>CM053786.1:37842925-38382925 GCA_028749045.1 Cupressus sempervirens | reverse complement strand
TTGTTTTGGTAGCCCTTTAGATTGGTTTTTCCGGATGTTGTTTCAAAGGCCCCTCAAACATACTTGATTGTACCTTCTTGTTTGCAAGTGGATCTAAAGGTTTGTTAAATGAAAAACATAAACTTCATTTGGGCTTAAAATATGATATGCTTTTCATTTTCATGTGTCTTCTTTAAATTATATCATCATGTCAATTGTATCTTGTGGGCTAGCCATGTTCTATGTTTACCCAATTTTAGTATGAAGAAGTATCGTCTCCCCTTGCCATTCGTGGATCCTAGGTGTAAGAGAAAATTTTTAGTAATCTTTAGAGGACCAACCTCTCGAGAATGACTTTAGCATAGCTAGTGAGAGGGAAAAACCAAAGTGGTAATGAGCTAACTCCAAGCTCTTTTGATCCACTATAAATAAAAGTCCATTGGGAGGAAAGTTTCATGGAGTGGTTGTAATATTGTTATGTCAAGATGTAATTCTCTCTTAGTACTCGTGTGGTTTCATTAAAATCTATGGAGGACAACCTATATAGACTAAGTGATCCCCTTAATGGGTATAATATGTCCAATGCATAACCTTCCAAATGAATGCGTGTACTAAATATTGTGTTATAGATTGTCAAAAACCTATCTATTGGCACTAAGGGGCCCTAAATACATCTCACACCTCTCATGGCTTTTTTATGGGATATTGATTCCTTGGGATTTTATCACCCTTGGATTTTGTAGCTTGGTGTGTCTGAGAAGTGAGTGCACTATAAAGGGGAGCCTATGCCTTCAAGCTACCATTCTATCCACACTAAGCTAGCATGACTAGACCTAGTCCAAGTGGGAATTCAACAGATAATATCCTGGCCAACCTAGAATTATGGCGTGTTTGTGCATTGCATTTTAGAAAGGATTTTAGGAATCATTCATCTTGTTTTACGTGTGTGCATATATTTCTTGCCAAAAAAAAAAAAACCAAAAAAAAAAGAAAAAAAGAAAATCCAAATCTTTTTCTCAAAATTCACCAGAGTTGTGCATTTGTTAGCAATAGTTGCACTTACACTCACTATTGTTGTGCATTTAGTCACTAATTGTGTGCTTTCATTATGTCAATCTATGCTTTTGTTTATAGTATTGCACTTTTGTTTGTTATACCTACACATTTGGTTTATCTATCTGCACTTTTGTAATCATCAATAACACACATCTACTATTTTTTCCTATGTTTTTGTTCAATCTGTCTATGCATCTATTACTATGCATGTGTGATAGAGAGATTTTGGAACCTTTTTAGAAAACAATAGAGAACATTTCAAGATACCCATTTGAGTTTTCTATCCAATTTGATAAAAAATTTACAACTTTTAGATAACAAAAAATAATAGTTTGAACTCATTTTCATACTTCTAGTCTACCATCCCAAAAGCTTGCCTCCCTAAAATTCTAGAGTTGAACAAATTTTATCTTAGTAAGTTTCCTTATTAGGATATATCAACTTTCATCTAGAAACTTACCTAGATTTGACATTTTGAAGCCTCTTTGTGTACCTCATAGCAAGTCTCTATCTCCTATAGACCTAGAGTATCATTGTTCACATCCTAATTTACAACATTTGAGCAAATCCATCAACCGACAATTTACTCTTTTGCCATTATATGCTAGTTCAAACTAGAGCTCAAAAATTGAAAGCCCAATAACAAAAAACCAACATGGAAGAAATAAATACATATGAAAATCCTTGGCCCAACAAAACTAATAGGTCCTCTAGACAATCAATAGATGATGAATCAACTAAAGAAAAAATTAAGAAACCCATGAAAGATACAAAGTTTTAGAAAATAATGGAAATGATATTAAACCTAGATAAAGAGTGATATTTCATGGTACTTGAAAAATAAGGTGTCAAGCTTCCTATTCATTTTGATCTCAATCAACTTAAGGACACCTCTAGTGATCAAGAACTTCCTCAACAAGGATTAACCCCACAACATCTTTTTCAACAAGGTTCAACCTCACAAGTCCTGTTGTTGACATTATGGTCAAGTTTGTTTATTAGTGACTCACACTTAGTCAAATAGTAAGCAGCTACCGAGTTTATCTTGCAGTTTACAGTGTTAACTAAGTAATCTAGGTTCTATTGAGTTCTAAAATTGCTACCAAGTTCCAAAATTAGTATTTTGTTTACACTGAGTAGTATCTATCGAGTTGATAAGTAACAATGCAAATCAAGCTTCATAGTATTTACTGAGTTTCACAATGTCAACTGTGATCTCCATTGTTTACCAATTTGTAGTACTAGTGATGTAAATCTAGTGTTGGCCAAGCCAAGAAATGTCAACCAAGTGGTTCATTTTATACTAAGCTCACAGTGTTAGTGTTGACCAAGCTAGGCAATGTCAACCAAGTGATTTAGTTTATATGTCAAGTTTCACAGTATTCACTGAGTCACAAGTGTTGACCAAGTTTAGACTACTTGGAAGTGATTAGTATGAACCAAGCTTCTATTTCTATTGAGAGCATGATGTGTCGAGTGTTGACAATGGTTGCCAAGTATTAGAACCTCACTAAGTTTTTTTGCAGAACCTGAGTGCCAACAGTTGAGCCAAATTTGTGTATTTTTGTGAAACTTGTATTGTAGCCAACTTTGATGAATTGTAGTTTGGATTGGTATATATGAAATGTATTGTATCAGATCCAAAGAATATATATAATATATGTGTGAAATATAATAAAAGAAGAAGTGTGATTTAAGAAGGCTACAAACAATATAAGGAGTAAAAAAGATTTATCTATCACAACAAGGTGATCATTACACTTCAAAGGAATCTCAACCAACAGATTAGAGTTGCAGATTAGAGATCAGCCATTGGTTCATCCTAACGGGTGTATTAATTAAATACTTTCATGAGGTAGACTTACAGTCTTTTGCAAATCTCTTTACTGAGTGCATACTTCATTGTATGTTTTGTAAATCCTTTAACAAGGTGGACCTAGCAATCCTTGTTGCTCCTAATAGGACATATCATTAGAAGTGATCAATTATAAGCCTTAACCAACCAACTTTATACTATAGTACTAAAGCTTGTGGGTATCATCCCCACCTCAGTTTTACTTTCTATTTGGAAGGTTTCTGGGTCACTGTATCTTGTGTCAAAGTGTTATGAATGTTTTAATGCTTTTAGTTTTTTATGCATGCAAATAGATTAGAATATATATGAAGGATTAATTGGTGAAATAAGAATAAGTTTTATTTGTTCTTGATTCACCCGTCCCCTGTTAGTAACCTAGCCTATCTTATATTTCCAATCATTGGTGTCAGAGAATTGTGGTTCTCAGAGAAGAAGTTTAATAACTTGAGCAAAGATTAGAGAAAATGGAGGTATACAAGCTAGACAAGGCTATTGACAATGAAAAGCTAGATTTAGAATTGGCTATTGGGAAACTAAAGAAAGAAAAGAAGCAACTCTCTCAATCCTTGAAAAGAAGAAAAGATCTTGCAATACAAATGAATGACAATCTCTACTGTGAAGAATAAATTGAAGATATCTATCTAGAAAGAAATTTAGGTGGAGCTAATGAGGCAATCAAAGACCTAATGGAAAAGAATTGCAATCTTCAAGAAGAAGTTAGAAAATGGAAAAGAGAACAAGAAATTCAATCGGTAAGATTATATGAAGTCATTGAAGAAGAAAAAAAAACTAAAGAAGAGATAGAAAGAAAGAACAATGGAATTCGACATCTATCCCTTAAATAGGTAAACTTCATTGATCAACTTACTAATACAAATAAAGAAATCGTGAATCTAAGATCAAAGAATAAAAGATTTCAAAATGATATAAATACTAAAAAGAAAACCAATGAGAGGATGATGAAATCTCAAGCAAAGATGTATGAATTAGTTGATTGAGCAAAGTCAATACAGATAGAAAGGTAAAGCCAAAATAGGATACATAAAAGAACGTGAATCATCCAAGCAAGGAGCTCAAAAGAATAAAAGGCCCCCTTGCAATCACTATGGTAAGTTAGATCATACATCAAACAAATGTTGGAGTAATGGTAAGGAAAAATTCAATGGAAAGTGTTACAATTGCAATAAACATGGTCATAGAGCAAATGAATGCAAAGAGAAAACTAAGCTTGAAGTTAAATGTCACAAGTGCAATAAACAAGGACACAAATATTTTGAATGCAAAACCAAGATATTGAACACAATAGAACAAATTGTGAAAGCTGTATTTGGTTGGGACTACAACACATGGTGTAGATGCCACTACTGTGGAGAATTTGGGCGAATTGGAGAAAATTGTGTTAAACATCACATGAGGACAAGAAACACCACTAGAAGATGTTTTATTTATATAGAACTTGGACATCTTGCCAAGAATTGTATGAACACTAGAAGGATTGAAGATGAAAAGAAAGCCAAAACTTACAATATCAGAAAGTAGATGAGGAAATAATGGATTTTGAAATCTTCTAAGAATGCAAGTCTGAGCCATGAAGCACATGTCACTCAAGAATTTGGTGATTAAAGTATTTCAACTTGACCTCTCATAGGAATTACTGGAACTAAGATTTTGAAGGAGACATCTTACATTATTTTCAACTAGCTAGAAGGAAAGATCCATATCAACAGTCAAGATGCGAAGGGATCACTAAGTGACTAAGGGAAATCTAGACCTTACCAAGCTAGGTCAGGTTGCAAGACCCTGTTGAGCAAGGTTAGGATACACTAATAACATTGTGTGGACACCAAGTTATAAATAGCTCTACCAAGCATTAAAGTTGAATTGAGGGGAAGACGGTCTATCATCAAATGAGCGATCATACCAAGCATTTATGGTGATTAAAAAGTGATTTAAAAAAAAAAATGAAGGACATCAAATTCATTTATCACCATAAATTTTTGAAGAGCTATTTGAAAAGGGCAATTTTTGTGCTTTTAAGCAATTTGTGTGTTTTTTGTTGAAGATTTTTTTGTTTTCATAAACCCTACTGAGCATGGCATCTTCCAGCAGCAAGAATAGGAAAGGATCCTAGATGTTGGTTTGAGGAGTCAGTTAGAAGGCACTAGACTTCAAGTTTAGCCTAGAAATTGTAGAAGCACCTGATCAAACCAGAGCTCAGTCATAGATTCCTCCAAAGTTATTACTAGTTAACGATATTTGTTCACATTTTTCTTGTTTGATACAAGATACTAGAAACCTAGAGATAGATGAGACTTTGAAAAAATTAAGTGTGATGTAATGTCCCCATTTTTTGCTGACTTCGTATAGCATGCCAGATTTGCCTATCCTCGACTCTCGTAGGAAAATGGTGTGGAGAGAGAGTCAATTCTGCGGATCAGATGGTCATATTTTGCTCTTGAAGAAGTGTTAAGAGGTTATATTTCATTATTATGTGTTATCGGGGCCTACATGTTATAATTTTAAGTTGAGTTGCACTTTTTATTTTATAAAATTACTTTATTATAAAAAGTGCATTATAATGAGATTTTATAAAGGATGTTTCTAGAAGTTCTAGAAAAAGTGCATTATAATGAGATTTTATAAAAGATGTTTCTAGAAGTTCTAGCAGCTTCTTAGAAAAAATGAATAAATAGAGGGCTGGGCCACTCATTTGGACATGCTTGGATTTGAGATTTCTTCTACTTCTTCCATTGTGGAGCAAATTTGTAGTCTCTTGGGTCTGCAAATTATTATTTGATCTTTGGGAACGAATCACTCCCTTGGATTGGCGACTTTGAGGGTGTGAAATATCACCTGAATTGTTGCATTTGAGGAGTTGGTAATTCAGCCATCTCATTTGGACTTCATTGAGATTCAGTTATAAGGGTTTACTTTGGTTGGAATAAGGGTTTCAGTTGTGCCCTAGCATTTGTGGATTGATTAATAGGGTTTGAAGACACAGTTGTGCATTATTTTCAGATTGCCAGTCGAGGGTTTGGACCCACGTTTTTGCTCATAACTCCTAATTGGCTTGACGGATGAATTTCATATTTTAGGGGGTTATTCAGCAACCCTAGGCGCCCAGATTTATTGCTTTTGGAGTGACAAAAAATGCTGCAATATTTTTATCTAGCAGCCGTACCAGGCCGTACCTGTACGGCCCTGTCAGTTGGGAAGCAGCAGCAATTTTGTGAGTCAGTTTGGGGCAGATTGTGAGGTCTTCGTGTGGCATTAATTCAGCATTCATATCCGGCAAAATTGGAGCTATTTCAGGTGCACAAACTGAAGTTTTGATTGCTAAAATATTGCATGTTATGGATTAGAACAGTCAACACTGTCATTGCATAAATAGTTATTTCCAGTCATTAATAACTGTTGTAAAAGTTTCGTCATTTGCATTCCAAATCTGAACTGGGTTATTGTTCATGTCATAACATTGCATTGTCAAGAGCTTGATGTATTAGAAGTGCATAGTTGTGACAGTCTCTCATTGTAATCAGTTCTATTTGCTGTCATAAAATCAGAATTGCATTGGACTTCATATTTGAGTTTCATATTGTCATCTATCTCTTAGATTGGTAGTGTTATAATCTGGAATTGTTGTTAATACATTATTGGCATCATATATTGAGGTTTCGTTGTACAACAATTATTAATATTGCAGCCTTATTCAGTTACATGCCAACTGTTTGACAAAATTTCTAAGTCCAGTTTGAGGGTTTCAGTGGCCTTTATAGTAAGGGTCATTACAGTGGTATCAGAGCTATAAGTCCTGCCATCCTGTGGAGGTCTTACAGGGATTTTGGAACAGCCAGATAGAGAGAAAAATGTTTGACAAAATGAAGGCCGGTCCAGATCAGGGAAAGGAAAGATTCTTATAGTTATTAAACACCTTAGCATAGGGACAACGATCAGCAGAGCAGAGGACACAGGAACAGAGTCAGAGATTGGAGCTTATGATGCAGATGATGGCTCATCAAATGGGGTTGAACGCTAACATAAGTGGAGGAAATAATCAGAATGGTAATAATCAAAATGGTAACAATCAGAATGGGAATAATTAGGATGGGACACATAATGGAGGTGAACAAGTTGGGAACAATTTTGGTCATGCATCCCAGCAAGCTAGGACAGTGAGTTCGAGGCCCATGATTCCCACATTTCCTTCTAGAGCTCCAGAGCAGCCCGTACCTGAGCCCCAGATCACTGATATACAGGACCAGTTGAGGAGAGACTGGGAAGTCGGAGGTCCAGATTTTACTGCTGCAATTACCTTTAGGGAGTATATGGATGTGCGGATGAAGCATATGCCACGTGGACATGACAGGAACCAGAGCTATGAGCTACGGAAGAAAGTAGGGAAACTTCAGTTACCATATTATGATGGCTCGGGGAAGTCTACAGCAAGAGCTTGGGTTCAAAAGCTTGACGCATACTTTCAATTGCACCCTATGCCTGAGGAAGAAGCTATTAAGTATGCAGCAATTCATCTGGATGGGTTAGCACACAAGTGGTGGCATCATGGTATGGTTACTATGGGTCATGCACACATTACCTCATATGTGGAGTTTAAGGAGAGACTGATTGAACATTTTGATAGGCCTAAGGATCGTACCTTCCCTATGACAGGCAGAAACTTGTATGAGGAGTTTAACAGACATACTGATTCGATACAGGGAGACATTAGCACATCTTCAGGTAATGGTTTATCTGCATCATCTTCACAGGTAGGAGGGGTTACAGATGTTGTGTAGGCTGAGCCAGTAGTATTAGAAGGTGATATCACAAGTACACCAGATTGTGTGATTGACACAGATAGTGATTCCAGTACAGTTGGGCTGGATGAAGCTACAACAGTTGAGGATACTGTCATGTTTGAGGATAGTACAGTTGATCAGATAGTGAGCATTCAGGACTTTGCAGAACGTGAGTATCAAGCACAGTCGGATGCTTCTTCACATGAGATAGAGGCTAGTAGCTCTTCACTTGGTTTGGAAAGCCAGCTGAAGACAAGGGACAAGGATATTGTCGCAGCTTTATCTCATTATGACAGGATGCATGGATTGATTGAGAATCACATTTGGATGATTCAACTGCAGGAGAAACAGAAAGGAGTCACAACAGGTTCTTCTTGTGATGACTTACAGCAGATCAAGGAAGGCATGGAGGCAATGAAGGTAAGTTACATACACCTACTGTCAGATCACGATCATCTCCTTAATCTTGCAGGCATCTATTTAGATGCATTGAAGAAGAAGGAGGAGGTTGACCGGTTTTCTCATGAGCTGGAGGATACTCAAAATTCCTTGGTGTGTATTCAGTTGGCTCTCCAGGATTCTGAGAGACATGTGGACGAGCGTTGTCTTGAGGTGAGCTCAGTTCGGGAGTTAGCGCGTATAGCAAGGACTCAGATTCCTTTTACAGTCAGATCACATGTTGATGATTTCTCAGAGATGATAGAGTTTATAGGAGAGTCCCAGGATCTGAGTATTATAGATGATAGCTATTCTAAGGTTACTCCCTTGGACAATGTACCAGGGATAGAGTATAGGAGTTCGACCAGTCAGCACAATCATGTGTCTAGTCAGCTGAGAGTTGGCAAGCGAGACATTTCTATCACTTGCGAGCATTTCGATGCTGCTCGTCAGTTGTTAGCAGTTTATGGATGGGGTTCTCCTACTAGTGATGAGCAGGGAGGTAGTTATCTTTCTTTGACAGAAATCCACTCTTTATGGGAGGCTATCCAGATTTTGAGACAGGATTATATGCAGTTGGTAGCTGACAAAGATCATCTTATAGAGTGGGGCAGTACAGCATACGAGGCATTAGTAGTCAAGGAAGAGGAGGTGAGCGAGCTTACTCGGCAGCTTGAGGTGACTTCTGAGATCCTTGAGAGAACACAGTTGGCTTTCAAGGAGTCACAGTCTTGTTTGGCTGAGGTAACCATGGAGTTAGGGTGACTGCAATCTTTACCAGTTTCTATACAGTCCCAGACTATGGTGTCTAGTGATCCGAGGATGTCCATGGTTGAGATTGCCAGAGATAGTGGAGATGGGAATGCATCCATCCTAGATACTAGTAGTGGCATATCTTGTTCCCTTCCACTAGAATCAAGCTCGGTTGAATTGGGTGTTGCAGTTGAGCATTGTAGTCCGCTCGACATGATGGTGATCTCTACTACTGATGGCGTGGAGACTTGTGATATTGTACCAGAGATCATGTTTGATGCTGAGGAGTCGGTAGTTGGCATGGTTCCTATCAGTAGTACTACTCCTTTGGAGGTGTCTTCGGAGGTAGCGGTGAGTTCGGGCGTGGTTAGTGATCAGTTGCAATTAGTTTCATTGGGATTGCAGTCTGAGCCACTGACTGAGGTTGGTGCATTTTATTGGCCTTACACTGTGAAGTATACTCATCAGTTTACCTTTGATGACCATGTTGATGAGATGATGATACGTAGATGTACTTTGGTTTCTAGTGTTCGTCATCAGTTTTGGAATGGTTTGACTCCACCGGTAGAGAGTTGTGAGGCATATGACGTGGTGTTGGGTTTGGCGAGTGATAGCTGGATGGTTCATGATCAGGAGATTGGGGGTGATACTGCTGTTGTTGATGATTCAGCCGTAGTTCTTGTTTTCAATCCCTTGGCTATGCCATCTTCTCACTTAGCTAATGACCAGTCACAGTTGGTTGCATTATGTTTGCAGGATGAGTTGGTTGGTTCTTTTTACTGGCATTATATTTCAGAGTATATTCATCGGATTGCTTTTGATTCATGTATTTAGGAGTTGTTGGCAAATAGATTTGGTTTGAGTGATTGCTATCTATTGTGTGATGCCTATTGGCCGTCAACGGGGCATGGGAGTTATGGTGATGCCAGCATGGCTGGTGATCTGCAGAGACATGTTGACTCTAGTTGGTGTACAGTGTGTGGATTCTCTGCTCTTGGTGCAGTTTCATTTCAGAGTGTTCACCATTATTGCAGAGATGGATTGTGCGCTCTATGTAGGCTAGTGGGATGTGTTGATGACATTTGCTATGTTGATAGTTTCAGCTGTCCTCTCTACTTGGGTTTTGATATTTTCAGAGTTAATGTTTCATGGGTTCCTAACTGTGGCAGTTATGGAGTTACAGTTCAATTGAGCAGTGGTTCACGATTCATTCATGGATTATTCTTGGTTATTTTGCAAAGGATTTTGCAGGAGCTTGCGTTGGTTGACTGCAGTACAGTTCATGACTTCATTTGGGATCCAGGTGGATTGACTGGGTTGTTGTTCAGCCATTGCTTGGGGACAAGCAATTTCAGGAAGGGTAGATTGTAATGTCCCCATTTTTTGCTGACCTTGTATAGCGTGCCGGATTTGCCTATCCTCGACTCTCGTAGGCAAATGGTGTGGAGAGAGAGTCAATTCTGCGGATCAGATGGTCATATTTTGCTCTTGAAGAAGTGTTAAGAGGTTATATTTCATTATTATGTGTTATCGGGGCCTACATGTTATAATTTTAAGCTGAGTTGCACTTTTTATTTTATAAAATTACTTTATTATAAAAAGTGCATTATAATGAGATTTTATAAAGGATGTTTCTAGAAGTTCTAGCAGCTTCTTAGAAAAAGTGAATAAATAGAGGGCTGGGCCTCTCATTTGGACATGCTTGGATTTGAGATTTCTTCTACTTCTTCCATTGTGGAGAAAATTTGTAGTCTCTTGGGTCTGCAAATTATTATTTGATCTTTGGGAACGAATCACTCCCTTGGATTGGCGACTTTGAGGGTGTGAAATATCACTTGAATTGTTGCATTTGAGGAGTTGGTAATTCAGCCATCTCATTTGGACTTCATTGAGATTCAGTTATAAGGGTTTACTTTGGTTGGAATAAGGGTTTCAGTTGTGCCCTAGCATTTGTGGATTGATTAACAGGGTTTGAAGACACAGTTGTGCATTATTTTCAGATTGCCAGTCGAGGGTTTGGACCCACGTTTTTGCTCATAACTCCTAATTGGCTTGACGGATGAATTTCATATTTTAGGGGGTTATTCAGCAACCCTAGGCGCCCAGATTTATTGCTTTTGGAGTGACAAAAAATGCTGCAATATTTTTATCTAGCAGCCGTACCAGGCCGTACCTGTATGGCCCTGTCAGTTGGGAAGCAGCAGCAATTTTGTGAGTCAGTTTGGGGCAGATTGTGAGGTCTTTGTGTGGCATTAATTCAGCATTCATATCCGACAAAATTGGAGCTATTTCAGGTGCACAAACTGAAGTTTTGATTGCTAAAATATTGCATGTTATGGATTAGAACAGTCAACACTGTCATTGCATAAATAGTTATTTCCAGTCATTAATAACTGTTGTAAAAGTTTCGTCATTTGCATTCCAAATCTGAACTGGGTTATTGTTCATGTCATAACATTGCATTGTCAAGAGCTTGATGTATTAGAAGTGCATAGTTGTGATAGTCTCTCATTGTAATCAATTCTATTTGCTGTCATAAAATCAGAATTGCATTGGACTTCATATTTGAGTTTCATATTGTCATCTATCTCTTAGATTGGTAGTGTTATAATCTGGAATTGTTGTTAATACATTATTGGCATCATATATTGAGGTTTCGTTGTACAACAATTAGTAATATTGCAGCCTTATTCGGTTACATGCCAACTGTTTGACAAAATTCCTAAGTCCAGTTTGAGGGTTTCAGTGGCCTTTATAGTAAGGGTCATTACATGTGAATGGTGTGTTGAAATCTAAGCATCAACATTTGGAGACCAAGGGTTTAACACATATTCTGCATATGCCCCAAGACTTTTAGATAAAAATAATAAGATTTATTCTTAGTCATGTACACAACAAGAAGCTATGGTTGGAATAGCCTATTCAAATAACAAATAAAATAGGGCTCCCAATGTTGAACAAAGAAAAGAATACCAAAACCCTAAGTTAGGTAGAACTGGAAAGCAAAACTCTTGCCGAGTGGGATTGAAGAGGTATGAAGATCAATAGTGTAATTGACATGGAGCTGAAATTTGGAATTCATGTGATAGCTCAAAGATCTATAGCTCTAGTCATCTTAACAATGTGTCATGTGAAGTAGGTGATCTAGATCTCAAGGTGGTGAAGAACAACATGTCCTTCAACCTTATTGAGCTAATGCTGAATCAATTCAACAAGAACATGGAGAGCAGATCAAAACTTCAAAGAATAACCCATGTAAGTATGGTTCACTCTTGAATTGTTTATTCTTCTTTGTGCGAAAGTATTTTTCTTCAAAAGGTACAGTCATATAGAGAAAAGATGTATCAGTACTATATAGATTAATGAATATATAGTAGAGATGGGTGAAATTTTTTTTAGTATCATGGATAATTACTTTGATTCATTCAAGGAAAAGATGAATAATAGATATAGAATTCCAAAAGCTCTAGAATATTACAAGGATGATGTTTGTTTCATGGTAGATTGTGACAAAGTGTAAATTCAAGTAGTCAAACCTAGTGTAATGCCCTACCAAGGGATCCAAAAGAATTAACTTGAAGTTTTACTATGTTTACCAAACATTTTTTTTTTAAACAAGAAAAATAACTAGAAAGATAAATCATACACATCAAACACATAGTAGTGGAAGAAATAACATACAATCAAGCATACATAATAAGTTACATTTCTTAATGATCCCATGACGTTGAATCACATTTAAATTTAAATTAATACTAAGTCTATCTAATACTACATCCATATGAAAGAATAATTATAAAGTCCAATTTCTATTTAAATAATAGACATTTGTTCCGAATGCCCCTTGGAAAATTAAATTTGGAATGCTCAATCATCCACTATACATGTCATAGTGTATGAAAGGCTAAAAGAATATACATATGTAAAAATAGAAATACATCATCCTCCTTGGATCCATGATACAAGTACAATAAAATAAATGAAACCATCCGCCATACATGATACATCCATTCATCATAAAATACAGCTATCCATCATAAAGATACATAGATAGAATGAAAGGAAATGCAAACAAAGAATGCTCCAGCCATGGTGACTACAGACGAATCTCAATGGTAAGAGTGAAAAAAGAACTACCACTCGATTGCGTGGAACCTAAATGGCCCACTCCCACCATACTGATGAGATAGTCTCAAGTCCCAAATAGGATATCAAACCAAATATCAAAAGTACTCTCTAAGTCCAGGAAACCCTAAAAGCAATCTAACTCAAAGGTTTTAAGATAGATCAACACCTAATTTCGAGAGGCACACAAAGACATGTAGGAAACCTACCATGTAAGCGGGCAAGTGTCATCGCACGAGTCACACTGGAGTTACCTTAGTAGTCTCTTAGGACCCCAATGTCCCTAGTGATCCCTATGCGACCACTAGTATCTTCTTATACTGACAAGGCATACTACAGAATGCAAGGTTGCAACCAAGCATTCTCTCTACTCCCATCCTAGTCTATACTATGACTTGAGACATGGGCGAGAACATACAAAGACTCTTATTAGGTTCATTTTAATCCCCATTTAGTGTAATGTTTTCACTTATTAAAAAGCTTACAATTAGTTACCCTGGGAACCCCTTAGGGCCCCAGCCCCCATTGCAAGCCACTTCCCGACACTACATATAGATTACCTACCCGAGGCTCATAAAAGCACAAATCAATAATCATATAAAAATCACCTCAGTCATACAAAAGTGACTGGAAAGCATCAAAAGATAATCCACAATAATCACATCAGTTCTCTATGAGCAATTGGAAAGCATCCCAAGATAAATTACAATACCTATCGGTTCTCAATGAGCGACCAGAAAGTATCCCAATAATACTGATCAATGACTCAAAATGGTTAAGTCCAACATGTCACAACATGACATCTCCAAGAACAAGAAAACAAACACCTCAGTCCTATCAAAGTGACTGGAAAGCAATTCAATTATAACTGATTGAGGACTTAAAAATGGTTAAGTCAAGTATCTCATATACATACACCTCAACTTCACACAAGAAAATTGGAAAGCAATAATGAACAATTAAATAAAAACTCATCATAGAGCATACCATCACATTACCATGGTTGGGTTTAAAAGATCAAAATCAAAACATCATAACATCACATTCACATAACTCCCAAGCCTCTAGTAAACATCCTAAACTAGTCAACACTCTAGTCAACCCAACCCCAAAAACACAAAGAATATACAAACAACTGTGTTGGTCATATTTTGGTCTAGTTTTGAATACACATAATGTCAGTTCACAGTAACGTTCCAATTTTTATTTCAGTGTGAGTTTTCGAATTTAAAGGGGTACATCTTACTCCATATAGTTTAACCCATTTCCCATATTTGAATAAAAGTCCAGTCACCCAACTTGATTTAAATCAATTTTCTAAAATGATCTAAAGGCAAGTTATTTATTTAACTTATTAAAATAAATAAGTAATTCCAATCTAAATAATATTAATAAAAATAATATTAGAATAAATCTACAATTTTCATTTAACTATATTCATCATTAATTAAATTTAATTAAACTAAATTTTAATTAAATTAATTAATGATTATCAAACTAAATACTTATATTAATATCTCAACAATTACGAGTTATTAATAATTAATAAAATTATCAATAATTTTATTAATTAAAAATAAACTATATTTAAATGCACTAATTTTTAAAATTAATAAATAATAATAAAACTTATAACTATTATTATATAATAAAGAAGTAAAATAAATATTATTAATTAAACAATAATTATCAATAATATTACAACCTTAATATTAATATGGTCAATAAATATTAATTAAAATTTTATAATAACTAAAATATATTATTAAAATTATTAATAATTAATATTAAAAAAACTTTATAATATAAAAATTTAACATATAAAAAAAAAACAGAAACCTCAATGTGATTTCAAATTGCTACAGGCAGTATACAACTGTTGTCGTAGTCGTACTGCACCGTAGTCGCAGGTACGACTATAAACAACAACCTTAGCCACCTACGAAAAAGGTAAAAAGGGGGTGGGTAAAACCCCCTCCTCATATATATATATATATAAATTTATTTTTATTTAAATAAAAATTAAATTCTATTTTATATAATTTTATTTATTATTTATTAAAACTTTAAAATAATTTTTCCAAATTGTATAATAATATTTTATTTTTAATAAAATTTAACCAAACCAATCCCTCTCTTTGTAAATACATATTATTTTTATTTTTATTTTTTTATTTAAAAAAATGAAAAATTCTAATACAGATTTGGTATGGAAATCCAGATTAATCAATCTAAAATTTTAGACAATAAAATTTGTTTTCTTATCAACCCAATACCCGATTTCAACAACCAATTACAAAATAGGTTCTCACAATTATTTGATTTCTTATTCAACCCTATTCGTAATAAAGATATAATTCAAAATAAACTCAGCAATGTTTTCTAATTGATCATTAAATCCCTATATATAGATGAAAATGAATAGGAAATGATTCAGAACGAAGAATTGACAGATTCGTATAATGAAATTTGAGAAGACAAGTGTTACAATCACGAAGTAGACAGGAATATCAAATTGCATAATTCAATCAGTGATCAAAACACAAGACCCTACCTGAACCTGATGCTAACACGCAACCACCCAGAAGATTTGCGAGAGAATTCACTTCTATCCAAGAACTTCTCTCTAACAATTTTTCCAAAATTTCCCTTCCAAAATTTGCTTCCCAATTTGCTTCCAAAATTCTTGGTCCTTCAAAAATGAACCCTCTATTGGTGATAAGGAGTTCCCTCCTTAAATCAAGGCACTAATTGTGGGATCACCCCAGAGAACTCTTGCTCACCAGACTTCAACTCTAAATTAACTTTTCTTTATCTGTCTTTATCTTTTCCATGCACGTCAAATGAATTATTAAATTACTTTATTTAATTTTCACTTTACTTCTTTTTAATTAATTAAAATTTAAACTCATGCATGCATTATGCAATTAAAATATCTTTATTAAATTCACTTGCTTTATCTTTTAAATTAATTTCTTATATTTTAATCTCATGTACGCATCATGTGAACTAATTTTTTTAAATAAATTAATATATTTTCACTTTTAAACTCATTTTTGAAACTTAATTGATAAAATATTTATTAACTTAAATATTTATAATAATTAGCATATATTTAAAAATGAACTCTGAATATATTATTATTAAATTAAATAAATATTATCATGTTCTAAATTTATTCTTATAAATTTCATCTTCAAATTTTATTTTTTTATTTAATTAATTTCTCAATTAATTAAATATTAAAATATCATAATAATTTTTCATTAAATTAAATTATTAATTTAATTTTTTAATTAGACTTAATTAATAGAAAATTTACTAGAGACTCATAAAACAAAATACGAAAACCCATCATAGAAAAACACATACAATCAAACTAAAGGGTTAATAATCATGAATTAATGTCATTTGACATATTTAGAGGGTACACAACTCAGATACTTGTCCTAATTTTCTAGGACAAATGGCTTAAAGGTTTAGGATTTGGACTTAAGAATTTATCTCCCCTCTCTTACCATTGAGATAATGCGATAGGGTATGCTCATCCTGGCAATTCAAGGAAGTCAATACCTAGTACTTGTAACCTGCATAAAATTCATGCATGTACATATGCAATATATACTAAGCTAAATAGGCAATGACAGGAAATGGTGCATCGTGTAGATCCCAACTAGCAGGTGACTACGACTCCCTTAACCACATCAAAAATGCCATACATAAAGATAATAAACATGCACACCATACACATGTAGTATGGGGTAAGTATCCATAGAAAACATGTATGATAATCCATCTAACTAAACATCATCAATAAATGAAAAACACTATAATAATCATCATGCATACATGAAGTATAGAGTACCAAGTAATCTCATCATATAATCAACTAAATCTTAAACAATATCTGATAGTTTGGAAGTAATGCTACTAAACATCAAGCATAAAATTGGCCGAACAGAGTTTGGCAATGATAGCAAAAATATAACTTAGGGCCAAACACTACACCTAGAGTGGTGTGGGTTAAGCCTCTAAGTTATGAGGTTAACATTGGTGACACCAAGGATATCATTAAGAAACTATTTAATGAACCTATGGATCCCAAGGCCACATATTTTGGTACTTTTGATGAAGCCAAAGCTAGAATAGAACATCAAATCAAGCTTCCTCAAGCAGTTAGTAAAGGAAAGATGAGGATAGCAAAAATGAGGCAAGCAAGTTCTACTGTCTTATTGAAAGAAGGAAAAGGAGATGATATGGAAGAAGATGATGAAGGTGACAAGGAAGAAAATGGCAATAATGATGAAGAAGATATAGAAACAAATGATTTAAATCTAGATGATGAAGACAAAGAACAAAAAGCTATAGAGGATAATCTACTTGAGATTCAGAGTATTGAGGAAATTGCAGTAGGAGTTATGGCCTCATATCCTTACTCTATGAGAAAAGCTTTAATTCCATCAAGCTTAGATAATGCTTTTTCTAAATTGGTTGTGGCAACCATTGCAACACCATGCACCCAACCAGTCTCTGCACCTATTCAATTGAGTACCATATTAACTGAAGTGATCAAATTTCATCTACTGAGCAGCTAGTACTTCCTCCATCATCAAATTTGGCTACACAACAATAAGGTATTTCTACTGTTAGTACAATATCTACTTTTTTTGCTAGTCTTGATGAGGATATAGTTATCCTAAATTGGGATATCTCTACTCTGAATCATGATCAAATGAACATCGTAGGTGAACTATTGAAAAAGAAAGCTAAGCAACAAAAGCTTAGAGAAGAGAAAAGAAGAGAAAACCAAGTGCTTACAAATATGAAGAACATACTTATAGATGCACTAGGTACTGAGGTTGATAGTACTCAACCTATTTTGGTTTAGTTAGCAGAAGTTGTCTAGAGATTCAATGAAGATTTGAATGGACAAGAAAAGTTGTTACAAAGAATAGAGAGTAACTTTGAGAACAAAGTATTGGAGAAAGTTGCACAAAAAATTGCAATAAATCAAGTAGAATTGACTACTATTCTCTGCTCATTGGAAACCCATGAAAATAATGTTACCTCATTATTCAACAAGTTATGTGATACATCCGTATTCACTCAAGAAATCAAAGATAAAATATCTAAGATAGATGAAAACTTGAAGCAAGTGCACACCAGTTGTCACTTGACTTGAGCAATAGTTCTGCTCACTACTCAAAGATCAGATTTTTGACTAATATGCAAGCATAATTATTAAGGGAAGACACCAAGATCTGAGGCACACTTGTAAACATCCAAGGCATGATTCTCCTAAACATGGATGCATTGCAGAAATGCATTACACATGCCAAAACTCTCATCCATGACAATAACTTCTCCATAGCTGATTGTATGATAGAGTTTTCTATAGAAGTACATATTGCATTGCATGCAAGCAAGGTGTTACGAGAAAATTGGGACAAGACAATAGAATTGATTTTGAAGGTACATTTTGACTTCTTGTCACATTTTGGAATTACCATGTAGTATACACCTTTGGCATTTATGTCAAAGAGGGGGAGAATATGTGATATATACAGGGGGAAAAGATGTGATATAAAGGAGAGAAAATAAAGATATGAGATATATGTATATAGTGAGTAAAGTATAATATGTGATATATGTATGGGGGAGCAACATAATATTATATAAATAGATGTACAATTTATCAAAAAACATCTCTTACAAAAGAAATTTTGAAAAATCTCAAAGACATAGTATGTTATTGAGTTGAAGACACAGGATGGAGACAAAATAATGATTTGGACTTGAAATTTTGAGAATTTAGTTTTTTATTGATAACTATTTTTATCACTAATGCCAAAGGGGGAGATTGTTGACATTATGGTCAAGTTTGTTTATTAGTGACTCACACCTAGTCAAATGGTTAGCAGCTACCAAGCTTATCTTGCAGTTTATAGTGTTAATTGAGTAATCTAGGTTCTACTAAGTTCTTTAGTTGCTACCAAGTTGCAGAATCAGTGTTCAGTTCACACCAAGCAGTATCTACTGAGTTGATAAGTAATAATGTAAATCAAGCTTCATAGTATTTATTTGCAATCTACAACTCACTACTTTTTTGCAGCTCTTGCTCTCTCATCCTAATGATGAATCACATAGTGTGATTCAAAATGTTGATGGTAAAAATATCAAGACAATCTAATCCAAAAGAAATTGTGAAAAATTCATAGTATTTATTGAGTTTTACAGTGTCAGTTGTGGTCTCTAGTGTTTACCGAGGTCGCAGTATCAGTGATGTGAATCTAGTGTTGATAGAGCTAGGAAGTGTCAACCAAGTGATTGAGTTTATACTAAGGAAGCAGTGTTAGTGTTGACCAAGCCAGGTAGTGTCAACCAAGTAATTCAATTTATATGCCAAGTTTTTGACAATGTTTAGACTACTTAGAAATGATTAGTATGAACTGGGCTTCTACATCTACCGTGAGCATGATGATGCTAAGTGTTGACAATGGTTTCTGAGTATCAGAACCTCATCGAGTTTGTCTTTAGAACTTGAGTGCCAGTAGTTGAGCTAACTTTGTGTATTTTGGTGAAACTTGTGTTGTAGCTGACTTTGATGAATTTTAATTTGGATTGGTATATATGAAATGTATTATATCACATCCAATATATATACATATATATATATATATATATATATATATATATACATATATACATATATACATATATACATATATATACATACATATATATACATATATATATATACACACATATATATATATGTATGTATATATATATATATGTATATATATATATGTATATATGTATATATGTATATATGTATATATGTATATATATATATATATACATATATATATATATACATATACATATATATACATATATATATATATATATATATATATATATATATATATATATATATATATATATATATATATATATATATATATACATATATATATATAATATGTGTGAAATATAATAAGAGCAGAAGTGTGAATTAAGAAGGCCACAAGCAGTAAAAGGAGAAAACATATTTATCTATCATAGCAAGGTGATCATTACACTTCAAAGGAATCCCAACCAGCAAATCAGAGTTACAGATTAGAGATCAGCCACTAGTTCATCCTAATAGGTGTATCAGTTAAATCATTTCACAAGATAGACTTAATAGTATTTTCCAAATCTCTTTACCAAGTGCATACTTCATTGTATGTTTTGTAAATCTTTTAACAAGGTGGACCTAATAGTCCTTATTGCTCGTAATAGGGTAGTTCATCAGAAGTGATCAATTTTAAGCCTTAGTCAACCAACTTTATGCTATAGTACTAAAGCTTGTGGGTATCATCCCCACCCCAATTTTACTTTCTATTTGGAAGGTTTCTGGGTCATTATATCTTGTGTCAAAGTGTTATGAATATTTTAATGCTTTAGTAATTCATGCATGCAATTAGATCAAAATATATATGAAGGATTAATTGGTGAAATAAGAATAAGTTTTAGTGGTTCCTGATTCACCCCTCCCCTCTCAGTAACCTAGCCTATCCTATATTTCCAACAACTTTTCCATCAAGTGATCTTTTGCAACAAAATATTATACATTTCTAGGGAATCGTTCAACAAAATTCTATTTTCAAAGTCCTTCATTAGGTGCAACATCCCACAAGTTAATCCAACAAGGTCCTAGTCCACCTATGGTAACACAAAAAGGACTTCCTCAACAATGTTATACCCAAGAAATTACTTCTCAACAAGGTATAACCCAACAAGGTCCTAGTCCACCTATGGTAACATTACAAGGATATCCTCAACAATGTTATACCAAATAAAGTGCCCCTAAACAAGTTGTAACCCAAGAAGGTCTTAGTCCTCCTATGGTAACATTACAAGGTCCTACTCAACAACCAAATATCACATATCAAAGATATTATCAACTAAGGATGACCCTACAAGGCATAACACAAAAAGGTTATCATCAACATGTTTTTTCTCAAAGTCGTGGTCAAGCAAATCCTTTTCAACAATTCAACTCAATATTCCAAGGATCTCATAATAAGTACATAACATTCCTAGCATGAATTTTCAAAGTTTGAACCCTCAAGGAAATATCCTAGAGACATACATTATCATTAGACCATTTGGCACAACAAATCCAAATACTTCAACAACAAATCTATGAAATTCAAATAGGATCTTCATTCGAGAGATACACCTTAGAAGACATATGTCCATATCCTTTTGACAAAATTTTAATAATGATATTTTTTCCTCCTCATTTCAAGGCTCCCAAATTTGATAGATACAAAGAAAATATGGATCCACAAAAACATGTTAGATAATTTCTAATTTCATGCATTGAAGTAGCTCATGACAAGACTTACCTATGAGACTATTTCCACAAATTTTGGGAGGCCAATATATGGAATAGTTTTCTGAATTACCATCTAGCATAAATTATTTTAACAAGTTAGTTGATATGTTTGTAGCACACTATTCCTACAACATTAGACATGAAGTGACCATGTTAGACCTTTGAAACTCAAAACAAAAGAATGGGGAACCATTTATCACCTTTTTACAAAGATGGTGTAACCTCTTATCAAAATATCCAAGAATCATTCATGAACATGAAAAAATGGATATTCTTATACAAGATCTTACACTAGACACAAGCTATTAAGTACAATTGAAATGTCCACCAAACTTCCAAAAGCTTATGGAAAATGGTGTAAATTTTAAAGAAGCTATTATCCAAAAAGGAGAACTCAGACTATACACAAAAGACAAGGCCATTTTTTCAAATCATAATAAGAACAATAATTCCAATAGCAACAATGACTAATCTAAATATTGGAACAAGAACAAAAACATCGTAAGTGATGGAGTAGTAGATAATCAAAATGTCAAAACATCACAACTAGTACTGAGTATTCAAAGTAAATCTACTACTTCTCAAACAAATCAAAATTCTCAAGATGTCCAAAATAATTAATCTTTCATGGGGAGATATCTTATACCCAAGAAACAAGTATTCATGCCTATAGGGGAATCTCTTGAATCAACTTTGAGGAAGTTAATCACTCAAAAACTTATCATGCTTCTTGAAGTAAAAGATTATGAACCAAAAGTGAAACCACCATGGTGGAATGATGATGACTATTGAAAATTTCATAGAGGCAAAGGACATAAAACCAATGACTCTTAGAGATTAAAGAACATGATACAAGACCTAGTGGAGAGTGGTGAAGTAAATTTTGATAGACATACCTCAAATGAGACACATACCACATTCAAATATCCACTTCTAGAACATGATAAAGTCAATACCTCCAATGACAAGATAGACAAACAAGCTAGTTACAATACTACATCCTATATGTACATTAGAACCTATCTGAATGTGATTATTCTCAATATTATACCAATTTCATCACCTTTCATGAGAAGGAAGAATCCAAAAAAGTTATTCTACCACTAGAAATCAAGCAAAGGTTACATTACAAGGTGTTTTATCAAAATTATCAGTATCTCAAACCAAAGTTGTCTATGTACCAAAATCTACATCTAGAACATCAAAATAATACAACCTTTTGGATAAATTGAAGAAAACATGAGTCCAAATATTTGTATTACAGCTTTTGCAGTTATCCACATCCCATAGAGAAAATCTTGAAAAATATCTAACAAAGACCACAATACCTACTAATCTAGATTGGAATCAATTCCAAGCTATGGTGGGACATTTTACTACACCACATATCATGTCCTTTACTAAAAATTATGACCTTGTCATTCATAAACCTCATAATGCTATGCTCCATATTGAAGCCCTTGTACAAAGTCACAAGATCAAAAGAATCCTTATAGATGGAGTAGTTGGATTGAATATATGTACTTTAAAACTGGTCCTTGCACTTAGATTTTCCAAAAAATGTAGTAGATCCTAAAAAGAAAATCACAATTAAATCTTATGATGAATAAGAAAGAGCATCCAAGGGATCAATTATGTTACCTACTAGAGTTGGTCCCATGGTCAAAGATGACCTTGTCAAGCCCTGGATATGGAACTAGCCTACAATATTCTCTTAGGGTGTCCCTAGATTCACTCTATGCAAGTAGTACTGACATAGTACAAGGTAGGAGAATCCCCAAAGTAGATATCTAAACCCCCAACTAATAACCGCACAGTGGAATACAACAATACAACAACAATAATGCAAGATTTGATACCAAATCACACTTCTTTATTCATAGATAACTGAGTACATGCAATATTCTTAGCTGTAAGGCCTTTTGGGTTAGGGCAAAATACAAAAAAAAATTACAATATCAGTTCTACAAGATCAAAAAGATCCAACTTACAATCCAATCCCAATCTTATCTAATTTAGATCCACAACTAGTTAAGAACACCAAGAAGAATTTGCACTTGTACCCTTAGGTTTGCCAAACAATCCTCTGGTTCTCAAGCCACAACCCTAGCTCTTCAAAATTTACATCTACCCTTCATCCCCTTCTCCAATATGGAATGAATCATAATGCCTAAAAGAACCTACAAGACCCCCTTCTTATACCCAACTAAGCCACAAGTTGGCCCAACTATTAAAAACTAAATTAAATCCCTTACATTAAATATAGGTCAAGCCACAAGTCAACTACAATACTAAATTAAATACCCATACAAAAACTAAATGCCAAAAGTTGGCTCACAAACAACTCGGCACCCATAGGGACCAAGACCAAATTGAGTGTCAGCAAAACCAAGCCGAGCATTAGTAAATTCATAGGTGATGCCAAGCTCATAGTGAAAACTGAGCACCACAAACCATGTTGAGCTCCAAGACCATGTCGAGCTCCCAAGCATTTTCGAGCAATGTAGGGTATGCCAAGATTCCAAAACATGATGAGCTCCATAGTGTGTGTCAAGATCACAGAATATGCTAAGCTTCTAGGCATAAACTATACCTAATAGAGACCAAGCACCACTTCTTTGGCAACCGAGTCCACAACTCCAAAGCCAAACTCCCTCAACATTCTAGATTGCAAAAAAGCCTAGGATGCTCCTACATTAGACACCCTAGGTTTGAAAAGATGTTCTAGTAGTTGGTAGAACATCTTTTGAGATTAAACACATAAATCCTAAACTAGTTCTTTACATACATATCCTCCAAATTTTCAACTTGTACACTCTTTCCCTTGCTCTTCTACTTCTTCATATCCATCTTGGGCATGCTACAGGTCTACTTTCCACACCAATCTCCAACCTTCTCAGAATTCTCCAACTCAACTTAGCTACCAATACTCAAGTTCTTCCTACCAAGTTTTTGATTCTATGAAGGAATCAGTGAAAAAGTCCTACCAACTTTCTCAATAGTAAACACATTCTTGACACAACCCTGCATAACGCTACAATCATATTGCCAAGGTCTACCAAGAAACACATGAAAACTTTTCATATCTACAATATCACACAATACTTGATCCTTATACTACTCAATTGGGAAATTGACAAGGTATTGCTCCTTCACTTCCAAAGAATATTGACCTTGCAACCATCAAATCCTATAAGGATAAGGATTTCTTACTAGATCTTCAAACCAAGTTTTTGAACCATCTCCTTAGCAACAAGGTTATTAATACTACCACCATCCAAAATCACCTTGTAGGCTTTATCACCAAACTTATAATAAGTCTTGAACAAACTAGTCCTCTAACAAGAATCTAATGTCCTCTCACCAACCAGTACTTGCCAAGCCAATAAACTTTCTCCTTGCTTAGACTAACTATCTTGAACTACAACATCATTCACAACAACATTTTCCCTACAAATTATACATTCAAATGACCTATGCCCTTCTTTACCACATTTGAAATAATTACCTCTAAATCCACCTCCACCTATCCTCCTTTTCTAATCAACAAGTTTTGGTGCACCTTCTACACTCGGTTTAGCTTGTGCAAGCTATCCTGCTTCTCCTTCCCTCTAACATTACCTTGACTTTTCCTCTTTAACATATCCTCTGCCTTTAGGGCATACTGATAAGCATCCTTAATTGAATAAATATTCAACATACCAACCTCATCCTGAATATTGAATCTCAAACCATTAATGTACTGAGCTACCTTTTCCTTTTACAATTCTCTATGACCAGACTGAATAGTCAGCTTGTAGAACTCATTAGTATAATCATTCATAGTCATATCTTTTTGAATCAAATTCTACAATCTCTTAAACAATTCAAGTTCACAATCAACAAGGATGAACCTAGCCTTCAACTTATTCACCATCAATCTCCATCTAGTGATCTTCAGTTAACCTTCATCTTATCTATTTCTTTGCAATTCTTTCCACCAAAGAGTAGCATGTCCTTTCAAATTTGTTTATGCCAACATAACTTTGAGTGAATCCTCAATATCCTCAAGCTCAAAGTAGTCTTTGAATTCACCAATCCAATCAATCGGGTCTTTAGGAGTCAAAATACCTGAGCAATTAGAAAGCTCCATCTTATGCTTCAGCTTCAACTAAGATCAAGGTCTAGCCAATTGACCAACCTTAGTTCTAATAGGTCTCTCCACATGATCAATTATATCCTCACCACTAGATCTAGCATCTTCAAAGTCTTCAACAACTTCCTCATAACTTCCTTTAGTACCCAAATGCCTAGGTACACTACCTAAAGCACTCATAATTAGCAACCATGTCACTTTTCATCAATGCAATCTTAGATCTAAACTTTGCTCTAATCTTTTCTAAGATCCTTTCTTCCACAACATCATTAAGATCATCAATTGCTCTAGGGTCCAATATTCTTGGAGGAATCTTCCAAAATTTTAGTAAACCCTAAGCAATAGATCCACTAATCTAGAAGATCAATTGGCCACAAAATCAACCTTCTTTGCAAGTCCTAGTGTAAACTACTACAAATTTAGTGATCTATCAACACACTCAAGAAAACCTTTATTATGATACTGTATAGTAGAGAATTTGACCTATTGGAAGCAAGAGAAAACAAACAAACATTAGTTGCACATGGATATTAAGATATTCAAAACAAAATGCAACACAGCTAATATAATGCTTAAGTTTTGCAACTCAAAGAAACCAATAAATGAAATCCTCAAGCAACCTCAAGCAACTCAACAAAGGCACTCTTGAGAGGCCTTCTTGTTGTGTTGGATTAGAGGGATGTTTGTGTGCTCTCCCCAAACACAACTATGGTGAATTTCTTGATGTGAAAATGCAAGTGTGGTAATGAAACTATGCTACATGAAATGAAGAACACCTCAAACAATGACTATGGAGGAAGCCATGTTTGAGAGTATTCAAGTGGATGTGGAAATGGAATGCAACAAAGAAACTAAGCTAATGTGCAAACTAAGCTAGTATGCAAGTGAAATGAAGATGTAAATGCATGAACAAGCTAATCTAACAATGTAAATGCAATGAACTATCAACTACCAAAGGTTAGTATGCAATATGAAAATCACTATGAAAGCTCTAAACTCAAACTAGCATGAAATCATTATGAAAGCTCAAAATTCAAACTAACATGATAACAATGCATGTGGAGGAGATGAAAATGCTTGAGACAAGGGCTCTATTTATAGGCTTGAGAGAGGCCTTGGGTGAGGTGGCATCTATGTGGCATCCACATAAGTTCCACAAGGAGACACATAAGCAAGCCATGCAAGTGATCAACATTGAAAGTTTGCTCACACATGTGTGAGAAAACTTGGAGAGAGGAGTGGGGGACAAAATTGCAAGAGGTGTGAGAAGTGGGAGTAGTCCTCACACATGTGTGAGCACACACTTAGGCTTAAGAATGATTTAACAAGATGATTAAGGTAATTAAATGAGATTAAATGGTGGATAGGCTTAGAAGGATGAAAGTGATGGGTGTAGACTAGATTTTAGTCTAGGTTTAAGATTAAATTAAACAAGATTTAATTTAATCATAGGTTTAGAGAAATTAATAAGATGGAGGGATTTAAATAGATAGAATTTATTTAAAAGGGGGATTATGGAGGATTATGTATTAAATAAATTTAACACATTAAGGATGAAAGTATCTAAATCAAATTTAAATATCTTAGAAAAGTGAACCCACTTAATTAAATAAATTTAATTAAATAGGTAGAAGAATATGACAAATTTAATTAATAAATAATTAATTATAATGTCAAGAAAAATATTAAATAAATTAATATAGTCTTTTGGAACGATTTTAAGTGTCTACATTTTGCCCCTCTTTGATGTGGTGTTGGGATGACATCATATCAAAGAAAATAAAATATAGGTTGCCTCAGTGAAGGTAGAAGTCCTAGGAGCGATGACAGAGGAGGAGGGGTGCTTGCTCGCGAAAATTGCGTAAATTTTGGGCAATTTTTGTGAAAAGGTCTTTAAAAGAAAGGGAATGGGAGAAAAATGAAATATATGGAGACATTGCATGACTTGTGGGAAGACAGGGGGTAGACATGGCTCAGGGAAGAAATAGGCTCAAAAGGGGGCCTTGGGGGGCCTATATAAGCTTCCGAGGGGCTCAAAGGTCATTTGCACACCCAGAGAGCAGAGCATCTAAAGCAAAGATGGACATGATTGATTGATTGCAGCTTGGTGAGCATGTCTGGGAGCACCAGCGAGTAGCCGAGATGGGCCCACTAGTAAGTCATTTGATCCTCTTTTTCAATTTAGTTGATTAGGCTACCCTGTCGTTTGTTCAGACGATAAAAGAGGGACCGCGTCGTTCGTAGAGACGATAAGATCCATCTTGTCATCTTTGCAGATGATAAAATAGGGAAAAGTGGGTCTATAAAGATGATAGGATACATCCTGTCATCTTCACAGATGACAAAAGGGGGAAAGGGTAGTGAAGGCGACAATCTACTATTTTTCATCTCCATAGATGACAAAATGTAGTCGCTGGCAGGAAAACCAATGTCTGCCCAGTTGTCGGAGATGCTGAAACAACATCTCTGCAAATTACTATCTATGCTGATTAGCATCTACACTAATCAATGTCTCTGTGGATCGGTGTTTTTCTATTTGTTGTCAATTATCACAAATCATTTGTTTGTTTTCAATAAGGGCTATTAAGAGAACAAGTTTCTCAAATCGTTAACTCTCAAAGGTGATTTTGTTCAAGTCCTATTGTGGTCACTATTGTAGAAAAAGCTCAGTTTGATGGGATTTGAACAAGTACTTGATGAGAAAATGCCTTGCAGACTAGAGGTCTTTGGAAAAATGGAAGTGAAATGAAGCCTCGTAGACAAGAGGTTTTTTTTATTGGATGCATGAAAAGCATAAGCTAGATAAGACTTTGCACAAACAGGAAGATGAAATGGTGGAATGGAGTGAAGTGAAACTAGCCTTATAGATAATGGATCAAAATGCCTTTTTCACCAACTTTTTCTTCTTTTTAGTCTTTTTTTAGGAACATTTTATGATTTTTGTTTTGGATTTTTTTGATTTTTCTAATTTTTTTTGGATTTTTGTGAGACTATAAGAACACTGTATAGGAACTGCAAAACTCAAGCATAGAACCGCTTGAGATGTTGGATATTTATAGGCTTAGGGAGTGGATCTCCCTCTGGAGTGGCAATCTGATATGCCCTAGAACCATATTTGGCTATAATGATAAATGGACCAAGCCAATTAGCTTCAAACTTTCCTTTCTTTTCACGATTCTAGAGATTCTTCATGTTATGCTGCAAAACTAAGTCACCCACCTCAAATTCTTATGGTTTGATTTTTTTGTGATACTAAAGCTAAAGGAAATTTTGATACACACAGAGGTGGTTTAGGGCATCAAGGTGTCTCTCATCAAGGAGTTGTAGCTCTTGCAAGTGAGCAACTCTATATTCTTCTTCAGACATTAGATTCTTGAGAGAGATTATGAGGCAAGGGAGCTTAATTTCAATGGGTAAGACAGCCTTGGAACCATAAACAAGGGAAAATGGAGAGGCTCTTGTGGGGGTATATATGGAGGTATGGTAGGCCCAAAGGGTGGGAGCAAGACGGGGATGCCAATCACAGCCAGTTGCATCAACGATTTTCTTTAGGATTTTCAAAATGGTTTTATTAGTAGCTTTAGCTTGGCCATTGCCTTGGGGGTAGTATTTGGTGGAAAAATGCTGGGTGATTCCAAATTTCCTAAAAAATGTGGCAACTTCCTAATTTTTAAAAGGCATTCCATTATCAATCATGATGTCTTGAGGTATGCCAAAATGATAGATAATGTAGTTCAAGATGAACTTCAAAATCTATTTTCTAGTGATGTAGATTAATGGAATAGCCTTGACCCATTTTGTGAAGTATTCAGTGGTGGAAATAATGTACTTGTGGCCATTTGCAAAATTTGGATATACTTGACCAACAAGATTGAATCCCTAGTGGGAAAAGGGCCATGGAGTGATGGTGGGTTGGAGGTCTTGTGCAAGAGCATGTATCAAATTGCTATGCTGCTGACAAGGAACACATCTCTTCACAAAATGACAGGCATCTGCTTCCATAGTAGGCCAATAGTAATATGTTCTAAGAAGCTTTTTTTTTAATGTAATGCCACTAGAATGGGCACCAAAAATCCCTTGGTGGACCTCTTCTGACACTTTTCTAGCTTCATCTCAATTGAGATAATAGAGGAGGGTTCCATCAAAGTGTTTTCGAAAAATTGTGTCACCTAGGATGGTATATTTGGCTGTGCGACAGATGAAGGTCTTGCTTTGATTTGGGGTGAGGGCTATGGGAATGGTTTTGTGACATAAATAGGAAAAAATGTTGGCATACCATGGAGACTCAGGACCAACAATCTCACACACCAACTTTGAATTAGTTTGCTCATAAGTAGGAGTCAAAAGATTCTCAACAAGAAACTCACATTTAGGACTATATTCAAGCATGCAAATCATGGAGGCAATAGTAGCCATAGCATCTGCTACTTTTTTATTAGCCCTTGGGATCTGCTAAAAAACTAGCTCTGTGAAGTGTTGTCTAATCCTCAACTATCTTGCGGTATGGCAATAACTTCTAATCCTTTGTGTGGTATTCATTTGTAACTTGTTTAATGACCAATTGAAAGTCTTCAAAGACAAGAAGACTTTTGATATTCCATTTGATAGCTTCACGCAACCCTATGACTAATCCTTCATACTTAGCTATATTGTTTGTGCAAGGGAATGATATCTTGTAAGACTTAGGAATGATCTCTCCTTGTGGTGTAACAAACAAATCTCCTGCCCCCGATCCCTTTTGTGTGAAGGAACCATCAAAGAATAACTTCCAAGGTGTAGAAGGGGTAATAGTCATAATGGTGTCATCTGAAAAATTTACTACTATGGGATGGTCTCCTGGAAGAGGAGCTTCCACAAGTTGATCTACAATTACTTATTCCTTAATAGCCTTGCATTCTTTATAAACAATGTCGAACTCACTCAAAATCAAGACCCATTTTGCAGCTCGACTAGTGAGGGAGGCTTTTGATAGAAAATATTTGAGTGGATCTATCTTGGAAATGAGATGTGTAGTATGATTAAGCATGTAATGGCATAGCTTTTGTGTGCAAAAGACTACTTCCAAACAAGCTCTCTCAATAGCAGTGAAATTCAACTCATAACCAACTAGTGTTTGATTGAGATAATATATAGCTTGCTCATTACCATTGTCATCTAGTTGTGCCAAAAAGGCACCTAAGGCAATTGAAGTGGTTTAAATGTATAGGATCAATGGTTGTCTTGCAATTGGAGGGACTAGAACTGGAGGATTAGCCAAGTATGCCTTAGTTTAATCAAATGCTTTCTAACATAGACAATCCCATTGAAACATAGCATCCTTGTGAATCAAATGTTTAAGTGGATGGACCTTATCTACTAACTAGGCCACAAATCATCTGATGGACTATAATTTTCCTTGAAAACTATAGAGTTGTTTCAATGTGGTAGGTGGAGGCATTTCCATGATGGCTTTTACTTTGGCAAGATCTACCTCAATACCTCTTCTTGACACAATGTAGCCTAGTAACTTGCTTGATTTGATCCCAAACACACATTTCTTAGGATTTAGGTGCACTTTGTATTTCTCCAATCTTTCAAAAATAGTGATGAGTACATCAATGTGGGACTCACGTGTCTTTGATTTTCCTAGGATGTCATCAACATAGTCCTCCATTATGACATGTAGAAGATCATGGAATATTGTGGTCATTGCACATTGATAAGTGGTGCTGGTATTTTTCAAGCCAAAAGGTATGACTTTATAACAAAAGTTTCCCCATGGGGTGGTAAATGCCATTTTATGTTGATCTTCTTTTGTAATTTTGATTTGGTTGTAACCGAAGAAACCATCCATCAAAGACAACATCTCATGTCCAATAGTCAAATCCACTATGATGTCTATGTTAGGAAGTGGAAAATCATCCTTAGGACATGTGAGATTTAAGTCTTGAAAGACTAAAAAAGCACAGATGCCTCGAGATGCTTTCCCTATGGGAAAAATGTTGGAAACCCACTTAGGATAATCAATAAGGCGGATGAACTTTGCCTCCAACATTTTTTGCAACTCTGCTTTGACTAAAAGTGCTACCTTAGGATGCATTTTGTGCAACTTTTGTTTCACTGGTTTAATCTTGGGATCTACTGTCAAGTGATGCATGACCAAATATGTGTCTAAACAAGGCATATCTCTATATTTCCATGCAAAATTAATTTTACCCTTTTTCAAGAATTCAATCATTGCCTTTTGTTCTTTAGGACTTAGGGTAGTTGCAATGTAGGTGATTTGTGGATTATCCTCTGTACCCAAGTTGACTGGAATTGTGTCCTCATTCAAAATAGATGAATTTTCTGGTGGTAAAGATCTGAATGGCAAGTCAACTTCTCCCTCTTCTAGTGCCTCTAGGAGGTTTTCACCAAAAGATGCGTCCTTTATTTTATCTTTTTCTTCATCCAAAAGTTCCCTAGAAGATTTTTCACTAGAGGATGTTCCTTTTATTTTTCCATTTTTATTGTCTTTTTCACTTTTGCGACTAAGAGTGTTGACTTGGATACCAAAGTAGGCTTCCTCATTGTATTGGATCTCATGTTCATAATCTTGGAGATTCTTAAGGCCAAAGAGTGCCATCACTGCTTCATTAGACTTATAGCTATTGAGAGCTAGTGGTGTGTCCTGAAGGTCCCAGTCTATCATGTTAGGGTTAGTGAGAGGTAGGTTGATAGATGAGGTCGGCTATGGTAATGGCATGAATATGGTTATCTAGGTTATCCTCAATGTATTGGAAGGGTATTTCAAAGAATTCCTCCTCTTAAGTCTTAGAATCAAATTAAACCATACAATAGTTGTCAGCAAAGGATACCTTAGGTTTAATGGAGCCCAAACCACGTCCTTTAGGATAGCTATTAGCCTCAAGAGGTCCAAGGCCAGTACCATGATATCCCGTACTTTTGATAATGGGAGGGGCCTTAACATACTTATCCTTGGGAAATTCCACAAGTTCATCTTTACCATCATAGTATAGCCAATCTAGAATACTAGATTCCATATGCTCATCAGTAAGTGAACCCCAATGTTCAAATGTTGTCTTGTTAACATGCATAGCCTCTTTGTTGGAAGGAGGTGGTAATTGTGAAGGTTTTCCAAAGGAACGAGGAGATAGTGGTAGTTGTCCAACACACAAGGCATTTTCAAACTTATACTCTCCCATTCCTAAATTAGTAAAAGTAACCTTCTTCCCTGTAGTATTGACTTTAGTATCTTCCACCTTTTCTTTTCCTTTGTGGGAATTGGAATCATTATTGGCTAACTCTGGCATTGTTGTGGAAGGTGATTTTGTTATTATGAGAGGCTTAGGTATAACTTTGGAAAACTCACTAATTGGACAAAAATTTGCTGGTGCACCTTCCAATCTTTTACAAAAGGCAAAAGGTGTGGTCTCTCTTAGAATTGTGACCTCTCTTCCTTGGTGAGGGAATTTCAAGCATTGATGGTAGGTAGAACCTTTAGTGTATGTATCCAAGGTTGATCAAGCAAAATGTTATATGGAAAATCCAAGTCTAGGACATGGCATTTGGTATTTATGATAGCTAGTCCAACCTTTAGTGGTAATATGAAAACTCCTTTTGATTCTCTTTCCTTTTCATCATATGCTTTTATTTTTATCCTTTTATTGACATCTAGGAGGTCCTCTGGAAGTCTCAAGAAACAAATAATCTTCAATGTACATAGGTTCAAACTAGATCCATTATCTATAAGGACTCTTTTAATTTTATGTCATTGTGTAAGGACTTCAATGTGGAGTGACAAATTATGGTGGGGATTAGGACCTTGGAAATCTTTATCTATGAAGACAAGGTGTTTTTGTGTAGCAAGGTTTCCAATCATGGTAGTGAATTGGGAGGCATTAATGTTTTCAGGGATAGGAGACTCCAAAAGAGCCTTCTCCAAAATTTCTTTGTGGATGGGTGATGTGGTGAGGAGCTTAAGAATGGATATTTGTGTAGGAGTCTTACCTAACTGGGACAACACATCATAGCAAGAAGCGAGCCTTTGTGAAGTGGATGGCATGATAGGCACATGTGGAACTGATGGATTAGTGTGATTGGGAGTGACATCTTGCAAAGTAAGTCTTCCCCATCGAGTGGTTGCATCACAATCAACTACTTGTAGGACAAGGGTATTCACATGAGTGTCTACTTCTTCAATGCGACCACACATGGAGTCAAATCCACATATATTGTTGGTTTCTATTTTACCACACAAGGAGTCAAACCCTAATATGTGGTTAGTAAAATAGTCATAAGGTAGTGCATTTAATGTGGAAGCTCGATTCACATTGTTTGTATTGTTGTTTCCATTGTTGTTACTATCATTGTTGTGATTAGGAAATGACTTTTGGAATATCTTTAGCTTAGCATTTTTAGAGGATGGTCCTCCTCCTACCTCAATTTCTCCATCATCAACAAGATTTTGAGTGAATACTTTGAGTTTTATACACTTGTTTGTGTCATGTCCCTTGATGTGATGGTATTTGCAATATTCATTTTCCTTATACTATTTTGATTTGGGTTGATTTTCATCAAAGGGTCGTGTGTTAGGAAATACCATCAAATTGTAATCCACTAATTTTTGAAATATTTCCTCCAAGGGTTCATGAAAGTTAGTGAACTTCCTATTTTTATCATAGTCACAATTGTAATTGTTGTTTTTGTGAGGGAAAAGTTGTGTTTGATTACGAGATTTTTGATTGTCATTGTTCAAATTGTTGTTGTTTTGGTTATGATAGTTGTTATTTCCTCCTTGAAGGTTTTGCACATTTTAACATCAGTGACACCATCGGGTGTGACACCTTTGTTTATGGACTAGAATTTGGGTTTGCTATTGTTGTTTGTGTCATTGTTTGAGGATGATGAGCTATAATGTTTAATGAAACTTTTGTCTAAAAGCCCATTTTCAATGCTCTTGCCACTCTTGAATAATGTAGTGAAATCTTTAGGGCTAGACATCTTCATGTGGAAGGACATGTCTATTATCAATTTTTTGATAAATATATCCACAAGGTGGGAATCCTCAATTTTGTAGGGCATGTGGTTAGCAAGATGCCTCCATATTTGTAGAAAATTAGCAAATGTTTCACTATTTCATTGTTTTGTGTTGCACAAATCACTTAATGAGGCATGATGTTCAATGTTGTAAGAGTATTGTGCTACAAAATTCACTTTTAAATCATTGAAAGAGGTAATGGAACCCTTGGGTAATTTCATTAGCCACTCTAGTGTGGGTCCTCCAAGACTTCGTGTGAAGAGCCTCTTAAAATAATCTTCATTGTAGGCTACTTCTTGACACAAAACTGAGAATTCTTTGAGATGTGTGATATGAAATGTTTCTCCCATATATTTGTCAAATTTAGGAATCTCAAAGTTTGGTGGGAATGGTATCATGCTAATAGATCTATCAAATGGAAAGGGACAAACTTCCTCAAAAGTGAAATCTTTCACCCCTTTGTTGGTCATGCTATGTACCAAGTTTTGAAGTTCATGCAGCTATTGGACTAAATCTTGGTTTGGTTGCACTTGTGATTGTTGAGCATTTTTAAGTCCACCTCCCAAGCTATAAGGAGTTCTAAATGTATTATGAGGTGGTGGAAGTGCTCCACTTTGGCCAATATATTGATATGCAGTCATTGGAATTGGGACAAATGTTTTTACCATACTTGTGGAATTTGCAAACAAGCGGAATACATTGGTTAGTTGGAATTACCATCCATTGAGTAGACATTTGCCCAATTTTTAAGCATCCCATAGTTGGACTTGTTAAGGTGGACTACATAATACTACCACATGTAGTAGTGTTGGGTATGGCACTAATGATTTGTTAGATATGTTTCACACTTAATTGGAATGCTGGTTGTGTGGTGCCACTTGATGTAGATGTAGCACTAGTTGTCACTATTGGTCCTTGGCTAGATGCTTAGGTTGTGTTTGGCAATATGGGAGCACCACCCTTCCTAATCTATCTAAACAAGGTTGTCTCATCAAAGCTTGTAGGGACATTAACACCATCTTTAACTAAGTTTAAGAAGATCTCAATTTTGTTTGCCCTAATAGATTTTTTCATCATTTCGACATTTTATGGATTTGCAAGGAATGTTCAGACATCATTAGGGATATTGTTGTTGTCAATAGGGTTTTCCTCTTGGTATACTTCTTTGTCATCATTTCCCAAAGTTGTGTTGCAAAAGGGATCTTCTAGTTCTTGTGTGGATGTTAAGTTAGGCATGCCAAATTTTGAACTAGAGGGAAATCCTCCCCACAATGATGTTGTGTGTGGAGGAAAGGGATTCTCCATCTCTTTTTGCCTTAATGATTCCAATAAGTGAGACATGGGATTAAATGTGAATCTGTCGAATCGTGTATGTACCATACAATAGTGACCAAATCAATGGGTGGAAGAATATGGAAGAAAGAGAGGAATGTGGGAGACAACTATGGAACCTTACGTAATGAAAGGGGCCAAAGACTTAAATGTAAACAAAAGACCTTGGTTTAGCAAACAAAGTGTGATTATAGGCTGAAAATATCTTTCTCCTACCAAAGATGGTCAAGTGCTCTTTAGGCAAGACAGGATACCAAATTGATTACTCACTATTTGGTGATGGACTTGTGACCCAAATAAGTGATAGGTGTTTTCTTGTGGATAAAAGGTCTAATGTTTTGATCTTGGAAGGTGTACTTGTGCCAAAGTTTTTAGGTTCAAATGATCAAGTTCTCTAGAGGAGTTTGCAAATGGAAGAATAGAAATGTGGAAAAGGAAAATGGTATTGTGGAAAATGCAGGTGCGGTGGTCACTTATAGGATTAACTCAATCCTCACTTACTAGGAACAAAAATCTAGGGTTTACTCCTGGGAAGGTAGACCAATTTTGAAGTTTTGCATTGTACTCAATTCTATCAAAATGGTCTTGTTTTGCTTCTTCTTTTTGGAAGTCTTTGATAGTGTATCATAATTGTTTGTCACTATATGCTAGGTTCTTCCTTTCCTTGTAGACAAATGGTTTGGACAATTTCACCTTCTTATGTTTGACTTTTTCTATCATGGCAAGAACAAAACAAGACTTAGTTTCAAGCACAAACTAGATTCAACCAATTTAAAATGCTAGACCAATATAGGACTCTTAAATATAACTGTGAGTCAAGAGGATCCACTTACCACTATTTCACTCACTTGAAGTTTAGTGCACAATTTCACTCATTTTGTACTTGTTCGATGTTTGGTGTTGGTTTTGAATGTTTAACAATCAAGAACACAAAACACACCAACAATCCTAATAAGGCTGGAACTAGGATATACAAGGCTTATCTAAAGGGTGTCCTCAATATACGCAAGGTATGTGAGGCCCAAATCTATAGATGAAAGAAAATAGTGCCACATAGCTAGGGGGAGACAGTAACCAAAATCTCCTCCTTCAATTCTCAAAAGTATAAAGTTCTTTGGGGCTTAGCCAAGAGTGACAAGATTTTTCTTCCAAGAGAGGTGTCTTTCAATTCACCTCTCAATTCTTATACTCCACCAGAACACTGGAGTTGAGGTCATCCCAAGGGGTGATGAAATCCCCAAGAAAGCCTCTTAAAAAAAGGAAAAATAAGACCACTTATTTTTTGTGCACCCAAGATCACTCGAAGGTGCAAGGGGAGAGAATACGTAAGTGGCCTTAGGGTTTAAAAGACACTTGTTCTTTCCTAATGAAGCTTTAGATTTTGTAATCTACTTTGAAGACACACGTGTTTATAGCATACAATGTTCTTTCCAACTTGAAATCATCGTCAACATAAATGAAAAGTGCAGATTCATCAACAAGAAAGTAAATCACTCGTGAACATAAACAAATTGCTGAAATGAAACCAATTTCCTTTAAGTCATTCAAGAGTATGTGAATTCATTTTAAGCACCAAGCCCAAATGTTTGCTATCCTAAATATTCATGTCAATTCTCTTAAGGCATTTAAGAGTGTATGAGTTCATTTTAAGCACCAATTCCAAATATTTTCTATCCTAAACATGCATGTCAATTTCCTTAAGGCATTCAAGAGTGTATGAGTTCATTTTAAGCACCAATTTCAAATGTTTTGTATCTTAAACATCCATTCCAATGAAATATGAATAAATTTTCTTAAGGCATTCAAGATTGGATGTAAAGTTTTCCTTTAGAGCATTCAAGAGTGTGTTTGGGTTTTACTTATTAAATTGCACCATGCATTCAAAAGATAAGTGGTTATACCATGCAAGTTAATTAACCTTTAATCCTAAAGTGATGAAAATCACTACAAATTTCTTAAGTGATAAAAATCACTTTTGGTTTATTTTAAGTCTTCCAAGGTCTATTTCCTATATAAAAACTTGTTAGTAAACCCTGAAAACCACTAGTCAGTAAGAAATGTGTTGAAAACTTAATGATTCTACCAAAAACCATAGATGCCAAATTATAGGCACAGACAAAAAAATACACAGACTCTAAAATTTGTAGATGCCATAACTCAAAGATACTGAACTACGAAGATGGCAGAAGGCTAAAAAAAGGTATAGTTGGCAATCTAGTACTATTGTTAGATGTAGATGGAAACTTAAAGATCAGAGATGCTAAAATGAGCAGACAACAAAAGAAAACCAACACACCACGTAAACGGCAGTTTGAAAAGTGCAGATGACAGGATGTTACATGTAGACGACAGATTAGTTTCTCAAAGTTAAAACCCAATAGATGACAAAATAACCTACGTACACACTAAAACTAGGTTCTCAAATGTAGTGTGGGTGGATAAGAATAGAAAGGCATGGAGATGCTAATATGTGCAGAAACTAGTCTACACAAACCCTGGTCTGCGTAGACGACAGAACGTAGATGACACTACGTTCAGTGCAGATGATAATGTGAGGTTTTTTGGTGACAAACTATGAATTCTTGACAGATTTTTGAAAGGAAAATAGGGACATAGGTCCCACTAGGTGTGCCAAAATGTATACTAGAGAATTTGACCTATTGGAAGCAAGAGCAAATAAACAAACATTAGTTGCACATGGATATTAAGATGTTTAAAACAAAATGCAACACAACTAATATAATGCTTGAGTTTTGCAACTCAAAGCAACCAATAAATCAAATCCTCAAGCAACCTCAAATAGCTCAACAAAGGAACCCATGAGATCCCTTGTTGGTGTCTTGGATTGGAGGGATGTTGGTGTGCTCTCCCCAAACACAACTATGGTGAATCTCTTGATGTAAAAATGCAAGTGTGGTAATGAAACTATGCTACATGAAATGAAGAACACCTCAAATAATGGCTATAGAGGAAGCCATGTTTGAGAGCATTCAAGTGGATGTGGAGATGGAATGTAACAAAGAAACTAAGAACATGTGCAAACTAAGCTAGTATGCAAGTGAAATGAAGATGTAAATGCATGAACAAGCTAATCTAACAATGTAATGAACTATCAACTACCAAAGGTTAGTATGCAACATGAAAATCACTATGAAAGCTCTAAACTCAAACTAGCATGAAATCACTATGAAAGCTCAAAACTCAAACTAACATGATAATAATACATGTGGAGGAGATGAAAATGCTTGAAACAAGGGCTCTATTTATAGGCTTGAGAGAGGCCCTAGGTGAGGTGGCATCTATGTGGCATCCACATAAGTGCCAAAAGGAGACATGTAAGCAAGCCATGCAAGTGGTCAACATTCAAAGTTTTCTCACACATGTGTGAGAAAACTTGGAGAGAGGAGTGGGGGACAAAGTTGTAAGAGGTGTGAGAAGTGGGAGTGGTCCTCACACATGTGTGAGCACACACTTAGGCTTAAGAAGGGTTTAGCAAGATGATTAAGGTAATTAAGTGAGATTAAATGGTGGATAGGCTTAGGAGGATGAAAGTGATGGGTGTAGACTAGATTTTAGGCTAGGTTTAAGATTAAATTAAAAAAGATTTAATTTAATCATAGGTTTAGAGAAATTAATGAGATGGAGGGATTTAAATAAATAGAATTTATTTAAAAGGGGGATTATGGAGGATCATGTATTAAATAAATTTAACACATTAAGGATGAAAGTATTTAAATCAAATTTAAATACCTTAGAAAAGTGAACCCACTTAATTAAATAAATTTAATTAAATAGGTATAAGAATATGACAAATTTAATTAATTAATAAATAATTATAATGTCAAAGGCAATATTAAATAAATTAATATAGTCTTTTGGGATGATTTTAAGTGTCTATAGATATAATCTAACACAGTGCAAGGTAGGAGAATCTTCGAAGGAAATGTCCAAACCTCTAGAAAACAACCACAAATTGGAAATACAACAATACAACAACAATGATGCAATATTTGATACCAAATCACAACTCTTTATTCATAGATAACTGATTACATGCAATATGCCTGACTATGAGGCCTTCTAGGTTAGAGCCAAATACAAACAACAATTACAATATTAGTTATGCAAAATCAACAAGATCCAACTTATAATCCAATCCCAATCTCAGCTAGTCTAGATCCACAACTAGATAAGAACACTAAGAAGAATCCACACTTGTACCCTTAGGTCTACCAAAAAATCCTCTAATTCTCAAGCCATAACCCGAGCTCTTCAAAATTTGCATCTACCCTTCATCCCCTTCTCTAAGCTAGAATGAATCATAATGCCTAAAAAACTCTACAAGGCTCCCTTCTCATACCTATAAAATCCACAAATCATCTCAACTATTACAAACTAAATTAAATCCCTTACATTAAATATAGGTTGAGCCACAAGTTGACTACAACACTAAATTAAATACCCATATAGAAATTAAATGCCAAAAGTCAGCTCACAAACAAATTTGCACCCATAGGGACCGAGACCAAACTGAGTGTCAAGAAAACCAAGCCGAGCACTAGTAAATTCATAAGTGATGCCAAGCTCACTATACAAACCAAGCATCACAAACCATGCCAGGCTTCAAGACCATGCTGAGCTCCCAAGCATTACCAAGCAACATAGTTTATGCCGAGTTCCTAGCTAGGCATAAACTATACCTAATAGCGATCAAGCTCCACTTCTTTGGTGACTGATTCCACAACTCCAAATCCAAACTCCCTCAACATGAAGGATTTGAAGAGAGCCTAAGATGCTTCTACATCAAGTACCCTCAAAATTTCATCAATGTCTAAAATTCACTCATGATGACAAGAGATAACAATTAAAGGAGATCCAAATCCTTTTTAGTATTGCAACACCTTGAAGTCATTAAAAAATTATCTTATACCATACAATTAGGTTATCCACTTCCCTTAGTCAAGACCCTAGCAATCTAGCATCTACTTCCAAGTATTCAGATATAAAAGTTGATTTCAAAGAATAGAGCATGGGAGAAAATACCTTGGGGAAGACTTTTCGTATCACAAAATTATCCTTGTCTCCTAGATCATATGGTAGATCATTGATAACAAAAAAATGGTTAGAACCACCTCCTACTATTATTCTTAGCACTTTTGTAAGTGAGGACACCTTAACTGATGGAGAAAAAAAAATGTTGAACAATTTCTGTATAGAGAAAGGAAATAAGAGATCATCAAATATGAACATATATCTCTTGAGCATTATGGAAAAGGACATGATACTTTAGTAAAAATGGGATACAAAGACTCTTGGCTTACCAAGAGAAGGAATCTTACAACCCATCTTGGAAAACCCAAATTATTAGAGAAATACTACATGATTGGGATATAGATCAAATCAAACATCAAAAATGAAAGGGAAACAAAAAGTCACCCTAGAATTTCTGAATCAAATTAGTGATAAGCAAGAAAATATTGATTCTAATGAAGATGATTTAAATACCCTCATTGAAGAAAAAAAATTTGATATTTTTAGGACTTATATTGATGCATAACATGAGGGATAAAGTTCATGCTTAGACTCATTAGAGTTAATCCCATATTATATTAATCATGACTAGTGTGAAGAAAGAGATATTTATCAAGAACAAGACATTTTCAATGAGAATAAATAAATAGACCTTTTTGATACATTCCTAAACCTCAACAAAAATTCTATCAATACCATTATCGCCTTTGAATATGACCCAAATGATCCTTTACCACTGATACATCATGATCTTATTGACTGGGCTTCACCTTCTATTCCTGAACTAGATGTCTTCCATAATGATGATGTAGTCATAGATTATCTTGAGATCAAAGATCATATACCACGAAGAGATCACAAGAAAGGGTTTTCTATTGAACTCAATGACATGATACTTCAGTGAGGGTGACAATCCTTTTAGTCATTCAAATGTGAAAATAATCAATATATCTAATGGTGAAAACCACACTATGGTAGTATTAGATTTGAAAATGGTAAAAGTAAAGACGTATCTAAGGGTGAAAAACTCTCTGAGGCACCTAAAGATGAAAGGATTGACACTCTTCCTAGTTATTTATATTGAGAGCAATAAAAAATACTCATTGAACTAATAGTGCCGATCAATATCATAATTGAAGAATCTCATCACATCCTAAAAATAGTAGATGCTCTATTAGAATTAGAAAGAGAAGAGTTTATATAGTTTTTCAAATTCAAATAAATTTTGCATGGTCATATGCTAATATGTTAGGTTAAGATCCAAATCTCATAATGCATCATTTAAATGTATCTCTAGGAATCAAACCAATGAAACAAAAACTCAAAAAGATGCATCCACATGTGGCACTTCTAGTAAAAGCTAAATTAAATAAATTATTGGATGTTGGTTTTAATTGATTATGCCAATTGGATATCAAAAATTGTTCCTATTTCAAAACTAGATAAGGCTATTAGGATATGCACTACATTTAGAGATCTAAACAAAGCTTTTCCAAAAGATGATTTTACTTTACCAAACATTGATACTATTTTTGATCTTACTGTTGGATGCAAAACACTATCTTTAATGGATAGTTTTTCTTGTTATAATCAAATAAAAATTGCACCAAAAGATCAAGAGAAAATTGCATTCATGTGTTAGTGGGGTACTTATTGTGGGAGTGCCATGTCATTTGGTCTAAAAAAATGCAAGTGCTATGTATCAAAGGGTAATGACTACAATTTTTTATGATATGATACATACCATAATGGAAGACTATGTTGATGATATCCTAGGAAAATTAAAAAATAGGCAAGATCATTTACAAATATTGGATGGGATATTCATCAGATTGGAAAGCATAATGTAAGATTAAATCCCAAGAAATGTGCATTCGACATGACATCTAGAAAATTGTTAGGATCTATATTTTCTACAAAAGGAATTGAAGTGGATCCTAATAAAGTCAAGGCAATTATGGATATGCCACCCCTGAAAAACATAAGTTAGTTAAGATCATTACAAGGGAGATTACCATCCATCTGGAGATTTGTCTCATAGTTGGATAATAAAAGTCATCCTTTTATGCACCTACTATATAAGAATGTGTCACTTAACTAGGATGCCATGTGTGAGGAATATTTTGATAAGATCAAATAGTATTTGACAAATACACCAACTTTTAGGTTACCTATACATGAAAAACCACTCTTGTTATACATATTAGCGATTGAAAGTTGTTTGGGAGCCTTATTGGCACAAAAAGACCATGAATGAAAAGAAAAGGTTATTTATTATATCAGTTGCACTTTAGTGGGATATGAGCTTAACTATTCATCAATTGAAAGAACATGTTTGATAATGGTCTTTGCATCACAAAAGTTGAGATAATACATGTTATCCCACAAAGTCACACTAATTGCAAAGATATATCTTTTGAAGTATTTTCTTAGTAAATTAGCATTAATAGGTAGACTAGCAAAGTGGGCTATAGTACTAAGTGAATTTGACATTGAGTATTGTTGACATTATGGTCAAGTTTGTTTATTAGTGGCTCACACTTAGAGAAATGGTTAGTAGCTATCAAGCTTATATTGTAGTTTATAGTGTTAACTGAGTAATTCATGTTCTACTAAGTTCCACAGTTGCTACTAAGTTTCAGAATAAGTATTAAGTTCACATCGAGTAGTATCTACCAAGTTGATCAGTATCAGTGCAAACTAAGCTTCATAGTATTTACTGAGTTGCATAGTGCAAATCGTGGTCTCTAGTTTTTATCGAGTTCGTAGCATCAATGATGTGAATCAACTATTCATCGAGTCAAGAAGCATAAACCAAGTGATTTAGTTTATATGTCAACTTTCACAGTGTTCACTGAGTCACTAGTTTTGACTGAGTTAAAACTACTTGGAAGTGATTAGTATGAACTAAGATTCTACATCTACTGAGAGCATGACGATGCCTAGTGTTGACAATGGTTGCTAAGTATGAGAAACTCACTGAGTTTGTCTTCAGAACATAAGTACCAATAGTTGTGCTGACTTTGTGTATTTTTGTAAAACTTGTATTGTAGATGACTTTGATAATTTATGATTTGGATTGGTATATATGTAATCTATTGTATCACATCCAAACGAGAAGAAATAGAAGAACATATGATGTGAATATAATGAGAGAAGAAGTGTGAATTAAGAAGGCCATAAGAAGTATAAGGAGCAACAAAGATTTATCTTCATAATAAGGAGATCATTACACTCCAAAGGAATCTCAACCAAAGAATCAAAGTTGTAGATCAAAGATCAGCCACTGGTTCATCCTAACAGCTAGAATGGTTAAATCCTTTCACAAGGTAGAATTAATAGTCTTTTTAAATCTCATTATTGAGTGCATACTTCATTGTATGTTTTATAAATATTTTAGCAAGGTGGACCTAGCAATCCTTATTGCTCCTAATAAGGCAGATCATTAGAAGTGATCAATTGTAAGCCTTAACTAGCCAACTTTATGCTTCAATACTAAAGCTTGTGGGTTTCATCCCCACCCTAGTTTGAATTTCTATTTGGAAGCTTTCTAGGTCACCACATCTTGTATCAATAAGTTATGAATGTTTTAATGCTTTTATTTTTTCATGCATGCAATTAGATTAGAATATATATGAAGGATTACTTGGTGAAATAAGAATAAGATGTATTGGTTCATGATTCACTCCTCCTTTCTTAGAAACCTAGCCCATCCTATATTTCCAACAATTGGTATCAGAGCTTTGTGGTTCTTAGAGAAGAAGCTTAACAACTTGAGAAAAATTCAGAGGCAATGGAGGTATTCAAGCTAGATAAGGCTATTGACAATGAAAATCTAGATTTAGAATTGTCTATTGGGAAACTTAAGAAAACAAAGGAGAAAGTCTCTCATTCCTTAAAAAGAAGAAAAGATCTTATAGTACAGATGAATGAAAAACTCTACACTAAAGAAAGAATTGAAGACATCTCTCTAGAAAGAAATTGAGATGAAGCTAATGAGGCAATCAGAGACCTATTAGAAATGAATTGTAATCTTCAAGAAGAAGTTAGAAAGTTGAAAAGAGAACAAGAAATTTAGTTAGTAAGATTATGTGAAGTCATGGAAGAAAAACACAAAGCCAAAGAAGAGATAGAAGGAAAGAATAATGAAATTTAGCATCTATCCCTTCAACAAGAAGACTTCATTAATTAGCTTACTAATGCAAATGAATAAATCATAAATCTAAGATCAAAGAATGAAAGAGTGCTAAATGATCTAAACACTGAAAAGAAAACCAATGAGAGGATGATGAAATCTCAAGAAGACATGAATCAGTTGAATGAGAAAAGTCAATACATGCAAAAAGGAAAAGTAGGAATAAGATACATAGAAAAAGGTGAATCATCCAAGCAAGGAGCTCAAAAGAATCAAAGACCTACTTGTAATCATTGTGGTAAGTTAGGTCACACATCAAAAAAATGTTGGAGTAATGGTTAAGAAAAATTCTATGGAAAGTGTTACAATTGCAATAAATATGGTTATAGAACAAGTGAATGTAAAGAGAAACCTAAATTTGAAGGTAAATGTCACAAACTCAAGAAGCATGGGTAGAAATCTTTTGAATGCAAAACTAAGATATTTAACCCAATAGAACAGATTGTGAAAGCTATATTTGGATGAGACTGCAACACATGGTGTAGATGGCACTACTATGGAGAATTTGGACACACTAGAGAAAATTGTGTGAAACAAAGACGAGGACAAGATACACCACTAGAAGATGTTTTATTTGTACAAAACTTGGACATCTTGCCAAGAACTGCATGAACACTAGAAGGGTCAAAGATGAAAAGAAAGCCAAAGTTGACAATATCAAAAAGTAGATGAGGCAACAATGGATTTTGAAATCTTCTTAGAATACAAGCCTAAGCCATGAAGCACATGTCACTCAAGAATTGGGTGACTCAAGCATTTCTACTTGATCTCCCATAGGAATGAATCAAACTAAGAGTTTAAAGTAGACATCTTACATTAGTTCCATCCAACTAGAAGGAAAGATCCAGATCAATATTTAAGATGCAAAGGGATCACCAAGTGACTAAGGAAAATCTAGACCTTACCAAGCTAGGTTGGGTTGCAAGACCCTACTGACCAAGGTTGGGATACACCAAAACATTATGTGGACATTGAGTTATGAATGACTCTACCGAGCACTAAGGTCAAACTGAATGGAAGATAATCTGTGATGAGTGATTGTACCAAGCATTTATGGTGATTGAAAAGTGAAAATTTGTTAAAAGGAAGGGAATCAAATTTATTTATCACGGTGAATTTTTAAAGAGCTATTTGCAAAGGAAAATGTCTATCCTTCCAAGCATTCTATCTTCTATTGTTGAAGATTTTTATGTTTTCATAAACCCTACCAAGCTATTGGAAATCTAATTGAAAAAGAGTACTATCAAAGAGGGAGATTGTTGTAAAGAAGGAAGATGGTTGATAAAGAATGTTTTCAATCACTATTTTGTCACTAATGTCAAACTTGCTATTTGCTAGAATGAAAATTGCTTATAAAATCTAAGTACTATCACTTAGTTGATTGATGAAGAGGATTTAATCAACAAGATGTAACAAAAGTACCTAAGGGAAAGGTTGAGTTATGGTTTTGTAATGAAGTGCAAGGATCAGTTAAGACAATGGTAAAATGATGTATTGATAATATACTTAAAGATACAAAGGTTGGCTACACTTAGAAACATTGGAAGAATAAGTTGTAACAAGGTTGTTTGCAAAGCTTAATTAAGTTCATTAGTGAGTGCCAAGCAAGCTAGTCAGAGTTGAGAAGATTTTCAGTTAGTGTCGAGCAAATGCAAAATCTAGTGTGTGTCGAGTGATATAGAAGGAGCAGAGAAAAGTAACAGGTGCTGAGCATCAGAAAAACTTAGTAGATGCCAAGTGAATCCATAGTAGGTGTCGAGCATCAGTAAAATGTAGTTGGTAATAAGTAACATAGTATGTGTTGAGCAGTAGAATTTTAATAGTGCTGAGCTGCTGCATTATGTGAAAAGTCAAAGATTTACTAGAACTAAGCCGACAAGGTTGTTACCTTGAATTTTGTGAACTAGATGGAGGAAAAGGATGATGAGTTGGTGGCACAAAATTTTAGGTAAACCATTTTTGGGCAAATTTAGGAGGATTCTTCATGATGTTTCTAGAGGGAACAAGATATGGGTTAGATTCATTGAATCCTACCTAATCCATTCAAACTAAAATTAAAGGAGGGGAGAATTGAGTGGGAAAATCAATTCCAAACTTCTATTTAAGAAGTCACATGCCAAGAAGTTAGACTAGCTAGGGTGCCAAAATGCAAAGTTTCTAAAGGATGTCAAGGAGAAAGTATTAAGAAGGAAAAATAGAGCACAGAGACTCTACTTTGATAAAGTGGTCATATAGGAGATTGCATTGGTATATCGAGCATGAAGACTCAAGGAGATAATGCTTGAAAGGAGAACAAGAAGTCGAAGCTGCAGAGACTAAAAGCTATGCAAATTGTGAAGAGCTAAATAGAGATCTAAATTTTGCAAGTTAAGTTGTGAGTTGTTCAGGTCAAAAGCCCTTGTTGTTACTCTCTAACAATTGTGCAAGCTAGGGTAAAATCCTATGGAATTAGATTGGTTTAATATCCATTTGTAAATCCTTTAACAAGGTGGCATTCCAAGTGATAATAGGGTGGTTAAATCCTCTAACTAGGTCACATTTAACAGTGTGTTGTAGCCTTTAATAGGGTAGGCCTTTCATAGGGTATCACTTTAGAAGAGTGAGAATTGAGTACCATGTTGTTGGTGGTTTTTCCCAAATTGGGTTTCCACATAAATAACTATCTTATGTGTTGATCTTTCATGTGTTATGCTTGCATGTTGATTTACAATAACTTGCTAAGTAGAAGAGTTTAAGCTTGGATGCATGAACAGTTTAATAGACTCACTTTACTTGATGAAAAAATTTTAATTGGACATTTGGACCTTGAATACATAATTCATGCCCACTCTTAGATATTCTAAAGAATTTCTAACAATTGGTATCAGAGCCATCTGTTGATTTAGTTTAAAGGTACTAGAAGTAGGAAGATCAAGATGATCAAGTGAGAAGTTCCCAAGCTTAATAGAGACAACTTCACTGCATGGAAAATGTTGATGAAGCTACATCTTGGATCAATAAGTGATCATACACAAACCTCAATTGAATTAGAACATGTTGATCCAGCTGTACCTAGTATAGAAGATATGAAGAAAAAGAAGGAGCACAATCAAGCAATGCTAGAGATTGCTTCTGCCCTCAAGTATGCTAAATTTGATGACATCAAGAGATATGACTCTGCATTCAAGATGTGGAGAGCCTTGACTAATATCTATGGAGGAGATCAAAATGTTCAAAGAACAAAAAGATAAAGCCTTAGAGAAAAGTTTGATGACTTGAAAATGGAGGAAGGTGAGAATGCTGCTCAATATGCCTCTAGAATGAAAGAAGTGGTAAGTGAAATAAGAAGTTTGGGTGGTCATTTGGAAGATGATACTATTAATAGAAAATGCTTAAGAACCTTTCTTTCCATTTATGCTATTAGAGTTTCAACCATCCAAGAGTTAAGGTGTGTACTAGGAAACCAACTAACCTTTGAAGGTATATTAGGAAGACTCACTGCATTTGAGTTGTCCAACTTTGATAACTATAGACCTGAGAACCTTGAATCTACTTTCAAAGCCAAACTATCATCAAAAGACACTGAGGAGGTGAAACCAAAGAAGAAGAAGAAAAAGGTAAAATATGCATCCAGTGACAACAACACAAATGAAGAAGATGTGGAACAATTGGAAGCACTACTGGCCAGAAGATTTCATAGAGGCAAAGGTAAATTCAAAGGTAAGCTTCCTATATTTTTTTTAAATTACAATGAAGTAGGATTTATTGCTGCAAGATGTACACATAAGAAGAACTACAGAGAAGGCAACAAGAACAAGAACAGAAGAGAAGCTGATAGCAGAGATTACAAAGAGAAAGGCAAAAAGTGCTACATTGTTGAAGAAGAGGAATTTTGTGAAAATGATGATGAGGTAGTCTATGTAGCCATGAAGGATGAATTAGATGAAGATGAGGAAACAAAACTAGTAACTTGTGTGATAAAAAATGACAAGTGGATCATAGATAGTGGATGCTCACATCACATGACAGGAGATAAAAGTAAGTTGATCACATTTACACAGTATGATGGAAATAGTGTTAGATTTGGAAATGATGCTCCATGTCAAATAAGAGTAAAAGGTTCTATTAAACTTATAGAGAAAATTTCATGTGATAATGCATTCTATGTTGAAGGATTGAACTACAATTTGTTGAGCATATCACAATTAGGCAATGTAGGTTGCAAAGTAGAATTTGGAAACAAAATTTCCAAAATCTATGACACTGATAGAAATCTAATAGAAAAAGGTGAAAAAACTAAGAGTAATATATTTTACTTAGATATGGAAGATGAAACCTATCTTATTGTAAAACTTGATGATGTTTGTTTATGACATAAAAGGTTATATCAAGTTAACTTTGATAATCTGATTAGCATTAGGAAAAAGAAGAAAGTCAGAGGTTTGCCTAAGCTAGAGAAGCCTGAAAATACAATGTGCAAATAATTTCAACTAGGAAAGATGACCAAGTCAAGTTTCACAAGAAAATTCTACACTTCCAAAGAAGTACTAGAGTTAGTACATATTGACTTATGTGGCCCAATAGTAGTGTAGAGGTACCAAGGAGACAAATACATAATGTTGTTTGTGGATGACTATTCTAGGATGATGACTGCCATGTTCTTAAAGAAAAAATCTAATGCATTTCAAATGTTTAAGTGGTATTTGGCTAGGGTTGAGAAGGAAACATGAAAGAGTCTGAAGTGCCTAAGATTAGACAGAGGAGATGAGTTTACATCAAAAGAATTTGACACATTTTGCAATGACAAAGGAATCGAGAGACAAACATCAGCACCAAGAACTCTCCCATAGAATGAGATTGTAGAAAGACCGAATAGATCAATAATCGACTGTGCTAGAACCTTGATGATGGAGAAAAATGTTTCTCTAAAGTACTAGAGAGAAGCTGTAAGTACTAATACGTACACCCTGAATCGAGTACAGGTCAAGAAAGGTACAAATGCAACACCTTTTGAACTATGGTATGATCACTCACCCAATGTAAAATATTTCAAAGTATTTGGTTGTAAATGCTATATTCTTAAAGACTCTAGGAATGGCAAGTTTGATTCAAAGAGTAATGAAGGCATATTCCTTGGATACTCCACTAGAAGTAAAGCATATAAGTGTTTGAATACTGACATTAATAAAATTGTGGAGAGTGAAAATGTAAATTTTGATGAACATACAAAAGTCCAAGATGATGAATCCAAGAAACCATAAGATTATAGATCTTTTGTATACTTCTATGAAGGAATGCCTACTAAAGATGAAGCTGCCAACCAAGTTGAGAATCAACAACAAATTTTAGTAGTAGTTGAGTCACAACCAGTGAATGCCGAGTTGCATTCAGAAGCCGAGTTGTAGAATAAAGAAAATACACATTCTAAAAATGCACATTTTGATTCTAAAATCAGTACACATGGAAAAGATGATGAAATACTTGAAAGAGACATGCATAGTGACTCTGAAGCTGAAGGATCAAACATGGAAAGAAGGATAGAACCAAGAATATCCAAGTATGTGAGAAGATATCACCCTAGATAAAAATCATTGGTGACAAGGAAGTTAGACAAATGAAAATGAATAGACTAAGGAATGTGTTGGCACTCAAAATTGCAGCCCTAATTTTGAGTACTATTGAAGAAATAAAGCCCTTTTAAATTTCCATAAATGCATATGTACTCGACTGTACCTTTGAGCCCCGAGAGGTGTTTAATGTTTCTAACACCTTTCATTCAGCCAATCCACATATTCCATGAAGTTAAATTTCCATTTCAAGCCCTTTCATGAAGTCTCATTTTGAGCTAGTGTCAAGTCTACATTTTCACTTAAGTGTCAAACAGTGATAAGAAGCCATGTTTGCATCTGAATATCTTACACCCATAAATGTTTCATGACTTTCACTTTGGGAGTATCTAGTGTCCATACCAGAGAGCCTATGTTTCAGATTTTGAGTCATTTCAAATCCATTTGACTCGGTTTTGAATTCCTCAAATATGGTAGTTTACTGTTTGCATGCTAATGCACATTGCACATAATTTTGGAAGGCACTGTTTGATGTTTTATAAATTTTGACCAATTGATCAAAATACTAAAATTCCTTTTGTGTTGCATTATAGGTGTTAGAGAATTTTTATGTTTCAAGTTTTAGCTCATGAAAAATCCGTTTGATATGTTTTCAAATGCGATTCCAAATGCAATTTATATCTTTTTATTGGTGTCAGCAAATGTAGATTGTTTGGTACCCCTATTCGGGATGTTATAACTCCTAATCTATGATAGGTGAGATTGAATGGATTGTACCATTGTGTTGTGCTTTGAAAATACTCCAAGTGTGCCATTTTGCAAGTCATGACGAATCCATTTGCACACTTTTCCAAGTCCATTCCATTTGCAAAAAATGATTTCCTGCCATTGTTTCAATTTGCAAAATCTGAGTAGCCCACTTTGATCGCTCGACATTTGTGCCCAATTATTCATCATGATCCCAAATCACAGATCGATACTCACCTTGTGACAGTGAACCAACACCCCAATTTTTTGTTTTCTCAAGTCTCCATTTGCCCAGTTTTCAAAGCCAAATTTGAACCCATTTTATTGTTTTCTGACATGTTTTCTTACAAATAATTCTAAGAGGTCAAACTTGATGGTCAATATCTTTTGACTGAGAATTCTTCATAAGATGAGATTCAATAGGGTGCAAGTGTGCGAAACAAAGAATTGGTGGGTCAAATTTCAAAGCCCGATTAGAGGTTTGGGTCAGTTTTTAAGGCTAGTCAAAAGACCTCCTAGCACCAAATTCACAGTTGCAAAAAGAGGTGAAGTAAGTTTTAAAATGTTAAAGAGTGATGCAAATTGATTGATTCTTTTTCAAATCAGTATCAGATGTTCTATGGATCAATTGGATAGCTCAAGTGTTTGAAAATGATTTTTTTTAATAGCCAGACCCACTTTGGGGCCCGACTATTTCTGTCTGATTAATAAGACATTTGGATTTTAAAATATTTAAAAAGAAGAGAAGTCATAATGGTTTTAAAATCATTTCAAAGATGATATGGATCGAGAAGCCAAATATACAAACAACTAATCTTCTAGAGTACAAGGGGAATCATGGTCCGTATCTCATAATTGTTTCCAATGCAATTATAGTCAACTAGAAGAGTGAACTACACAATTGGTTTCCTACATTGTCCTACATTTATTATGTGGGAAAAAAAGATCAATGAGTGTGACTCTATTTGAGGGAGGTTTATGCAAAGAAGCTTAATGTTTTTGTCACAATGTATGAATTCATTATGAGAGACCAAAGCTATTCAAGCTTATTCAAGAGCTCTTGGAACTACTCTAAAGCAAGGGAAGAAATGGGGTCTTGCAAAAGGATTGGGTGTAGGCTTTACATATGGATTGGTGTTTGGTGCATGAGCCTTTCTTCTTTAGTATGCAGGTGTCCCTATCAGACATGGAGAAACTAGTGGTGGTGAAGCATTCACAACCATTTTCAATATAATCATTAGTGGAATTGCTCTTGGTCAAGCAACTCTAAACTTGGGGAGTTAAATAAAAAGAAAAAAGACCATAAGCATGTAAGGAAACCTATAGAGGAATCACTGATTTCAAAAGGTGAATGAAGGCCCCAACCATAAAAAATGCAGTCGAAGACTTCACATAGAAAGCCATTTGAAGAGTAGATAGGGACACCTAGTAATAAGGGAGCCATTCATAGAGGAAGTGGCCCATGGCTTGGACTTCCATAGAGCGACAGAGATACAGAGAAAGCTATCAATGTAAAGGAAAGCCTCCGTCAAAGTAGCAACAACATTGTAGGTAGACACAGTTAAATAGAGACCCACACATCAAGAAGTAGCAACATTTATATATAGTTAGCGCATGTTTTCAAAATAAAGATCCAGCGGCAAGAATAAAAAGATCATCCAACATAAAAAAGGGCCGCCAAGGAGTGAAGACATGAAGCAAGTCAAATAGTAATCCATGCTAAATAAATAGCCATGGCATTCAAGTAAAAACCCTATGCCAAGCAAGAACAAAGGGAATCTGCACACATTGAAGGAGATTCATGCCAAGAAGCTAAGCAAGCCACCCACATTTTTAAAAGGAAGACCCAACGTGAAGGATGATTAGAACAAGCCATAGATTAGAAGCAAATACTCATCGCAAGCTAGGCAAAGAGAGCACCCACGTAAGCAGAAGGAATAGTCAATGATGAAGAAAAGGGGCATCCACATTTTATGAATAGGGGAGCACTAGACTTGCATTGAAATAAGAGGGCAGCATATTCAAGATAGAGTGCCCACACTGGAGGTAGACAAAGATTTACCCATGCATAAGGAATGGTAAAAAGAACATGCAACAGAGACTTAGAAGCTGCAATGTATGAAGATGTAAGTCAATGCCAGGCAATCCATGCCCAAGAAGAAGCACCCCGCTCTAAACACATCCCACTACGCCAAGGCACAAAGCACATTGAAATAAGTGGAAGCCACATATTAAAAGGAAGCAACAACAAACTTAAAAGGGCGTGGAAGAAGATTTGAGGCAACGAATTAAAAAAAAAAAAAAAACCCCATAGCTTTGAAAAGAAACATGAAACCCCGAACAGAGAGGAGGAGTTAAGTAAGCTTGACTATCCAGAGGCTCAAGTAAGTGGAATGGAAGATCACCCATGTCGGCAATAGGGAGTATCACATAGAGTAAAACATTGAACCTGCATATATTCCACATTGCTTGTGGATGGGAAATATAGCCTTTTTAAATATAAATCTACACCATAAGAAAGTGTCAAAAGAAAATGGCTTTTGTGAAAGCCAAGCTTATGCAGGGGCCCCACTGATGACGTCAATTGGAGGAAGTAAATGCATAAATTTGAATGAACCAACAGGTGCGATGACATGGTGCCAAGAATGGAGATCGCACGAGATTTCAACATGTGGCAAGGTGAGTGGTGGGCACAAGCTCAAAAGATCAACATGCTCAACTGATAAAAAGTGCGAGAATGTAGGATGCCCCCACGTAGCAGTGGGTCCCCATTGGCGATGAGGTGGAAATTGATAGAAAACCAATACTATGCATGAGATGCGCCACGTGGCTTGGATCAACGGCTGGCGCATGCCTGCTTCTTGAAGATGCAAGATGGTTAGAAAATGTGGGTAAGTGGGTGAGCACCATGTGGGAATGACGTGGTAGGTTGATTCGACCAATTAGAGGCCGCGACGTGGCCAATCACTTGGTCAAACTTGGGTTGACCCAAAATTTAAAGGGGGTGGGTAAAAAATAAAATGATTTAAGAATTGTCATTTTAAAATAGTTTTTCAAAAAATGGGTATACGTGCAAGTTTTTAAAACTCAACAGGCTTTTTCTAAAGTTTTAATTTTAGACTATTTTAAAATTTTTAAAATTTTAAAATATCAAAGTTGCAAACCTGAGTCTTCTACTAGGGGGTATTTTTCAAATGGAGGTTTAAGGGGTTCCTGATAAGAAAAATATGTGATGTTATATATCGCTAGAACTGGGAGAAATTGAATTTTCTGATAATGAAGTTAGATTTTGCATAGGAAGCAGTATGTTCAAGTTATTCAAGGTTTTCTTCTAGATTATTTATTTTCAACTGTATTCTGGTGTTGAAGTTTAGAACTATTTTCTGGAATGGAAATGACCTAAATATGAGCAAAAGATGATGAAAATGCAGTTTAGGGTCAAATATAACCACTTTAAAGTCAATTGAATCAAGGTTTTATCATCACTCTTGATGCATATCATATATTTTGGCAAACAAAAGGGAACAAGAGATTTTTACAAGTTTGTTACAAAGTAATGATGAAAACAAAATTAGATGAAAATGGTAGAAAGATGAAAGAGGGTTTCAACAGGAGAAGATGTAATTCCAAGTGGACACATGTCATTCTGAGATCAGATCTGGGAATTCATCTTGGTGTATATCTTTCTTTCTTTCATCCATTGTAGGGGTTCTAGCTTTGAGAAGAAAATCACTAACTACTGAGACACCATTCTTGAACATTTGTTCTTGTATGAACAACAATTTATGTTTTATGCAGATAGTTCAAATTTGTTAGGTGATTTGTTAGTTTTTGTACATCTTTCATGCATTCATTTTAAAGGAGAATGAATAAAATATATCAAAGGGTTTAAGTTCAGTCTAACTCTTGTCTCTTGTTTATGGATCTATAATTTCTTCTAGTTTGTGACCAAAGAGCATGAATTAGGTTGCATTCTGTTTAAGGACATATGTGATTGAAATGTCTTGCTTGTGGAACAAAGAGCAATGTAATTGCTTGGTGTTTATCAAAGGGTTTGTATATTTAGTGATGGGATATTTTGAGTATGAGATTTAAATCTGAAGTAGATGTCTATTCACAAAGTGAAAGATAGATCAGGGATCTTGATGTAGGAATTATGTCAAATATTTCAATGAGATGTACAATTGTAATTCATTTAATTGCTCAATAAATAAGGCACTGATAAAAAATATGATCATTAGGTTTTTTTGTTCATACCAGGGTCTTGCTGATATCAACATATTAAATCATTTTTCCCTTTTATGTTAAAAGTTATTCAAAAGTTAACCCACACTTAGCTTACTAGTTTCATGAGTTATGTTCTTAGCTATTTTATACTTGTGATTTTGTGGTCAAGTCTAGAAGATTTAAGGGTTTTATTTGCTATTCTAGATCTTGATTATGCTTATTGCACTGGTCACATAGTCAGATCTAAAGAGGTTCACCCACCTAGGTTTTGTAGAGCCTGAAGTAGAAGAAGGGTCAAGCCTTATAGTTGGCTCGGTGTCTAAAAGGATATGTCAAAAATGGGATTTAGCTGCCCCTAGATGTGTCTTATTCTCATCTAGGTAATTGGAAACCTACAATGTTTTCAAACACCAACAGAATGAATCATGTCTGTTGAGCAAGATTGAACCCAAAATAGTGAAAGATGCACTGAAAGATGAAAATTGGCATAAAGCTATGGAAGAGGAGATAGATTAGATTGAGAAGAATAAAGCCTGGATCCTAGTTTCTAGACCAGTGGATAAGAATGTAATTGGTACCAAATGGGTGTTTAAGAAAAAACTTGATGAGAATGGCGAGATAATAAGAAATAAGGCCAGACTAGTCTACAAATTTTATGCACAAGAAGAAGGAATGGATTATGGGGAAATATTTTCCCCTGTTGCAAGAATTGAAGGAGTGAGAACACTACTTACATATGCTGCTTATAAAGGTTTCAAAGTCTATCAAAATGATGTAAAGTCTACTTTTCTAAATGGTACACTAGAAGAGGAAGTCTACATAGAATAACCAAAGGGATTTGTTGATGACAACAACAAGGATATGGTTTGCAAACTACATAAAGCACTCTATGACTTGAAGCAAACACCTAGAGCATGGTATGAGAGACTACATAAATACCTTGTGAAGATAGGATTTGAGAGAATAGATGACAACAACAACCTATACATCAAAGAAGAAAAAGGTAAAGACATTTTGATATCTAAAATCTTTGTTGATGATATAATATTTGGAGGAAAAGATGCCCTATGCAAAGATTTTTTTGATAAGATGAAACATGAGTTTGAGATATCAATGTTTGGAGAAATTAAATTTTTTTTTGGCTTGCAAGTGCATCAACTGAAGCATTGCATATTTGTGATCCAATCAAAATACATCAAGGAGATACTCAAGACATTTTGTCTAGAAGATTCAAAACCAGTCAGCACACTAATGGTAATAGGACATAAGTTATCCAAGAATGATGAGTCAGCTAAATTAAACTAGACAATGTATAGATCAATGATTGGAAAGTTACAGTATATTGTGCATAGTAGACTAGACATTGCATTAGCTATTGGAATAGTGGCAAGATTTTCTACTAACCTAAGAGAAAATCATCTGATGGCAGTAAAAAGAATATTGAGGTACTTAAAAGGAATAGATGAATTTGGTTTATACTACAAGAGGAGTGAAAAGTTTGAGTTGAAAGTCTACACTGATGCAGATTGGGAGGGTAATATTAATGATAGCAAGAGCACCAGTGGAGGAGCACTTTTCTTAGGCAAAAGATTGGTTACTTGGACCAACAAAAAGAAAAGTTGTATCTCACAGTCCACAATAGAAGCTGAGTATGTTGTTGCTGCTATCAATTGTACCAATATTGTTTGGATCAAACATTTGATGCAAGGTATGAAAGAAGAGGTAACTGAACCTGTGATACTCTATTGTGATAACACAAGTGCCATCAACATATCAAAAAATCATGTGATGCATGCCAAAACAAAGCATATTGTAATTAAGTATCACTATGTAAGAAAATTAGTGGAACACAAATAGGTGAGGATAAAATATGTCAACTCAAAGGAATAGGTTGCTGACATCTTCACAAAACCACTACCTAAAGATGCATTTGAGTATCTTAGAAGTAAGTTAGGGGTGATACCCTTATCCAAGGTTGTTTGAAGCAAAAGAAAAACTGCCTTAGATCAAATAAGTTGATTGTTGAAATATTACACATTGATATAGAGGATGCTTACTTTAGGATTTTTCCTGAAGTAATCAAAGTACTAAAAATCCAAATCAGTCACAAGCAAGGTGACAGAGGGAGAAATTAGAGTACCTGCAAATACTATATTTGCATGATTAGATGCTGAGATAATGTATCTTTGGCATTGTTGTCAAAGAAGGAGAAATAGTAGAAACTAATCAAATATAAATAATCAAATGGACAGAGGGAGAAGTAGCTAATACTAGAATAGCATAAAATGATCAATGCATGCAAAGAGAGAAATAACATAAGTTAGCGGAGTCAGAAGTAGAAAAAGATCAAAGTGAACAATGGTAAGCCACAAAAAAGAGGGAGAAAAAGAATGTTTAGATATTTAAAGGGAGAATAGAAGAAAAAGGAAATAACATCTTAAAGGGAGAAGGCAAAATACTAAAGCCAAGAATCAATTAGAGAAATAGTAGAAATAGAGAAGACAATTTATCAACAAAGAATTCAGAGGGAGTCATAAGCTACTTTATGTTGATGGTAGAATCATTAGTTTTGAATAAAGTCTTCTTTTTGGCATTTGATTTACTATTCTAACCTAGTTAGCATTTTGATAACTTGGTTGATCAGTTTGGTTTGCAATAAATGCCAAAGAGGGAGATTTTTGTAAAGAAGGAAGATGGTTGATAAAGAATGTTTTCAATCATTTTCTTATCACTTATGTCAAACCTACTAATTTCTAGAATGATAATTTCTTATAAGATCCAAGTACTATCACTTAGTTAATTGATGAAGAGGATTTAATCAACAAGATGTAATAAGAGTACCTAAGGGAAAGGTTGAGTTATGGTTTTGTAATGAAGTGCAAGGATCGGTTAAGACAATGGTAAAATGATTTATTGATAATATACTTGAAGATACAGAGGTTGGCTACACTTAGAAACACTTGAAGAATAATTTGTAACAAGGTTGTCTCCAAAGCATAACTAAGTTCATTAGTGAGTGCCAAGCAAGCTAGTTTGAGCTGAGCAAATTTTCAGTTAGTGCTGAGCAAATGCAAAATCTAGTGTCTTCCAAGTGATATAGAAGGAGCCAAGCAAAGTAATAGGTGTTGAGCATTAGAAAAATTTAGTGGATGCCAAGTGAGTCCACAGTAGGTGTCGAGCATCAGTAAAACATAGTTGGTGCTGAGTAACATAGTACGTGCCAAGCACTAGAATTTCAATAGTGCTGAGCTACTGTATTATGTAAAAAGTCAAAGATTTGCTAGATGTAAGCCGACAAGGTTGTTACCTTGAATTTTGCAAACTAGATGGAGGAAAAGGATGATGAGCCGGTGGCACAAAATTTTAGGTAAACCATTTTTGGGTGAATTTAGGAAGATTCATCATGATGTTTCTAGAAGGAACAAGATATGGGTTAGATTCATTGAACCCTACCTAATCCATTCAAACTAAAATTAAAGGAGGGAAGAATTGAGCAGGAAAAGAAATTCCAAACTTCTATTAAAGGAGTCATAGGCCAAGAAGTTAGAGTAGCTGGGGTACCAAAATGTAAAGTTGCTAAAGGATGTCAAGGAGAAAGCATTAAGAAGGAAGAATAGAGCACATAGACTCTACTTTGATAAAGTGGTCATATAGGAGATTGCACTAGTATATCAAGCATGAAGACTCAAAGAGACAACGCTTGAAAGGAGAACAAGCTATCAAAGCTGTAGAGACTGAAAGCTAGGCAAATTGTGAAGAGCTAAATAGAGATCTGAATTTTTCAAGTTAAGTTATGAGTTGTATCACATCAAAAGCCCTTGTTTTTACTCTCTAACAATTGTGCAAGCTAGGGTAAAATCCTATGGACTTAGGTTGGTTTAAAAAAAATTTGTAAATCCTTTAACAGGGTGGCATTCTGAGTGAATCTTCTAAATTCCTCTAACCAGACCCACTTCTAATAGGGTGGTTAAATCTTCTAAATAGGTCACATTTAATAGTTTTCTATAGCCTTTAATAGTGCATCACTTCAAAAGAGTGAGAATTGAGTAGCATGTTATTGGTGGTTTTTTCCAAATTGGGTTTCCACGTAAATTACTATGTTTTAGATTACGGTAAAAATAGGTTTTGAAAGGGCCCCAAAACCCTTTGACAAAAGCAGAAAAGATAAATCATTAAAATTTACTAGGTTTTACAAGGACCTAAAACCTACTAAAACCTACATAAATCACTATGTTATGTGTTGATCTTTCATGTGTTATGCTTGTATGCTCATTTATAGTAACTTGCTAAGTAGAAGAGTTTAAGCTTGGATGCATGAATAGTTTAATAGGCTCACTTTACTTGATGAAAAAGTTTTAATTAGACATTGGGACCTTGAATAACTAATTCACCCCCCCTCTTAGTTATTCTAGAGCATTTCTAACACCAAGCATGGCATCTTCTAGTAGCAAAAATAGGAAAGGATCTGACTTGTTGGTTTGAGGAGTCAATTGGAAGGCAACAAACTTCAAGTTGAGTTTGAAAATTGTAGCACTTGATCCAACCAGAGCTCAGTTGTAGATTCTACCAAAGGTATTACTTGTTAATGATATTCATTCATATTTTTCTATTCAATACAAGATATTAGAACTCTAGAGATAGATAGGACTCTAGAAAAGTTACATGAGAATGGTGCTCTGAAACTCAAGCATCAACATTTGGAGACCAAGGGTTTAACACACATTCCACGTATGCCCCAAGAATTTCAGATAAAATAGATAAGGTTTATCCTTAGCCATGTACACAATGAGTAGTTATAGTTGGAGTAGCCTATTCAAATAACAAAGAAGATAATTCATCAAATAATAGGGTTCCCATTGTTGAAAAAAGGTAAAGACTACCAAAACCCTAAGCCAGGTAGAACTGGAAAGAAAAACTCTTGTTGAGTGGGATGGAAGAGGTATGCAGATCAGCAATGTGATTGACATGGAGCTAAAATTTGGAATTCATGTGATAGCTCATAAGATCTATGGCTCTAGTTGTCTCAACAGTGTACCATGTGAGGCAATTGATCTGACTCTAAACGTGGTGAAGAACAACATGTCCTTTGACCTTGCCAAGATAATGCTGATTTAATTCAACAAGAACATGGAGAGCATCAAGACTTCAAAGGAAAACCTATGTAAGTTTCGTTCTCTCTTGACTTGTTTATTCTTCTTTGTGAAATTTTTTTTCCCTTCAAAAGGTTTAGTCATATAGGGAAAAGATGTACCAGTCCTATATTAGATTAATGAATATATAGAAAAGACGGGTGAGAACTATTTCAGTATCATGGATAATTATTTTGGTTCATTCAAGGGAAATATGAAATGCAGATTTAGAATCTCTAAGAAACTTGTAGAAGAGTACAAGGATGATGCTTGTTTCATGGTAGACTGTGACAAAGTGTAAATATAAGAATTCAAACCTAGAGTGATGTGGGTTATGCCTCTAAGCTATGAGATTAACATTAATGACACTAAGGATATCATTGAGGTACTATTGAATGAACCTATGGATCCCAAGGCCACATATTTTAGTACTTTTGATGAAGCCAAAGCTAGAATGGAACTTGAAATTAAGCTTCCTTAAGTAGTTAGCAAAGCAAAAAAGAGGATAGCAAAACTGAGGCAAGAAAGTTCTACTCTACTATTGAAAAAAGGAAAAGAAGATGATGTGGAAGAAGATAATGTAGAAGAAACTAAATCTAAAGAAGAAGAGCTAATTAGAAAGAAGGGTAAGGCTATCATAACCAGGCCCACCAAGTCATCTACTGTAGTATTCACTAGAAGAGAATTTAGATCAAGAAAGAAATTAAAATTAGGTGAGGAAGATGCTAAGGAAATTATTTTCAAAAGACCTCCACCTACATTTTAGGAAAAATTAAAGGATTGATACAAGATCTAGCATGGAAAACTTCAAATCTCTCAAATACGAGACTAGGAATATAGATGAGAAGAAGCAAGTTGAAGACATGATAATGTGAAAACTAGGTAAATGGAAATACTCACCTTATCAACTTGCATAACAAATTCCCAATGAGCTTATGCAAGTAATCAAGCCAAGATGGGAAAATGTTAAAAAAACTACAAAAAATATATTTGAATAGACTCTGAGGCAACTCATGTCGAGTCTTAGTGATAAAGAAGTGAAAGAATCCATGAAGAAAAATAAAGAAAAAATCACTCTGAAATTCAACACATGCATGATATTTGTTAATAACAATGAACATGTAGTAAAGATAACTACAAATACATAGAAGAATATCTATAAACTTCATCAATTGAGTGATTTTTTTGTTCATGTTAGTGACATAGATGATGAAGATGACAAGGAAGAAAATGACAATAATGATGAAGGAGATATAGAAATAGATGATGTAAATCTGGATAATGAGGAGCAAGAACAATAAGCTACAAAGGAGAATCTCCTTGAGATTTAGAGTATTGAGGAAGCCAAACCAGAAAAGATTGTAGCAATAGTTATGGCTTCATTTCCTCACTCTTTGAGAAAAGCTTTAATGCCATCAAGCTTAGAGAAAGCTTGTACCGAGTTGGTTGTGACAACCACTACAAAACCATGTACCCAACCAATCTCTACTTTTGTTTAGATGAGTATCATATTGATTGAAGTAATCAACACTTCATCTACCAAGTAGCTAATGCTTCCTCCATCATCATATTTGGCTTCACAACAACTAGGTATTTCTACTGTCAATGCAATATCTACTTTTTTTTTAACCATTCTATTTCTACTATTGTTATAATTCCAAGTATGCAAATAGTAAATACAAAGATAGTTGAGAGAAAGCCTCAATCAAGTACTAAAGTTCCAAGAAAAGAAAAAGATAAAGAAGAAGACATTGATCTTGATATGGATATAGTTATCTCAAATTGGGATATCTATACTCTAAATCCTGATCAAATGAACATTTTAGGTGAATAATTGCAAAATAAATCTAAGAAAGATAAGCTTAGAGAAGAGAAAAATAGAGAAAACCAAGTGCTTGAAGATGTGAAGAACATACTTGTAGATTTGCTAAGTACTAAGGTTGATAGTACATAACCTATTTTGGTTTAGTTAAAAAAAGTTGTTCAAAAATTCAATGAAGATTTGAATGGGCAAGAAAATTTATTACAAAGAGTAGAGAGGAAATTTGAGAACAAAGTATTGGAGAAAGTTGCACATAAAATTGTAATATATCAAGTAGAATTGTCTACTATTCTTAGCTCATTAGAAACCTTTGTAAATAATGTTACTTTATTATTTAGAAAATTATGTAATACATCTATCTTCACTTAGGAAATTAAAGATAAGCTATCTAAGATAGATGAAGACTTGAATGCAAGTGCATGCTAGTTGTCACTTGACCTGAGTTATATTTTTGCTCACTACTCAAAGATCAAATTTCTAACTAATATGCAAGTAGAATTATTAAGGGAGGAAGCCGAGATCAGTGCCACGCTTGTAGACATCCATGACATGATTCTTCCAAACATGGATGCATTGCAGAAACACATCGTACATGCCAAAAATATCATCCATGTTAATAATTTCTCCATAGCTGATCATATGATGGAGTTATCCGTAGAAGTACAGATTGCACTTTATGCAAGCAAGGTGTTACAGGAAAATTGGGACAAGAAAATGGTATTTATTTTGAAGGTAGATTTTGACTTCTTGTCATATTTTGGTATCACCGTGTAGCATACACCTTCGGTATTTATGTCAAAAAGGGGGAGAAGATGTGATATATTAAGGGGAGAAGATGAGATAAGAGACATATGTAAATATTGACAAAAAAATAATATGTGTATATGTAAGGGGGAGAAGATGTGATATATTAAGAGGAGAAGATGAGATAAGAGATATATGTATATATTCAAAAAAACATAATATGTCTATAGGTATCAGGGAACGAAATAATATAATACATATACATGTTTAGATAATAAGAAAAAATTCCATAGAAAAGCAATTTTGAAAAATCTCAAAAATAGAACATATTACTGAGTTGAAGAGATGGGATGGAGACGAAAGAATGTTTTAGAAATGAAATTTTGAGAATTTGGTTTGATTGATAAGTGTTTTTGTCACTAATGCCAAAGGGGGAGATTGTTGACATTATGGTCAAGTTTTTTTATTAGTGACTCACACTTAGTTAAATGGTTAGTAACTACCAAGCTTATCTTTCAGTTTACAATGTTAACTGAGTAATTCAATTTCTACCGAGTTCTACATTTGCTACTAAGTTCCAGAATCAGTATTCAGTTCACATCGAGTAGTATCTACCAAGTTGATGAGTATCAATACAAATTGAGATGATAGTATTTACCAAGTTTCACATGAAAATCATGGTCTCCAGTGTTTACCAAGTTCACAACATCAGTGATGTGAATCAAGTGTTGACCGAGTCAGGAAGCATCAACCAAGTGATTTAGTTTATATGTTGAGTTTTGTAGTGTTCACTGAGTCACCAGTATTGATCGAGCTTAGACTACTTGGAAGTGATTAGTATGAACCAAGATTTTATGTCTATGGAAAGTATGATGATGTTGAGAGTTGATAATGGTTTTTGAGTATCAGAACCTCATCGAGTTTTTCTTCAAAACCTGAGTAAGAGCAGTTGGGCTAACTTTGTGTATTTTGGTGAAAATTGTATTATAGTTGACTTTGATAAATTATGATTGTGTTGGTATATACATAATGTATTGTATCACATCCAAATGAAAATAAATAGAAGAACATATGATGAGAATATAATGAGAGAAAAAGTGTGAATTAAGAAGGCTACAAGGAGTGTAAGGAGAAACAAAGATTTATCTATCATAGTAAGGTGATCATTACACTCCAAAGGAATCTCAACCAAAAAATTAGAGTTATAGATCAGAGATTAGCCATTGTTTCATTATAATAGTTCAAATAATTAAATCCTTCACAAGGTAGACTTAATAGTCTTTTGTAAATCTCTTTACCAAGTGCATACTTCATTGTATGTTTTACAAATCCTTTAGCAAGGTGGACCTAGGTGGACCTGGAAATCCTTATTGCTCCTAATAGGGAAGATCATTCGAAGTGATCAATTGTAAGCTTTAACTGACCAACTTTATATTGTAGTACTAAAGCTTGTGGGTATCATTGCCACCCTAGTTTTGCTTTATATTTGGAATGTTTTTGGGTCAGCATATCTTATGTCAATATGTTATGAATGTTTTAATGCTTTTAGTTTTTCATGCATGCAATTAGATTAGAATATATATGAAGGATTAATTGGTGAAATAAGAATAAGTTTTATTGGTTCCTAATTCACCTCTCCCCTCTCAGTAACCTAGCCTATCCTATATTTCCAAGAGTATATGGATCAAATATCCATAAAAGGAAAAGTGATAGCATATCAATTAGCAAATGCTCCATTATCAATGGAACAACCAATACATGTTGAATTTTCAAATGCCAAAATCATGCAAATATTAACATAGTCTTGGAAATTATATTTTGATGGTTCATTTACTCAAAATGGCTCTTGGGGCTGGGGTATTCTTTGTTATTCCACAAGGATGCATAATACCCAAGTCATACAAGTTATTATTCCTTTGTACTAATAACATGGAAAAATATGAAGCTTTATGCATAGGAATCAAATTGGCAGTACAATGGAATGTGACAGAGTTACAGGTCTTCAGAGACTCCCAATTGAGCATTAATCAAGTTAATGATGAATATCAAACTAAAGATTATAAAATGTTACCATACAAGTGGATGACCAATGACTTCAAACAATAGTTTACAATGATCACATTTGAGCATATTCTTTGATAAGACAACAAAGCTATAGATGCCATGATTGTTGATCTCATTTTGGTTTTGACATATGAGTAATAATATACTTAAGTCATTACTTAAGAATACTTAGTGCATTATGAGAAAGTAGTTTATGTCAAGCATAAGATGTTAGATAATGCATTCCAAGAAGAATATATAGTATGTGTCAAGAAAATAGTTAGTGCCGAGTCAGTTTAGTAATGAACAAGTTAATATATGTTGAGTTATTAAGATATTGAGTGAATAGTGGATGTTGAGTCATTCAGAGGCTATGTTACAACATTGAAGATATAGAAGATGTTGAGCATCAGAGGATTCAAGTGCTAAGTAAACAATTTTGGACATAGTTGTTTGTAATGGCACAAACTCTGATGTAAACCATTTTTGGGCCAACTTAGGGATTGTTTTACAATTCTAGAAGATAAGAATGAATCTGCATTGAGAATCCCTATGTAGTACATGCAAACAATTAGATAAAGGGATGATTTAAGTAAAAAAATGGGTGAATCACAATTGTTGATTCCTACCTAACCTTAGGTCACCTAGGCCTTCTTAAGGAGGGAAAACCCTAAAGTGTTAGAGTGTGAAGAGAGAGGTTTGCATATATAGAAAGAGAATTTATTGTGACTAAGGAGATGTGAAAGGATTGAATTGTAGAATTAGTTAGAGAGAACAAATGAGAGATGAGAGAGGACATAAGTGATACATCTAATTAGGAGGATCAAGTATACATTAGGAAAGAGGAGATCTAATATCTAGTAGAGAGGTGCTAACCGAAGGATCAAGGCTAAAACATTCTAACAGGTGAATCAATAGAAGTCTCTTAACTGAGTAGTCCTAGAAGAATTTTGTAAATTATTTAATAAGGTGCTTACTATATTGTAAGTTGATGTCCTTTAACCAGACACACTTTTAGTAAGGTGTTGAAATCCTTTAATAAGGTAAGATCTAATAGTTTTTGTAGGCCTTTAACAGGGAAGACCTTTTATAGGGTAGATCATAGTTTATGATCAAACTTATTGTAACCTTAATTGGGTACACTTTACAACTACAATAGTGAAGATTTGTGGGTGTCATCCCCACCCCAATTTTACCTTCTCATTGGAGGGTTTTTGGGTAACCAAGTATCTTGTGACATATGTGTCATTTGTTTCATGCTATGGATGAATATGTTTAGTTTAGTATTTTAATTTACATGAAAATTGTTAGATGGATGTGTGGTGAATGTTTTAATGCTTAGAGTTTTGAAGTAATGATTCCTCCCCTCTTAGAGTTTACTTTCCTTATTATTATTTCCAATAATTAGTATCAAAATGTTGTTCTTTGAAAAGGAAAGCTTTACAGCTTTGAGGAAAGATCTTGAAGATGGAAGTCTACAAGTTGGAAAAAGTCATTGAGAACCACAAGATTGAAATTCAGCTTTCTCTACACCAACTCAGTAAAGCAAGAGATGAAGGATTTGAGAAATAAAAAGCCCAAAGAATACTTTCATGCAAAAACCTATCATAGAGAAGGAAAAGACATAAGGAGGCAAGGGTTGTTCTCTAAAAATATGCAAATTGTATTGTTAGAAATGAAAAACATATAAGATAATTACAAATGATCTATCCTGATAGAAGGACATCAAAACCCAAAAAGGGTAACCTAAAAGGTAAATGCTATTTAAAAATTGCTAATTAAATATTAAATGAGAATGCAAAAGGTACATAAAGTGAAATCTTAAGAAGAAAGTAAAGTGCATTTAGTAAATGAAATGAGATTAGCACTTTACTATAACATCCCCCCCCCACCCCCCCATAAGATGAGCAAAAATACAACTACAAAAAATGCATAAAGAGCAAGGAAACTACAATGTAATGCTAAAAGAAAACTTGGGTCCCGACAACAAGGCCTGATGAGGTACCCAATCACAATCAAATTTCTATGAAATAGAGAAATAGAGATAAAAAAAGGATGCACAAATGAAATATCTCAAGAGATAGAAAAAGGATGCACAAATGAAATATCTACTACAAAAAGAGATAGAAAAAGGATGCACAAATGAAATATCTCAAGAGAATCTCTCAAGATCATAAGTACAATGAAAACCTACATAATAGAATCTTGAGACTCCATAGCCCCCATAGAATGGTAGAATTCCTATGTTGATGAACATACCAATGTGGCTCCAATCTGAAGGAAACAAAGGTAGTGGAAAAGGATGATAAAACCTGTGTATGTAACATACAAATGGAAGTCCTAGCTAATGCTCAGAGGAGAAAACATGAGAATATTGAAATGGAATCTCCAATGGAGGTGGAATAACAGGTGTGCTAAATCTATCATCTGAGAGGAGATGGGTGTCCTATGATATATCCTTAACAATTGTACTAGCTAGCTCGATGACTAGAGCTACAATAGTAGGAAATACTAAAGAGTATTCTATGCAAGAGATAAAATTTGAGTAGGAGGTGGAGGTGTAGAAGTCACAACACTAGTCTCAGGAAAAACACATAAGTTCAAGTGACTTGACTTCACCTAAGTAGAATCTCATGAAAAATGAGAGTGAGTCTCTAATAGTGGAGATGGTGGACCAAAAAGTGAGAAGGAATATATGAAGGTAGCATGATCAATAGTCCCTATAACAATAATATTGCATGTCTCACTATCTTTGATATGCAATGAATCCTATGCAAACTCAACTGTCTTCCCTATCTCACTGTGTGTAATCTGATAAATAGAGAGAAGGTTAGAGGAAAAATATGGAACACAAAGTAAATCATGAAATGTACCATCATCAATGTTAATAGAAACTTTTCCACATACAATCATAACAATATTATTCCCCATCAAAATGTGTGGAGTAGGAGAAGCCTCAAAAGAAGAAAACAAATCCTAATAAGATGACATACGGTGTAAAGCACCTGAATCTAGTAACCATATAGAAGAATGAGGAATAGTAGTTGCACATAGTGCATGGCCCTTTCCTATATCTTTACCATCTGACTAAAATGATGATTATGAAGAAGGTTTGTGAGAAGTAGTAGGAATGTCAATGTTTCTCTTCTAAAGGAAAGTTATCAAATTTGAAACATGTTTGGCATAGCCATCTAACTTCTTCTCATTGCAATGTGATTCATCATGATTAGCCCTATTACAATAAGAAAACTTTGGTCTTTTTGGCTTTGATTTACCCCCATTATGAGGAGGTAGTCTTGATGAACTATGAGTGATAGAATAAATTTGAGACTTTGTAGAATGAGATTTTTATGTCTTCTCTTTTGTCCCTAAAGATGGCCAAGCTACCAATGCATAAGTCTGTGAGAGAATCCAATTGAGAGAGCTTAGTCCATTCTTGAGTCAAATGATCACAAAAGACCTCAAAGGATGGCATGGTAAATCTATTGCCCAAAGCATCCTTTGTGGAATAGAAGGTAGAAGCAAAAATATAAAAGTTTCCATGAAGCTTAGAAAGAATCAGATAGATACACGCAATGTCAATCTTCATTTTCCCACAACCCTACAATAAAGATCTTAGTTGTTTGAATTTCATTAAGAAGTCCTCAATGAAGGGAAAAGAATCTAGTTTAAGAGGGGTAAGCCCTTCCTGAATCTAAAGTGTCCTAAACTCATTCACTATACGAAAGAAGCCTTCAAGCTTGGTCCACATAGCTAGAGGGGTATTGCACCCATCAAGATGAAACTATAGACTATCATAGACTTGTAAAGAAATCAATCCTATTGCCTCATCCATATTGTTCCTATGTTGCATGACCTCAAAAGGCCTCTATAAAACTAGCTACACTACATCTAAAAAAAACAAGACCACAACCTTTTTGACTGAAGAAGTTGTGTCATAAAGGTCTTCCATGTGTGATAATTATGAGGGGTCAAATGTTTTGGAGAAGAAGAGGTATTAAACATTGTTTTAGAAGGTGTTGAATTGTTTTTTAATGTAGTTCTAGTTTACATAAGTAAATAACAAAAAAAAAATGACAAAACAACCCCCACAATATGAAAAATTGAACCCCAGCTAGTAGAAGGAATGTATAAATGAGAAAAAAGAAAAAAAAATCATAAATGAATCAGAAATACTTGGTACAAAATACTAGTGAAATGACAAAGAATCTAGAAAGTGCTCGAATAGATCTTTCAAATGCTTTTTTAGATCAGAAAATAGAGCTCCAACAAAGAAGTTATGCCCCTAGAAGATAGAAGTCATCAATAGGTTTCAAGCACAATAAAAGGTACCAAATTGGAAAAAAATCCAAAAAATACCTAATCTATCATCTCCATCTCATGACTAGTTTTATGGCACTTCTTTCAGATCAAAAAAATACTACCAAAAAGTGAAGCAGTGTCAGAAAATAGTGCTCAACTGCCAGGAAACCCCTCATGGTGCTAGTAAAAGGTCTGTGGGCTAGAAAATACACCACAACCCATATACATATATTTTAAAAATTTGTAGCATAATGTGTGTAGGAGGGCAGAAGGCCCTGTTGGGAATTTTTTTTTACCTCCTAGATAAATGTTGTCCAAAATGAATGAACTTTATATGAAAATGAAGGTTTTTATGCCTTTTGAATCCAACTATGAGGGATGTTTAGCCTCAAAGTGCTTCAAATTTTAGAGACCCCATGTTTTCAAAAAAGAATACTTGAAAAACTCTAGATCTGTTCTATCAATTTCTCATTCTCCTTTTTCTCCAAATACTGAATAAGCTACAATAGATTTGGTTTTGATACCATGAAGGATTTGAGAAATAAAAATCAACAATTCTTGAAGAATACTTGCATGTAAAAATCTATCACAAAGAAGAAAAAGAAAAGAGGAGGCAAGGGTTTTTCATTGAAAATATGCAAATTGTATTCTTAGAAATGAAAAAGATATAAGATAATTACAAATGATCTATCCTTATAGAAGGAGATCAAAAGTCAGAAAGGGTAACCTAAAAGGTAAATTCTATTTAATAATTAATAATTAATTATTAAATGAGAATGCAAAAAGGTGCATAAAGTGAAATCTTAAGAAGGGAGTAAAGCACATTTAATAAATGAAATGAAATTAATTTTTTACTCTATTGCAGATTTGAGGAAAAAGAATGATGCCCTAACTGAAGAGGTTGGAAATCTTAAGATAGAACAAGAAGTCCAAAAAATATTGCTATGTGAGGTGACCAAGCAAAAAAAGAAAGTTGAGGAAGACAAAGCCATGATTGAAGATGATAAAAAGACACTAACCAATAGAGAGAAGACAACAAAGGTACAAAGGATTGCTAACATGCAACTAGAAATAATGAATCAAGTGATGATTACCAATCATGAATTTAATGGAAGGACATTAAGATCACAACTCTGAAGATACATAATGAACAACTACGAAATGAACTAAGAAGAGAAAAATAATTTGTCTAAAGTTTCAACAAACCCAGTGAAGCCATCAAATACTTTGAGAAATTGATGAGATCTCCTAGATCTAGCAATGATACTACTAGATTGAGATACACTAGTACTAAGGAAGGAGAATCATTTAAAATTATTGAACAAAGAAACAAAAAAAGGTAAGAACTACAAAATAACTTGTCATAATTGTGGAAAGTTAGGTCATACATCAAATGTTTGTAGGAGAAACAATATAAATCAAAACCCTAAGTACAAATTCATGGGCTACTATCATATGTGCAATAAACAAGGACATCAAGCACATGAATGCAAGACCAAGAACTTAAGCACACAAATATTTGAAGGTATTGCAACAATATTAGGTGTATGGACATAAAGCATATGAATGTAGATCTAATGCCAAGTGGTCAGATAACAAGCAAAAAAAGGTACAAAATAATGGAAAATCCTATAACTGGGATTACAATACAAGGTATAGTTGTCACTATTGTCATGACTATGAAAATATTGGTTAGAATTGCATTAGAACACATTTTAAAAGTGATTATAGTAGATGGTTAAGTCAAACTACATGTTTTACCTGATTGAAGACTGATCACATTAGCAAAAACTATTCAACAAGGTCAAAGGCACCTAGCAGTGAGTTCAATAAAGACAAAGAGAAGGTTGATGTTGAGAAAGTCAAAGTGTAAATGAATAGTACATGGAAGAAACATGAAGATTGTAGCACATCAAGTTTAGATGAGGTCACTTCATCTAATGGACTAGGTGATCACATCACCCCCAACTAGGAAATCAAAAGGTATGTGGGACTAATATTTCAATGATATATTCTACATCAATTCCAAGAATCTAAGTTCTAAAAATATTATATATGCATGAATTAAGGTGCAATGTATTGTTTAGAACTTGGAAGAAATCTATAAGTTTTTTCTAGTTTTCATGTTGCTACAAAGTGAAAATGAAATTTCAGTTGATGCCAAGCTATTAAGAGTGATAATATTGGTTGAGCTCACTATGGTTTTTGAGTGTAGTAGAAATAATGTGTAAGTCGAGTGAGTTGAAATTGCTATGATAGCTGAGATTACAATTGTGTAAGCACTAAACATTTATTGTTAAGTTTTAAGGGTTATATAGTATATTTTTGACTCATTTGCATTCATTTGAGATGAAAGAGAGCACAAAGAGAATAAGAAAAATTAAGGATAAAGATTCAAGAATTTGTGAACTAGATTCAGCTAATACTTGTTACCAATTATCAGATTCATAAGGTATTTATCATGTGTCGAGCTACGTTGTTTGAATTATCGTAAACCTTAGTTATTTTAAATAGCATTTAGCCCTTCTATTGTTGTTAGGAAGGAATGAAAAGAAGTTTTGAATATTTAATTAATTAGTAATGAGATTAAACAACCACCCTTTCAAGCTATTCTTGAGATAGCATATAAGGAAGATCCTTCTTGTGCATTATCAATGATAACACCATAGGTTTTGATGACACAAGATGTTTGATGTTTCTACACTTGTAAAGTTGGAAGTATTGGAGACATAGAAATTAGAGATTTGCATGGAAAACTGTGTGTAGATGGATTATTGAAGGAGGAAAACAAAATTGTAGAGAGGAAAGGGTTAACTTGTGCCTTAGATTTTCCAAATGTATTCAAAATGGAATGGATTAAGATAGTACTTAGTAGAATACATGATCACTCAATATGGTTAGAAAATGGCCCTACCAAGATCACAAAAAGGATCATCCAATGAGTAAGAGGGTATCTACCCTAGACAAACCCAAGACCATGCTGAGTGATGTTAAGGAGATAATAGTGAAGAATACACAGGTTGTATGGAACAAAAGAGAAATGACCATAGACATAATTTTATATCCCCTAATTGCATTTGTAGTGAGAATAATTTTCCACAAGTTCTTTTAGTCTAGCAGATTGAAAAGTGTGCCTTGCATGACAGTGAATTTAGGCTAAAAGATAGTGAAGAAGGACCACACTTATGACCTTGCAGAATTACAACTCCAACAATTATCATAAAACTTGGGGGCCATAAGAAAGAAAAAGAGTGAACAATGCAAATTTGGTTCACTACTAGTTTGTATATTCTTTTATGTGCAAAACACATTTCCTTCATTTGGAAAATTTTCTTGGAAGACCAATAGGTCTATTGTAGTTTAGATTGGAGAATTCATAGAGAAACTTGGGGATAACTTTGAGTTAGTAATGATAAATTATTTTGATGACTTTAAGAAGTCTATGAAATAGAGACTAAGGATTCTAGTATCACTAGGGGAGAAATATTATAATGATGTTTTCTTTCTAGTTGATGTTAATCATACATATGTACAAGTAGTTGTTCCAACGGTCATATGGATCAGGTTTTTGCCTTATGAAATCAATGTGGATGAGGCATCTGTATCCATCACAACTTTATTGGCAAAAGAAATAGAAAAGAGTACAACCTCATTTGTCAATTATGAGGAAGCCAAGTCAAGATCACAATAGAATTGAAGAGAACTTCTGTGATAAGAAAGAAGAACAAGCTTGTGAAGAAGCTTAAGGAAAGATTTGGTGAAGGGGAAGAAGAATATGATGAGGATGATGAAGAAGATCAACCAACCCAAGCCCCACTTGCATTTACACAAGGTCAAGGAGAGGACCAAGAAGAAGTAAAATATGATGAAGGTGCTAAGGAAGGAGAAGCCACGAAAGCACCTAAACCAATAGAAAAGAAAAAGATAAAAGCTAAGGAACCAACAGTGAGTAAACCAAAGAAAGTTGTGAAACCTACACAATAGAAGATAGTAGTACTTGTTACCAGGGCTAGCACAAGGAAAAATGCAAAGAGGACACAAGAAGTGGAGAAGCCTAAAGGAAAAAGAGCTATTGCTACTACAAAGGAGGATGATCTTGAGAAGAATCAGAGGAGAAAATATGTAACTTTAGCTAAGTTAGATGAAGAGAGGGTAGAATCAGATGACAATCAATGCCAAGTGGTAAGCCATAGTCCCTCTTCTGATTTAGACAACTTGTGTGACAATATCAAGAATAATGTAGATTTATCAGGGTTCACACATGTTGAGTTTGATAAACTTGGAAAAAGGTCTTCTCTAGAGCTAGAGTCTTATAGAAATGTCTTAATGAGATGACTACCAAGTGTCCTTGCTTTTACTTTCCTCTCATAACTCAATTAAATCCTTGAATTCATCCATCTCTTCAATCAATTCAATCTCATCCATCCATGTGTCCTTAATTATCTCTCCACCATTAGATGGTGCCACCTAGGCTAGGGTCTATCCAAAGTCTATAAAAGGAATCTCTTTCTCATCTTTTCATCATCTAGGATCATAATCAATTATAGAATTTGAAATTATCATTTAGAAGCATTCTCAAGAAATCAATCATCTATTTTCATAATCCATTTTCATTACTATCCATCTTTATCATTTAGTTATTTTAGGATCATTCCATTTGATCTTGCATTGAAGTTCATAAATCTCCAACATCTTGAATCAATCTTGTAGAAAGGAGGTGATCAAAATATGAGGGCTCAAAAATTGAGAAAACTCAAGACTAGTTGGAAAATGGAGGCACATTGCATATGGTAAGGAAAGGTAAAGATTTCATTTTGATTTGAAATCCTTCATTGTGTATGTGTTTATTAGTTTAGATTTGATATTCAAGCATTGACACATAAATTTGCATACACTACGACTCCCTCCCTCAAACACCTTAGACATGTCACTCAGAAAGTAAAACATATAGGTACACCATACACATACAAGTGTAGGGTAAGTAGCCATAATCTATAAATAATCATCATCATGAACATACTATACTCATTTAATGAAAGAATTTAAAACACCATTAAAGGAATAAACATTATCAATGATAACATGTGAAATATTGGAGTATTAAATAGCTCATCAAATATGTAATACAAAACATGTAAACAATATCAACTAATTAGGCACCCAAGTACTACTAAATAAATCATGATATCATGAAAACTAGCCTAAAATAATTCAAAAATATAACATAAAAGAAAACTAGGGGTAGGCACTACATGTTATGTCAACTTAGTGGTCAACCCAATCATTCAACATACACATTTCTAAGAAAGAAAAAAATTATAATGAGGATGTCAATCTCATTAAGGAGAATGATCATAGAAAACAAGTCCATACATGGGAGAACATCATAGTGCAGAAGAGGTGATGGATCCTTTGAATGAAGAAAGAAATGTAAGATAATGATACCTTGCTCCACAAAACAGGAAACAAAGAGGAGTTCCTAATATGATACCCTTAATGTTCATTACATAAAGAGCCTTCCTCAGTGAAGAGAAACATACAAAAATAATATGCTAATGTTTAATTTTGATATCAAGAAAAGGTAAAATATCCAGTGTTAAATGAAGAAAATAGTTATTAACCAAATCTTGAAAATTTTATCTAAACTTGTTACAATAAAAAAGAGAATATTTTTTATTATAATAAAAGAAAAAGAAAAAAATCACAATATATAGGTCTTTGGTTATTTGGGAAATTGATACGTGGGAATAAAATTCTAGAGTCATATTTGATTCTCCAAAATATTCTTTTGGCTAATGTTAAATGGTCATCAAAAGGTGGTGTATCAATAGATGGTGAAGGCAAAATAATGTAAAGAAGAGGTTTTGGTTGAGATGATGAAGGAAAAAGGGTATCTTGAGGAATGGAACCTAGACCACAATTTTTGAGCTAGTTAGGACGATCAATAAAAAATTCAATGTCTTTTCCATTGATTTCTAAGCCATTATATCCATGCTGAGTGGTGATATCATGTCTAGTATTGTATTTGGCCTTTAATATAGAAGATGTGAGAGATTCATCTTAAAGAATGTGTAAGTGTATGGTATAAGGAGAAATAGAGGGAGGAATTTCTCCTTGGGAATATCCCTAGCATTAATATTCTCATTCTTAGGTTGCAAAGAAGAAGAAGGCTTATCATCATGTTCTTTTCCACTTGATTTTCTTGGAGATGAACCATCAAGAAAATGTATAACATTTGGTTTATAAAAATATCTTGATAAGAATATAATTTTCAAATGTCATCAAAGGATTTTCACAAATTAGCCTCTTTGAGACTATCTATTAAAGTAGGCCAAGGAACAAAATATTTAGGCCTTACTACAATAGGATCACTACAAGATAGATTAGTAGGTGTTATAGGAGTATGATTAGGAGGATTATTATTATGCTTAGGTTTATTCATAAAGATCCTTATGTTACCTATATACTCCACGAAATTTGTTCAAATTTGAAGAAGAAAGTCACATGAGATATTGATAAAGGTCTTGAAATACACCTTGTGAGGAAGAGATATATTGGTTAAACTCATAATTCCATTTCTAAGAATACCATGAAGGATTAAAAATGTAACAAACTAAAAGAAACTATGATTCACCCCATGTGTTGGATAAATAAAAGAAAGAAGACATGTAACAATATAGGTTGTCAGTTAGTATCCAAACCCTTAGTCATTTACTAGGCAAGATTACAAGGTCATCAATGTGACCGAGTTATCTTGTAAAGGTTGAGCATACAATTCTTATACCAAGAAGGATAGTGATTGTTGAGTATTAGTAGTATCTGAGTAGATGTACACATTGAGCAATATAGTTGGAGCTAAGCAATATACTTGAGACCGAGCATGTTGACAAGTTACTAAGTGTTGAGCAAGAAGGTATATAGAAGTTGAGTAACAACATGAAGAAGTACACATGATCGAGCATCACATCATTCAAGTGCCAAGTAGTTTAGTTTTAATATATAAGTTTTTAATGAAAAAAAACATATGAAAATAATTTTGGCTGAATTTTCTATGATATTTAATATTTTTTGAGCTAGATAAGGAGACAATCATGTGTAATTTTAGAAGGTAATGATCCCAAGATGTACAATTCAACAAATTAGAAAATAATATAGAAACAAAAAAAGATGATGAAGTGTAAGTCATTGATCAAGATCTAGAACCTTCACTAGAAAATTTATTTAAGGATGATTTTGACCCTAGAATTTTGTGTAGAGAGAAGGATAAGTATCATAGAAAGAGCATATAGAGAAGCAAAGGAATGAAAAGAGTTGTCAGATTAGGAAATTTTATCAAAGAATCATTAAATAGGAGACCCAAGATTAGGTTATAGAGAAAACTGAGGGTTAGGTACTGAATTATCTATTGTTAATTGAGATAGGGTAAATCTCTTAATAGAGTGGTCTTAACAGACCTATGTAAACCTGCTAACAAAGTCCTTACTTCATTGTTGGTGTAAAATAATTTAACAAGGTCAGACCTAATAGTCTCTTAAGCTTTTAATAGGGTATACCCCTCACAAAGTAGATCATATCTTATGATCAAACATTGTAACCCTAAAAGGTTAACTTTATTGCTACAACAATGAAGATTTGTGGGTCTCATCCCCATCCTAGTTTTACCTTCATCTTGAAGTGTTTTTGGGTAACCAAATCATTGTGTTACTTGTTTCCCATATAATCCCAACAAGTTAACACACACTAATCCAACTTATAAATTTTCATAGTTAATTCAAAGGTGTAAATGCATTGCCTAAAAGTATATCTATACAAAATATGAGAAGTATGTAGGAAGAGTCTGATGAACAAAAATGCACAATATGTTAACCTATATATTTGAATATATAGAAAGTAGGAAAGATGGGATGAAAAAGAGAATCTAACTACCAAATTAGAATGGAAATGGATGTTCCAGGTTCATCAAAATGTATAGTGGGAAATGGGAAGAAATGCTATGATATAAATTACTCCTCACTTCATGCTTTGTACATTAGGAAGAAAGGATGAAGCTCTTAATGGGAATAAAATATGTTCTTCCTTGAGATTTAAAATGATAGAACTAGAAGAATGTCTAAGTTAAAAAATTATCTATTAAGAAACTCCCTAAAAATCTAATAAAAACAAATTGATACAAACAAATATTGAGCTAAGACTTATGGAAACAAAAATTACCAGAAAATTTAGCCAAATTAGGTTAAAAATTGGCATGTACTTAGGGATAGGTTGAAACTTGACTTATACATGAGGAAAAGTCAGATTTGGTGATTTCTTCCAAATACCTCCAAATAAAACTTACGTAGATTCTACATCAAATCCTATTCTACCTAGAAAAGATTTAATAACTTTGCAACTTATTCCTACACACACAAAATATGGAAGAAGGTTGAAAAGGAGATTTCCTCAGTCAAAACACTATTTCAGAGTCAACCTTGAAATAACAAAAAGCACATTTTCATGTAGTAGAGGCTAGATCCAGAAAATGAATTAAATCACACCTTTTAAATTAAACTACTTATTTAAATTTGATCAAGTATGTTGATGCAATAGATTTGATTAGACACAAAAACCCAAAAAGAAATCATGCAAGACAAAATATCATGGAATATATGTTATAATATTACACAATATTTGATTGGGGAAAAGAGAGAAGAATGAAGCTTGATGGATGAATTTGGATCTCCTTCCTTAATAGAAAAATCCTCTGCTTTACCTCCAATGAGGTAAAAAATCTAGATCTATGGAATACAACACCTTGATTTCTTGATAGGAATGTATTTGTGAAAACTTGAAGTCTCTTAATTTGTTTCTTACACTTGAATTCTTGATTTAGTGACTATAATCTATTCTCATAATAGATTCATGATTATCAAATGAGGGGATATAGGGAGTTTATATACATTTAAGATAATTTGGGGCGTTAAAATTGAGAATGCCAATCAGGAGCTCACTTTTACCCTCTGAAATATTTGCATATGGATCTAGGCTAGATTTGGGCCATATTATTAGGGGACACATCATCAATGGTATATTAAATAATAGAGGTCCCTGTACTCCTTTAGATTGTGGTATTCCAAAGGAAGCATGGAAAAGAAATAAGGTGAGTTGTGCTTTTTCTCAGAGCCTTTGCTTATGAATATTTTGCACATGTAGATTATAAAACTAGGACTAAGATGGAATCTAAGTCAAAGAAATGTGTATTTGTTTGTTGTGACATTGATAAATTTGGATATAGGCTTTGTAATTTTGAAAATAATAAAATTGTAAGAAGAAGGGATGTCGTATTCAATGATAAGTGTTGTACAAAGATGTGTTGCAATAACATGAGAATAAATAAAATGATTATGCAGTATAAAATGATACTCCAAAAGATGATATTCTAGTGGTCCATGATGCTCTACAAAAAAACCAATAATAACAAAAAATAGCATAAACTCCAATGAATATTAAATAATAAACAAGGCTAAGTAAACCTCCTAAAATATTTTCTCCCTCTTTGTACTCTATTTTATTAATAGATGCTAGTGGACTAGAAGGATATGATGAAGATATGTAGTTGGATACAAATAATCAATGGGAATCTACAATGATAGAAAAAATGACTCCTTGCTAAAAAAGTAGACTTGAGAATTATGCAAGTTACCTACAAGTAAAAGGGCTTTACAAAATAAATGGTTTTATAGGATGAAAGAGTGGGGTATAGGTAATAAATAATTTAAATCTAGGCTAGCTATAAAAATATTTGTACAGTAAAAGGTATTGATTTTGACGAGATATTTCTCCAGTTGCTAAAATGACTTATATTCATACTATTTTAAGTGTTATAGCTACTAAAGATTTTCATTTCAAATAATTTGGAGTTAAAACAACTTTTCTCCATGGTGATTTGGAAGAAGAGATATATATATATATATATATATATATATATATATATATATATATATATATGGAGGATGACAACTATATTATTTTATGTTTAAATGTTAATGATATAATTTTTAGGAGGCCTAATATGGATCACATTAAGGGGTTGAAATAATAGTTGAAAAATTCTTTTGTAATGAAGGATTTAGTAGAAGAAAAAGAAATCCTTTGTATGAAAAATTGAAGAGATAGGAAGAAAAGGAAATTGACCCTATCTTAGGTTGATTATATTGAAAAGGTTTTGTAGAGATTTTATATGGAGAATGTAAAAGCTATCAGCACACCTTTTCCTAGTCATTTGAAATTGACTAAGGAAATGTGTCCCAAGAAAAAAGATGAGGTAGATAAGATGTCAGAGGTATCTTAAACTTCAACAATGGGTAATTTGATGTATGTTAAGGTATGTACTAGACCAAATATTACATGTGTTGCAAGAGTCATTAGTAGTTATATGAGTCATCGTGGAATTTTTTGGTGTTTTGAAACAATGAGGTTCCAAATTACCCTGATGAGAACAAGATACATCTAGGGGTAGCCACTTCCCATCATCAACATACCATTTAAAATAGTAGGCCAACTATAAGCCTAGGCCTTTCTTCTACTTCAGGCTTTGCAAAACCTAGGAAAGTGTACCTCAGATTCACTTATATGGTATTAGTGCTAAAACATACATTTGAATCTTGAGAAAGCATATAAAAACCCTAAATATTCTAACACTTATGTAAGGATATCAGACATGGAATAGCTAATGACATGACCAAAGAACTTGATAATCTAAGTGAGGGTATCACATTTCAGTTCTTCAACATTTAAATGGGAAAACATTTGATTAATGATGTTGATTTCAAAAAATCTAACATGAAAAATATAACACTATGATCCTATAGCTGATCCTTGCCTTATCTATTGGGAAATCACACAAAACCCTAACATACATCCCTAAAAGTCATTGACATATCCCATTCATTAGGACTTCCTAATCTATCTATCCACCTTGTGAATCAGACATCTACATCTTTCTGAATCTCATACTTGATCTATCCCTTCATGAGATCTGAAATCCTATGATGATGAATCAAGCATTTACATAACTCCTTGAGTCATAAGTAAAATAAATCAACATATGCAAGCAACAGATTGCAATTGAGTTTCATACCCTTTGTTTAAAAAACACAAAAGATCACAAACAACATGAATGGGAGACAAGATATTAAAATGAAAACTAACTCGCTGTTGCATTTTCATTCATTTCTTTGAAACAAATACAATAAGATGCATGAAATTGAAATGTAAAATTGCCTAATAGATCAGAATTATTTGAATTCTTATTTCTTATTGTTCACTACAAGAGAAATTGTTGAAGAATATGGTGGAATTATAGTTATGGATCCAACAATGTGGTTTCACAAACAAAACTAGAACCAACAATGTTGTATCACACTGAAAATTGCCAACCCTTATAATGGATGAGAAAGAGAAAAATACAAAAGAAGAATGGAATCCCAGATCTAATCTAGTAATGACATGTGTCCACTTGAATCTACATTCCTTGCTACTATAAAACCTCTCTCATCTTTTTACCCATGAGGTCTGGTTTGTTTTTCATTATTGTATTGTAACAAACCCAAAATATCTCTTCCTTAATGATGAAAACCATTCTATTGCTAAAATATCTAAAATGCATTATATAATGCCAATAAAACCTTGATTCAATTGATTAGGATGTGATAAAACTTTCCCATAACAGTATTCATGCTTCCTTTTACATTCACTTAGTTTGTCATATAATTGAAAATCCAATCTAAATTGCCCCAACTAAATGAAATTGCAAAATGGGTACCTAAGACAAATCCTTTCATAACTTGAACCAATGACCTCCTATGCAAAAAAAAATTCCAAGAAAGTTTGTTCTCTACTCATTCTAGTAATATATAATATTGCTATATCCACTGACCAGAAATGCCTAGAATCTTAGTTTGAAAAAATCAGCTCCTGTCAAGGCTTCATATAACATATTTGCAAATATTTGACTATTTTATAAAGTTTGAACTATATTATAAATTCAAACTTTATTTAAAACTCTAGCTGCACGTGATTTTATGAGAAAATCATTAAAAAATTAAATTTTCATGCCTTTTTTAAATTTTACTTCCAAAAATCCATCTGGGTCAATCCTAGTTGACCAACCTTGCCATGTGTCAAGTTTTGATTTGCTAGATTCCTACATAGTCACTTGACACTTGCAACCTAGGCAACATGTGGCATCATCTCATTGGTCACTTTTCCTACCATGTCATCATGCCACATCACTGCCATGTCATCGATCACTATATTGCTATCCCAGTTAGCATTTTTCCACCTCATTGTGACATAGCAACCATGTGACACATGTCATTTTCTACCATGTCAGCACCCAGTCAGCATGCCATGAATTTCCCTTTTACCAATTTTGTCCTCCCTATGTTTCATCACTGTCCTGCATTGGACATCTATCATAATCAGGACTTTGAGGTCAATTAGGAATTTCTATAGGATGTCCATAATTTCCCTTATCACCATATGAAACTGAGCATACTCCAAAAATATAACCTTATCCAATGCTTTGTTGTTGTTAATGGAATTCAGATCCTTTGTCACTTTTGTTTGTGACTCATTGAGCATCTTGCCATGCCTTAAGTTTAACATACTTTATCCCTTGGATTGCTTTGTATTTTTACAGACTATATGGGAGGAGAAAAGTTCTTTTTTGACTAGTGCCTCTTTTAATGTGCTTTGCTGTTCAAATTTCACTCCTATGACACTCATCCCAAGACTCCTCACTCTGCAGCTGTATGCATACAAGACAATCTAACAAACAAGGAGTCAAAGTAGTGACCCTCCAAATTAGGTTATTTCCCTCAAGTTTGCATGCTTGCAAACATTACAAAATTCTTACATAAATTTGTGGTATATTTATCTTGTTAACTTTAGGTGCCTTGGGACCACTTGTATAACTATATCACTGTAGACATAACATTTATTGTAAATACTTCCATAAGTCTAATGTTCTTGAATGGAAATGTTACTTAGAAGATAATAATTCCATTCTACTTATAAATACAGTATAACTTAATAGCCACCACTCATTCAAAAATATAGTCTCCTCAAGTGTAGTTATTTTATCCTAGCATCAAAACTAACATTTCATATAACCCTACAAATGCCACTTAAAACTAATCCATATTTGAAATAATTCAGATGTCGTAATAGCTTGGTGAAATTAGTTGGGCCCCACGTGGGTCTGGCTAATTTTTTTTTTTGAATTCAAACACTTGGAATTTTAAACTAGCCCATTCACCATCTGGCACTAATTTGAAACAAATTTGACCACTGGAAACAAATTTGCAACTCACTTTACACTTGTCTGCATACTATCAACTTCATGCAAGGAGGTCCTTTGACTAGCTTTAAAAGCTAACGAAAATAACTAACCAGGCTCTGAAATCAATAATACTGATTCTTTTTTCTATATTCTTGCACCCTTATAAATCTTTTCTCATGAAAAATTCTTAGTCAAAAGATATTAACTGTTGAAGTTTCCCTCTTAGAATTAGCTACAAGCAAACATGTTAGAAAACAATAAACGACATTCTATTTTGGCTTTGAAAATTGGGTAAATGGATACTTGGGGAAATAGAAACTAGGGAATTGGTTCATTTTCACGAGGAAAATATAAATCTACAATTAGGGATCATCACAAATAATTGGACATGTTTGGAAAATGGTCAAAGTGGACTGCTCAAAATTTGTAGACTAGAAACACTAGCAGAAAAGTAAATTTCACAAACAAAATAGACCTATAAAAGTGTGTAGACAGATTCATCAAGACTCAAAAATTGGCACACTTAAATAATTTTTAGAGTAGAACATAGAGGTACAATCCATTAAATCTCACCCATCATAGATTTAGAGTTATGACATCCTAAATAGGGGTACTGACCAATTTGCATTTATTGACACCAGTAAAATTTCACAAATTGCATTTGGAATCGTGTTCAAAAACTGATCAAATGGATTCATCATAAGATCAAAATTAAAACATAGCAAGTCTTTGACCTTTAAAATTCAATGCAAAAGTTATAACAAGTCAAATAGGGCCTCTAAGAATTCTTAACAATTTGCATCAGCAGACAATAATAAATGACCAACTTTGATGGATTCAAAACCTAGTCAAAACATATCAAAATGACTCAAAATCGAAAACAAGGTTCTTTGATATGGATACTAAAACACTTCCAAAGTAGCAAGTCATGAAACATTAATGGGTGCAAGATTTTCAATTGCAAACAAGGCTTCCTGTCATTGTTTGACACTTAGGCAAAAACGTAGATTTGGATATTACTCAAAGTTAAACTTCACAGAATGACTCAGAATGGCAATTTTTCTTCATGGGACAAGTACACATACTAAATGAAAGGTGTTAGAAACATTAAACACCTATTAGGCCTGAAATGGAGATCTGGGTACACATGCATTAAAAAGTGCTTATAGGGCTTGATTTTTTGAATGATACTCAAAATTAGGGCTTCAATTTTAAGTCCCAATAGAATTGAACATTGGAATGTAGTCAAATAGATTCTCATTTACTTGAGAGGTACATATAACAAATGTTTAAAAAGATGATGCCAAGGGAGAAGTTGAATCCCTCTTTAGGTTTGGTTGGTCTTCTAGAAGAAAAATCATAAAAGAATAGAAGAGTCCAAGGTGCTTCAATCTAGTGGGAGCTTGAGGGGTTATGGTGTGGCTATAAGATTAGCCTCTAAGTGCAAGGTGATTTGGTGTAGAGCTTAATTAGTCCTCAAGTACAAGATTTTTGGTGTGTGGTGATTTCTTAACCAAGTATTGCAATTTTTTCATAAGGCATGGGGTTTGAGCTAATATTCCCAAAAAACATTTGGTTAACTCATCAAAATTTTTTGAGTTGACCTCTCAATTGTTTCCCAAGGTTGAATCATCAAGTATGATTAAGATTAGCTTGTTAAGCTGATATAAGTCATGGAATATTGGCTTAGAGTAGGGTTTTCTAATGATAATATATAGTTTCTTGTAGTAGTATTGGGTTGTAAGGGAGATTACATATTGTAATAGGTTGAAGTTACTAGATTATAATATTGAAGTTTCTATTTGGTGGATGTAGCCCAAGATTAGGTGAACCACATTAAATCTTTATGTCTTAAATTTTATTTATGTGTTCTTTAATCCTTCATGTTATTAGTTATATTTTTATGTAAATATTTATTATTATTAAAATAATCCTAACAAAGATCATTTAAATCATCAAAGATTTGAGTTGTGTTGATAAAGGTTATGAAGCTCATAGAAACATAGTGACCCAAAATAATGAATATAAAATTATAGTGCCTCTCCTATGTTGGAATTTATAGTGGGAAGAATAATTTTGAGAGGGGGGGTGTGAATTAGAAGTACCAAACTTTAAGCTATAAAACTTTTAACTGAAATCAATACATGCATCTAACACATCTAATTAACATGAAAGTAAAGGCATGCATGAAAATATACAACACAATATTTGATCACCAAGAAACCCTCCAAAATTAGAAGGTAAAACTGGGGTGGGGATGACACCCACAACTTATCACTACAACAATATGTAACTTGTTAAGGTTACAAAGTTTGACCATAATCAATGGTCTGCCCTATGAGAGGCCTTCCCTATTAAAGGCTCTAACACCCTATTAAAAGTGACCTATCTAAAGGATTTACAAACATTCACTTGGAATGTCACCCTATTAAAGGATTTAAAATATGGCTGTTAAACCAACCTATCTTCATAGGATTTTCATTCTCTTAATACAATGGCTAAAAAGTATAGTAGAATGTGTTGACCTGATAACTTATAATCTTCAATTTCTGATTTCAAATTCTTGTTCTATCCATTTTGATATGATCCTTCTTGATTTGATATGACTCTGTTCAAAGTTTTGATACTTTTTTATGATTACTAATGCTACAATGTTGTCCTTCCTTTAATTCTTTTCACCCCTTTCATCTCCTTCAAACTTCACTGGTATTCACTCCTTGCATGCATTCTCTTTTCACATACTCTCTCCTTCATCTCTGAATTATGGGGTTTCAACCTCCTTAAAAGGGTTTCATGACTTAGGGTTAGGTATGAATCTATGTACGATTGAGATTCATCCATCTTTCCCACTCAATTCTTTCCATTTTTCTAATTGGTTGCATCTTGATTTCATGGGGAATTAAAAAGATTCAATCTTATCTTTTAATCCTTTGAGATTCTTCATATGTCAGCTCAAAAATGGTTTATATCTGAGTTTGTGAGGGCACAAACTCTTATACTGATTCTATGTTACTCATCACTTACTAATTGCTGATGCTTGACACACATAGGAATTTTGTCTTGCTTGACACCTATAGAAATTTTGTCTTGCTGGACACCTATAGTTCACTTGGCTCTTGTACTAGCTTGGCATCTATTAGTCACCTAACATCTAAATGACTTGACACTATCTATCTACTTGGCATCTATTGTAACTCGACACTTGTTGAATTTTTGGCTTGGCACATACTATAACTCAGGATCTATACTATTGGCCCAATTTTTCACCATTCATGTTTTTGTACATTTTAGAAGTGAAAAACCTTGACTATGTCAGTTGAAAATTTGAAATTAGAACAAACCCTAGGTAAAATTCATTAAAAAACCCTAGTGCTTTATCTTGTTTTAACCTAGCTTTTGAAAAAAAATTCAAAATGACTTTAAGCCAGACATTTTATCCTAAGTTTTAAAATTGTACAAGGATGACTTCATAAATTTTGGTTAAACCTTATATCCTTGCTTTTGATTATAGTTAGTGTGAATATTCCAATTGAAAGACTTTACTACAACAACTTTTCGACCCACTATCGAACTTGGTCAGATCAACGGAGGGCGCTTTCCCACATCCGTAAAATGCAAGGATTTTAATTATTTTTGGCAAGTTCCTTTGCACCATGTAGCCCTTCCTTGTGTTGAATATCAGTGTGCAACAAAGATTATCACTTGTTAGAGTTGGTTAGAACCTTTTTGTAGACTTGTCAGCACCATTAGTGCACGTTCTAAAATTCTTGCAATATCATTGGTTGATCTTTTAAGTGAAGGTATTATTTTATGCTCAAGATTTATGCACCATTGATCTTGTTTAGATCAAAGGATAGCGCTTGCTTGCAATAAGAAAATGTGCAAGAATTAAATAATTTGGGGAAGCAAAAATAGGACACATAGCATGACGTGACATCATGGGCCCACCTTTTTAGAATGTAATAATGACATATTCTTTGTGGTAGCTATTAGGTGAAGTGGATTAAAGTGAAGCATCTCATTGGTCACCCAATTGACTTGATGGGGTCAGTGTGTAAGATTTTTAATCGTTGATCTATGCAACATCTATGGTTAGTACATGCCCGCATTATTGAAGTTGCATGAATATTAAGTCATGCGGGGAATCACAAATCTAACGCATGCCAAAGTGGTACCAAATGTGCAAGGTGTTGCATTGAGTTGTGCCAAGCCATAAAGAAGATGTTGATGTGTACTACTAGTTGTGCCAATAAAAAGGTTTTTTTGTCAGAGAGGGTGGAAGCCTTATCAACCGTAGATCTTACGAAGATGAGTGGCAAGCACTTACCCACAATAAGAAAATGTTCAACCATTAAATAATTTGGGCAAGAACCCTTGTGCCACGTGGCCAAGTGGGACCATGTTTTGGAGAGATTGCTGAGTCATTCCATGCTATAAGTCTATAAAGTTTCAAGTGCATTCATTGGCTGAATATAATATGTGTGCTCAGCTAGAAGTGATGATATCATGGGCACAAAAATTCTATCCATTAATACAATAGTCAAATTTATCAGAGCATGAGGGTTAAAAGACACTATTTCATTGCTCCAATTGGATGTCTTGACCATAAAAGACAAAGGTTGTGATCCACCATTGATCTTAGTTAGATCAACAAAGGGTGCTTGCCTACATTATGAACCTGCAAGAAGTTTAAGGAAAGTGGATAAGTGCCATTCATACACGTGTCTCAGGTGAGATCAGTACATTCATCTTAAACTATCAAATCATCCAGCCATTGATCTCTCATAGATCAACAACTAGCACTTGCCCATATAAAGAAAATGCTCACTGGTTAAACAGAGCGGGGATGCACTAGCTTGACATGTGGGAAAGATGATGTCAAAGACTCATTTTCTTAGAGGATAACATGGGACTCGCCTATGTGGAAGTTTGTCAGAAGGAACTAATTTACATGGAGAGTTCTTATTTTTTAGTATAACTGATTAGGCCTTATTCAATTATAGATTTGTATGATCATTGATCTTGTTTTGATTAGTGGATAGCACTTTGCTGCAATTTGAAGTTGGATGATAGATAAATAATGTGGGAAAGCATCGTGATGACATGTGTCCCATGTGATGTCATCAATTTCATCACAAGATATTAATAAGGTTTTAATCATGCCACTATTGATCTTTCATAAATTAATGGCTGGCACTTGCCCACAATTTTAAGTTGCAAGGGTTTTAAATAATGCGGGCATGCGTCAACGTGACACGTGGCATAGTGGAGTCAGCCATTACCAAAGTAGGGTTAATGTCTACAGGATGGAAGTTTTATTATGGAAACTATGTCACACCTTGTACTTGTTGCCACAAAAATGTTTTATTTATCTTAGCCATTGATCTGGAGGAAGTTCGACGACCAGTGCATCCTCACATTTTCAAAATGCAAGAAAGATAAGTAATGCAGGGAAGTGCCTAATCGACACATGGCCATGTTTTTAAAGCCATAAAGCTTGTTTCCTTTTTGAATTAAAGCCATCTAATATGGTGAAATTGATGGATAAGATTCAAATTTGGATGCAATTTGAGAATAATGGCTACTAGAAGTTAATATGGTTTAGAGTTCATTCATGTGATTTCAATGCTCGAATATAATTCACAATCTCACCATTATTGAACCAAAAAATTTCAAAAGGTTATCAAAGTGCAAAAAAGTTTTGGAGATAGGGCATAGAATTTTGTAGAAAAATTTAGTCAAATTATAGCAGAGATTCAATAGGAAAGAAGCATGTTTTTGCAGGTACGTACTCTGCAACTTCTAAAATTCAAGAATATGGTGTTACATAATTCTTATGGTTTTTTCAAGATGCCTCCATGAAAGGAATTCTTAGGACAAACTGACTATCTTAAGAGGCCTATGCATGATGATTTCCTTGAACAATTCTCACTGTCAGTAAATGAAATAACTAAGGGAAGAGAGCTCATCCCAAAGAACCCTAGGGTAGCTGTAATAGAGGGTTTCTATGATAAGGCTAATTGGGTAAGAGACACTCAGGTCTCTATGGGAGGTTTAGATTTGTTCAAGAAATGGTTTTTAGAATGAAAACTTGATACCCCTATGAACAATGTATAGGATTTTGATATTGGAAAATTAATAGTCCCCACAGTTTTCTTTGATAGTGATTTACTGATTGATCTAGCCAAGAAGTATGATCCTATTATGAGGTGGGTGAAGAATCATGATGGAGTAAATCTTTTTAGGGTTTTCCCTAAACTGATTAGTGAGGTTTTCAACCTCAATCCTAACCATGCTCTGCATGAAATTATTGATATGGATGACATTCAAGCAAGGTATGATGCACAAAGGATATACTTAATTACATGGCCATGCAAGAACATGCTGCCAAGATTGGTACATTGTTTGTGATTACTGCCAGTACCCCAAAGCCATTATTGAGGAGACATTTGAATCTTAGGGCTCAAGCATTGTATTTGTCTCTCTACAAGATTTTTGGGATGGATGAAGTAGAGAAAATCCCAGGCTGAATTATTCTTATCATGGCTTAGACTCTACAATTATGGATGAGCACTATTCATGATTTTTCCACCTTCCTTGCATGGGAAATTCACAATGGTTTGGTAGGGATATCCCAAGGGAAAGTAAAAAAACCATTTTGTTGGTACTCTTTGCTCATGCATGTGTATCTATTTAAGGGAGTCACTTATTTCTTTAAGGGCATGGAGTTGGAAGTAACCAAAGATGGAGAGAAGAATCTAGTCCAATTTTGGAGTGTTGACATGACCTTAGAGGCTAGAGATGAAAATTTTGTGAGGTTTGGTAGATATTTTGCATTCAAACTTAGATTTCTCTTGAGAGGAGATAGCCCTAGGATTCCACAATCATTGCTAGAACTAGTCAGACCCAAGGACCATGTAAAAGGGCTTTTGGTTAGTTATAACTAGGAGGATATAATCCCATACAATGTTTCAATAGTGATTAGAGTATATGGATTTTTGGAGAAGCCTCATGTGCTACCATTCCATGTGCCTCTAAAGATAGGGATAACATAGTTGTTGTGGCAGATTGGGACCATTGATGAAAGAGATCTACCCAAGAAAGGTATCTTTTCCCTAGTTGTTAGTGTAGTACATGATTTTGTTTTTGTTAGAAAGGGATGGAAACACCTCAGCTTATTTTTGGATAAGTGTACATGGTAGTCCCATGCATGATTTATTGACCCATAAGGGTTTTATGATCTTCTAAGAGAAAGGACAAAAGCTGCTTGCATGGTGCAACAGGTATATTTTCCTAAAGATATTATAAAAAAAAATTTTCTCTTTATAGGAACAAGAATTGAGGAAAGGAAAATGGATAGTGTTTAGTAAAACTTTAGAATTCACCAATGCTTTTGACTCTTCCTATGATCCCTTGAAAGATAAAAAGTACCAGGGAGCTAAAATGAAAGCATTGATGAACAATTTTGATGTAATAATACAAACAATGAATGAGATAAAAGCTACATATGTTAAAAACTATCCAAACAAGGCTGTAGAAATAAATAGAAGAATAAACAAAAAAAACATAGTTGCTCTTGGTCAATATACTTTTCAAAAGAGGGCAGGATATGTGATGGTACAACATGCACAACAAGCTCCTCCTCAAGAAAGACCAAGGCCAGATAGCCCATCTGTAGCTAGTGACCCAAAGAGACAGAAGTTGGAGCAAGGATCTTCATCCCATGTAGAACAATACTCCCCAAGCCAAAACCCAATTCTAATAGATGATGAAACATCTTTAAGTGAGTAGCTGAGGCAGATTGGTGGAGAAGGGGATGTTATTGTTACTACCACAGATTTGGAGAGTGGAGTACCTTAAGAGTCTCCTGTACCCTCCTTAGACCTTACAGTTGCTGACTATCAAGGTAAGGAGATAGATCCAATAGTTGCCCAAGCTTTTGAGAAAATTATAAATAATGAAAATTTTGCCAAATCCAAATCTTTTGAACAATTTTTGTGGAGAATAAATATAGGAAATTTTTAAAAAACTTGTGAGAAAATAAAAGTAGAGCAACCTGATAAACTAGACTCTGTTATCAAGGAGGAGGTAAAATCTAAGTTTTTGAGTGATTTTTCCCAATTTACACTTGAGGCTAGGAGGCAATTAGTTAAGTAATCAAGGGTCCTCATTTTGCTAGAATGAGACATAGCCAATGCAATGATTTTTGATTCAATAAGAAAAGAAAAAGATGTATAGTATAAAACTGAAGAAAAGGTGTTGCAAGCTCATAGGGGGTCAAATTTAGTGATGACCACCACTCCTTGGTAATATGGTCAATTGAAAAAAGAGAAAAAACTAGAATGCAATAAATCTCCACTGTAGAGCATACTGGTGCATTAACAGTATTCAAGGCTAGTGAGGTTGGCAGTAAACGGATTTTTGGAATGGCTTCAAAGATGATGAAATTTGGCACTGTGGTGTCTATCTAAGAAGATGATAGGTTTGCACTACTTAATGCTAGATTTGAGGAAGTTTTGAAAGCATATAAGGATAGGGGTAAATAGATAAAATCACTAGAAAACCAAGTATCTCAAATGGAGAAACAACTTGGAAAAAGTAGGAGAATTAAGCAGACCCAGGATTACATACCCCAGGCTGCCTATTGAACCCTTTAAGTCAAATCATATTATTAAGATATCAGACACCCCTAAGAGGCCACAATTCTACACTGCAGAGGAATTTGAAGAAGAAAAGAATAATTTATATGCACTAAATGTAGAATTGAATAATCAATATGAAGAGAAAATAAGATAGGGTGTAATGTATTTAATGGATAGGATAGAATGGTCAACATTTTTTCACCAGTTGGAAAGGATTGCAGCCATCAAGGATGACCTCATAGCTTAGTCTAAAAGGGCTGAAGACCATTGTAGGCACTTGGAGAAGATATTCATCAAAGCCTTGGAATATGGAGTATCATTAAACCTTAAGAAATGTACATTTGGGGTAACTAAAGGAAAATTATTGGGACATATAGTATCAAAAGATGGAGTAAAAATAGATCCTAAAAGAGTAGCAACCATTGATAAAGTCCCTAAGCCAAAGAATGTGAAAGGAATCAAATATTTCTTTGGGTAGGTTAATTTCCTAAGGAGATTTGCTACAAATTTTGCTGAAATTAGTAGACCTATTTCTAAAATGCTCAAGAAAGGAGCTACTATTAATTGGGATGGTGAACCTTCATAGGCATTTCAAGATATTAAGATTGATATAAAGAATGCTCTAGTCTAAAGGACCCTTGACTACACTAAGCTAATGCACATATTTTCTTTTGCATTTTTCCACATTGTAGCTATAGTTTTGTTTGCAAAAGAATGAGGAAGGATATGAACAACCCATTTCTTTTTTTAGTAAGTCACTATAGCCTACTAAACTAAAATATGAGATAAATGATCAATAGTGAAAAACCCTAACTATGCAAGTTTAAAATTTAAAATTAGATCAAACCCTGGGTAAAATTCATTAAAAAACCCTAGTACTTTGTCTTGTTTTAACCTAGCTTTTGAAAAAAATTTCAAAATGACTTTAAGCAGGACATTTTATCCTAAGTTTTAAAATTGTGTAAGGATGACTTCATAAATTTTGGTTAAACCTTATATCCTTGCTTTTGATTATAGTTAGTATGAATATTCCAATTGAAAGACTTTATTGCATCACCTTTTTGACCCATCGTCGATCTTGGTCAGATCGATGGAGGGTGCTTTCCTGCATCATTGAAATGTAAGGTTTTTAAATATTGTGGGCAAGTGCCTTTATGCCACATAGCCCTTTCTTGTGTTGAATATTAGTGCACAAAAAAGATTATGACTTGTCAGAGTTGGTCAAAACCTTTTTGTAGACCTATTAGCACCATTAGTGCACGTTCTAAAATTATTGCAATATCATTGGTTGATCTTTTAAGTGAAGGTATTATTTTATGCTCAAGATTTATGCACCACTAATCTTGTTTAGATCAAAGGCTAGCATTTTCTCACAACAAGAAAATGCACAAGAATTAAACAATGCGAGGAAGCGTAAACATGACACATAGCACAACATGACATCATGGGTTGACCTTTTTAGGGGGTAATAAGACATATCCTCCATGGTAGCTATCAGGTGAAGTGGATTAAAGCAAAGCATCTCATTGGTCACCCAGTTGACCTGATGTGGTCAGCATGCAAGATTTTTAATTTTTGATCTTTGCAACATCTATGGTTAGTGCATGCCCACATGACAAAGTTTCATGAATATTAAGTAATGCAGAGAAGTGCAAATCTAATGCATGGAAAAATGGGACCAGATGTGCAAGCTATTATATTGAGTCATGCCAAGCTGTAAAGAAGATGCTGATGTATACTGCCAGTTGTGCCAATAAAAAAGTTTGTCTATCAAAGAGGGTGGAAGCCTTATCAACTGTAGATCTTACAAAGATGAGTGGCTTTCACTTACTTGCAATAAGAAACTAATTGACCTTTAAATAATGCAAGCAAGTGCCCTTGTGCCACATGGCCAAGTGGGACCATGTTTTGGGGAGATTGTTGAGTCATGCTATGCTATAAATTTGTAAAGTTTTAGGTGCATTCATTGGTTGAATATGACATTTGTTCCCAGCTAAAAGTGATGATATCATGCGTGTAGAAATTCTATCAATTAATACGACAGTTAGATTTGTTAGAGCACAAGGGTTAAAAGACACTATTTCATTGGTCCAAGTGGGTGTCTCGACCATAAAAGACAAAATTTGTGATCCACCGTTGATCTTTGTTAGATCAACGAAGGGCGCTTGCCCACATTATGAACCTGCAAGAAGTTTAAGGAAAGCAGGTAAACACCATGCAAACACATGTCCCAGGTGAGACCAGCACATTCATCTTAAAATGTCACATCATCCAGCCATTAATCTCTCATAGATCAATGGCTGGAACTTGCCCACATAAAGAAAACTCTTACTAGTTAAACAAAGTAGGGATGCACCAGCTTGACGTGTGGGAAGATGACGTCAAAGACTTATTTTATTAGAAGATAACATCGGACCCACTTGCATGGAATCTTGTTAGAAAACACTAATTTACATGGAGAGTTCTTATTGGTCAATATAGCTAATTGGGCCTTATTCAATTATAGATTTGTATGATCATTGATCTTTTTTTGATCTGTGGATAGTGCTTTCTTGCAATTTGAAGTTGCATGATAGATAAATAATGTAAGAAAGCACCGTGATGAAATTTGTCCCATGTGATTTCATCATCTTCATCAAAAGCTATTAATAGGATTTAATCATGCGAGCATTGATCTTCCATAGATTAACAGATGGCACTTGCCTACAATTTTAAGTTACAAAGGTTTGAAATAATGCGGGCATGTGCCAACATGACATGTGGCACAGTGGGGCCGACTATTACCAAAGTAGGGTTAATGTTTGCCAGGATGGAAGTTTTATTATCCCAGCTATGTCACACCTTGTACTTATTGCCATAGAAATGTTTATTTATCTTAGCTATTGATCTGGAGGAAGATTGACGGCCTGCACACCCTGCATTTTAAAAATGCAAGAAAGATAAGTAATGCAGGGAAGCATCTGATCAACACATGACCATGTTTTTAAAGCCATTAAGCTTGTTTCCTTTTTGAATTAAAGCCATCCAATCTAGTGAAATTAATAGATAAGATTCAAATTTGGATGCAATTTGAGAATAACGGCTATTGGAAGTTAACATGGCTCAAAGTTTCATGTGATTTCAATGCCCAAATATAATTCATGATCTCACCATTGTTGAACAAAATAATTGCAAAAGGTTATCAGAGTGCAAAGAATTTTGTAAAGAAATCCAGTCAAATTATAGCAGAGATTCAATAGGAAAGAAGCATGATTTCATGGATAAGTACTTTGCAACTTCTAAAATTCAAGAATCTGGTGTTACATAATTCTTAGGATTTTTTCAAGATGCCTTCACAAAAGGAATTCTGAGAATAAACTAAATATCTTAAGAGGGATGTGTATGATGATTTCCTTGAATAATTCCCACTGTCAGTAAATGAAATAACTAAGGGAGGAGAGCTCATCCCAAAGAACCCTATGGTAGTTGTAGTAAAGGCTTTCTATGATAAGGCTAATTGGGTAAGAGATGCCCAAGTCTCTATGGGAGGTTTAGAGTTGTTCAAGAAATGGTTTTTAGAATGAAAACTTGATATCCCTATGAGAAATGTCTGGGAGTTTGACATTGGGAAATGTAATAGTCCCCACAATTTTCTTTGATTGTGATTTACTAATTGATCTGGACAAGAAGTATGATCCTATTATGAGGTGGGTGAAGAATCATGCTAGAGTGAATCTTTTTAGGATTTTCCCTGAATTGATTAGTGAGGTTTTTAACCTCAACCTTGACCATGCTATGCATGAAATCATTGTTATGAATGAACTTCAAGAAAGGTATGATGCACAAAGGATATACTTAAGGACATGGTCATTGCAAGAACATGCTGCCAAGATTGGTACATTGTCTGTGATTACTGCTAGTACCCTAGAGCCATTATTGAGGAGACATTTCAATCTTAGGGCTCAAGCATTATATTTTTCTCTTTGCAAGATTTTTGGGATGGATGAAGTAGAATCAATCCAAGGCTCAATTGTTCTTATCATGGGTCAGACTCTACAATTTAGGATGAGCACTATTCTTGATTTTGTGAACTTCCTTGCATGAGAAATTCACAATGGTTTGGTAGAGATATCCCAAGGGAAAGTAAACAAACCATTTTGTTGGTACTCATTTCTCATGCATGTGTGTCTATTTAATGGAGTCACTTATTTTTCTAAGGGCATGGAGCTTGAAGAAACCAAAGATGGAGAGAAGAATCTAGTCCAATTGTGGAGTGTTGACATGACCTCAAAGGCTATAGATGCTAGTTTTGTGAGATTTGATAGATATTTTGCATCCAAGCTTAGATTGCTCTTTAGAGGAGATAGCCCTAGGATTCCACAATCACTACTAGAATTGGTCAGACACAAGGACCATGCAAAAGGGCTTTTGGTTAGTCATAATTGGGGGAATATAATCCCATAAATCATTTCAATAGTGTTTAGAGTATATGGAATTTTGAGGAAACCTCATGTGCTACCATTCCATGTGCCTCTGAAGATAGGGATAATAGAGTTGTTGTGGTAGATTGGGACCATTGATGAAAGAGATCTTCCCAAGAAAGGTGCCTTTTTCCCAGTTGTTAGTATAGTACATAATTTTGTTTTTGTGAGAAAGGGATGGAAACACCTCAGCTTATTTTTGGATAAGTATAACATGGTAGAGTCCCATGCATGATTTATTGACCCATAAGGGTTTTATGATCTTCTAAGAGAAAGGACAAAAGCTGTCTGCATGGTGCAACAGGTATATTTTCTTGAAGATATTATTGGAAACATTTTCTCTTTACAAGAATAGGAATTGAGGAAAGAAAAATGGATAGTGTTTAGTAAAACTTTAGAATTCATCAATGCTGTTGACTCTTCCTATGATCCCTTGAAAGATAAAAAGTACTAGGGAGCTAAAATGCAAGCATTGATGAACAATTTTGATGTAATAATACAAACAATGAATGAGAAAAAAGCTACATATTTTAAAAACTATCTAGACAAGGTTGTAGAAATATAGAGAAGAATAAACAACAAAAACATAGTAGCTCTTGGCCAATATACTTTGCAAAAGAGGGCAGGATATGTGATGGTGCAACATGTACAACAAGCTAGATAGCCCATCTACAACTAGTGCCCCAAAGAGATAGAAGTTGGAGAAAGGATCTTCATCCCATGTAGAACAATACTCCCTAAGCCAAAACCCAATTCAAATAGATGATGAAACATATTTAAGTGAGTAGTTGAGGTAGATTGGTGGAGAAGGGGATGTTATTGTTACTACCATAGATTTTGAGAGTGGATTACCTTAAGAGTCTCTTGTACCCTCCTTGGACCTTACAGTTGCTGACTATCAAGGTAAGGAGATAGATACAATAGTTGCCCAAGCTTTTGAGAAGTTTATAAATGATGAAAATTTTGTCAAATCTAGAGCTTTTGCATAATTTTTGTGGAGATTAAATATAGGAAATTTTGAAAAAGCTTGTGAGAAAATAAAAGTAGAGCAACTTGATAAACTAGACTTGCTAATCAAGGAGGAGGTAAAATCTAAGTTTTTGAGTGATTTTGTCCAATTTACACCTGAGGCCAGAAGGCAATTATTTAAGTAATCATGGGTCCTCATTTTTCTAGAATGGGAGATAGCCAATGCAATGATTTCTGATTTTAATAAGAAAAGAAAAATATGTACAGTATAAAACTAAACAAGAGGTGCTGCAAGCTCACAGAGGGGTCAAATTTAGTGATGACCACTAGGCCCTAGTAATCTTGTGAATTGAAAAAAGAGACAAAACTAGAATGCAAAAAATCTCCATTGTAGAGCATACTAGTGCATTAACAATATTCAAGGTTGGTGAGGTTGGTAGTAAATAGATTTTTGGAATGGCTTTAGAGATGATGAAATTTGGCACTGTGGTGTCTGGCCAGGAAGATGATAGGTTTGCACTACTTAATGCTAGATTTGAAGAAGTTTTGAAAGAATATGAGGATAGGGGTAAATAGTTACAATCACTAGAAAACCAAGTATCTCAAATGGAGAAATAACTTGGGAAAAGAAAAGTAGGAGAATCAAGTGAACCCAAGATTGTATACCCCAAGCTGCCTATTGAACCCTTTAATTCAACTCCAATTATTGAGATACTAGACACCCCTAAGAGGCCACAATTCTACATTGTAGAGGAATTTGAAGAAGAAAAGAATAAGTTATATGCACTGCATGTAGAATTGAATAATCAATATGAAGAGAAAATAAGACAAGGTGTAATGTATTTAATGGATATGATAGAATGGCCAACATTTTTTGACCAATTGGCAAAGATTGTAGCCATCAAGGATGAATTTAAAGGAAATGAAGAAAGAATGAAATCCATTGTACAGAAATGGACTGAGAGAAACAATGATATTACCATCATGATTGTATCTGTCATCCAGCTATCCTATCACCAGATAGAGAAGATTTTTGACTTGTTAGATAAGTTAGAAAATTTTGATGACAAACATGATTCTTTTAAAATAAGAGTGACAATTTTTTTCTCAAAGTACATAGCTAAAAAGTTTGATTTATTTCCTAGTGCTCTCAAAACTATTGATAAAGTAAAGGAAAAGGACAAGTGGAAAAATGAGCTACATAAAATATTTTGTCAAAGATTGAATAATGTAATAAATGAAACTAGGCATTTATTATCGGTAATGACCAATGAGGTATTGGTTAAAGTGTAGTTATTTTACAATGCCATCAGAAAAGATTTTTTTGAAATAGAAGTAATTGGAAATTCTTTAGTAATTGTACAAAGGGATATACTAAATTTTGATTGGCCTAGAATGACACTATTTACAATGAATGGAAGGAACAATTCATGTCTACAAAATTGATGGAAGAAGATGACAAGGCAGAAGAAGATGCAAATGTAACTATTACTTTAACTGTTGATGATGAAGATAAGGAGAGCGCTCAAGTTAAAGTAGACTTTTAGGTAACTGAAGAGGGCACATCACTTTCAAGTCTCATAGCCACTTATTCTAAAGATTTAGAATAACTGGAGAATCAAATCATAAAACTTCATTGTTCTAAGAGATGTAACAGAAAAGGGGCCTACCAAAAGAATGTAATGATGTTTAATTTTTTTGTTACACACAATTTTGTCTTTTTGTGGCAGCATCAAATGTAAATATTCTTTGTAATGGACACCTGTTAGTTCTCTATGCCTGAAGCTTGTTGCATCTTATATCGTATAAGTGAGATTCTAGGGCTAGAGAAGAGTTTGATTTCTAATGCTTTTTAGTGTTATAGTTAAGTTTTTAGTCCAGTAATTTGAGAAAAATTTATGATGTATCCTCTCTATAAACTTCCTGAGAATACATTAATGTGGAACGATCTCTATGTCTTTTTCGAAGGTCATTCTAAGTTTACTACAATTGTATACAATTTTCAAGGAAAATTAATACATATTTTGAGTTGTCCCCATATAAGTTCTTATTGAATTTTTTCTCCTTTGCTATTACCTGGTTATTTTGAGATTGTGTGAGTAAAGCTTGCTCAATTGAATGCAATTCATTTAGGTTTTATGTCAACTCATTACTGCTATTAATTCAATGAATTATGTAAATGCTTTGATGAATTTGATGGGATTTTAATGGTAATAGAAAGGATGTCTGTAAGAATGAACTTAAGTAAGAATTGATAATAATATTTGTTGTAAGGCAACAAATTAGATCCATAAAATTGCAGTAGACTCTGAGTGCCAATGGACTAGGCACTGATCTTATTAATTCAGTTTGTAGATAGGTATACCATGAAGAAGCTTCAAATCTAAAATCACAATCAGATTTATTTTACTTTTCTTGAGGATTTTTTACAGTGGTCATCAGTTGTTTGCATGAAATTTTTTAGCCTTAGTTAGCCACTATTGGTAGGAATACTTGCAAATCTATAGAAGAATTGTGACCAAATCTACTATATGGGATGTGTTTTATCGAACATGTTAAAATCATGCATGCGTTTGAGGATATGAGATGAGAATTAGAATAAAACTAAAATAATTCTCATACAGTAGCATCTAGCCTTGAATAATCCCTTGGGTATACCCACCTTGGTTTTGCAGAGCCTAAAGAGTAGAAAACCATCCTTGGTTTTGTTGAAGTTGGGTCCAAATGGTTTGCACATGTAATTGCTGATAGGAAATTGCTAATCCTTAGGTTGTGTGAGTAATATCAATTTGGTATTGAGCATTTTTTTTTAGTAGTTTCAAACACCAACAAAATGGTGACTCTATTGAGGATTTGTCCAACACAAGTGTAAAAAGTATTGTAGTTTCTTTAGTCCTCTTGTGTACGTGTGTGTCAGGTCTTTTAGTATTGCTTGTGGTAGTAATTGGCATTTTATAGTGACAAACCTTGAGAATTTAAAAAAAAAGGAGAAAAGAAAACCAATGCCATAGAAATGCATTGATATATCTAGCCTTTCCAAGTGTCTTATCTGTCAAGCAAGAGTTACAGTCTTTTAATCTTAGTGATTGGTCCATCTATGTTAGATATTTCCATTTTAGTTTGTGTCTTTTCTTTTAAGTCAAAAATAATTGTAATTGTGTATTTTCCCAAGAAAAGGGTGGCGACTCAATAAAGGTTTTGAAGCTAGTACTTATTTGATAAATAGTAAAATTGCTAACAAAAGAAAAAATGCAAGAGCTTACACAAGAGCCAATCCTGATGTACCAATGTATACTGATTTTCCTAAAGGTGGTAGGAAGAACTTGAATAAGAAAAGGGTAGATCCAAATCCCACCTAGAAACCCAAAGGTAGTGTATCGGTTAGCTCTCAGTATCAACCAGTGGTAGGAAGAGAGTCTTCTTCACTCAACTTTGAATTAGAAACCACAAGACTCTTAGGAGGGATATTTAGTACCCTAGCACCAAATGAAAGAACAAATCAAGCTAAGGATATGTCACCAGTAGGGAATATATCCCCTAGACCAAATCTCATAGCTGAAATGCATCGTAGGTTAGGACTCAGGAGTTCATTGGGAGATCCTTCTAATCCTAAAATAGTCCTACAGAAGTACAATCAGAGATAGGTTTTCTAAAGAAATGGGTTGATGAGGAAGAAGATAAGTGCATTCATCTAGAAATGGAGAAAGAGAAAGCCACCCTAGATGGTATAGTGGAAAGAGATAATTTGGTTAGAAGGATGGCTACCTTAAAGGAACAACATAAAAAGTTAGAAGAAAGAATGACAACCCTCCATACTGATGTCTTTGGAGATGTAAACAGTTTGAGAGCTAAAATTCAAGAATAAGAAAAACTTCTAATTCAAAAGAAAAACCAGTTATTACTCAAGTCCAAGATTATAAACTTGTCCAAGTAGATCTTGTAAAACCCATTGTGAAAGTTACTAATAAAGGAAAGGCCAAAGCCATAGGGATCCAAATAAATGAACCTCAAGCTCTACCAAGAAAATCCATAAAACCCTTCATGTCAAAATTAGATCTAGATTTGGAGAAGGCTACAAAGGAGAAGGAAGATCTTGCAAAAGAACTTGAGAAGGTGGAGAATGAAGTTCAAGCTATAGAAACTAGGAGAAAAATTTAGTTCATTATGTCTAATTCCACCCTAGCTTCAGTTTCTATACCAGCTTATGGACTAGTAGTTTCAGTTTAGGGAATAAATCAATCTGCTCTTGCCTCATCATCCACCATTAATACTCAAGCCCCTATTGTACAACCTCAACAATCTTAAAGGGTTCCTCTTAACCAAGAAAATGTGGCGAGTACCTCAAATTTTCCTGGTTTTTAGAAGAAACTTGTATACATGAAAAAGTATAGAAAAAATTCATTTGCAGGTATTCTTGGTGCTCCACATCCCATATCTTTTGATTTAAGAGATAAAGTGGTTAAGTTTTCTATAAATAATGTTTTTACTTCTGAAGAACATTTGAGAATTTTCATAGATATGCTAAATGACTATGAAGTTGAACATGAGGATGTGGTAATGGAGTTTTTTTTTCATTCACTAACTAAGGACATAAGGGATTGGTTCAGAAGGTTACCTGATGATAACATTAGTTCATGGAGTGATTTAGAGAAGTTATTCAAAGAACAATATGGAGACAACACTAATGCTAGATTCATGTTAAATGAATTCAATAACATCGAGAAGAATTCTAATGAGTCCACATTTGATTTCAATGTAAGATTCTAGAAAGGTATGCACAAACTATTTCAGGTTATGAGGTTGAATGAGGATGTTTGTCTCACAACATATTTTAATGCTTTTGATAGAAAAATGGCTTACTAGTTGAGGGATAAAGATCCTAAAAGTTTGAGGGATGCTTATAAGATTGTAGTTAATATTGAGAATAATAGAATGGCATCTGGAAAGATTGGTAGGAGAGATGATCCAAAGCTATTCAATCTCGAGAATAACAACAAAAGGGAGGTTGATAAAACTCTTGCAAGAAAGAAGCCAGAAGAACCTACAATAAGTTAGGTATTGGAATTGCTAAAAAGATGAATCCTACTATTTTCAATACCCATAAGCCAAATGTTTTTGAGAAAACCCCTATGAACAATAGCAATTTCAATAGACAACCTAGAATGCAAAATTACCCTTATACCACCCAATGGAAGGATGGCAAGCCAATCCTTAATCAGACCCAAAATGTAAAAGATAAGGGTACACCAAACCCTTTGTAAAGAAGTTCAATAAATATGAATGATAATGTGCCATGGTTTATTATTTTTCAATCATCGCACTCTGTAGAATATTGTGCAGTTGCTCAGTCATTTGCTTCTGATCATAGTTTACAAAATGAGGAGGAGGAAGAATAAAAGAGCCATGATGATGTAAGTTGTAATCTGGTAAGCATGTGTAATGATTGTGAGGATTTTGACTTGTAAGAAATAGAAAGTGATTTGGAGAATAAGAAAATTGCTTATTAGTTACATCATCAACAAGTTTTCTCAGAAAATGAAGGCTATGGTGAAGACTAGGTATGTGTTATATCTTTTGAAGTTGGTCATGTGACTTTGAGAATGCCTTCTAAAGAGGAAATTGATAGGATTACTTTAGAGATGATCTCTTAGGTACATAGAAATTTCAACTTGAGAAACATAATAGTTAAAAATAATGTTGGGAAGCCTTTTGGTATATCATAAAAGATATTACACATAAGATGAAAGATGAAGATGAGAAGGTTAATGTAGAGACAGTCAAGATTAAAGAAATTAAAACCAAGAGGTGGAAACCCAAGAAGAAATTGTAATTCCAAGAAAATGAGATAGCAAAAGAAATTGTGCAAGAGAAGGGATAAGGATCTAATAATGCCAAGAAAATAGTTGTCCCTGCTACTCAGAAGTTTCCTACTCCAGGTATGATTGTGAAACCCACTATGTTTGATCCTATTGACATGATATCCATGTTGTCACAAATTAATATTAAGGTACCCTTGTATGAACTATTTAGAATTGAAGAGGATAAGAGAAATTTTTTTTCATGGTTGGGAGGGATAGGAAACAATAACAAAAATGTAGAACCAAATACCACTCAACAGACCCCCTTAGTAATAGAAGATAGTGGTATCATGTCCAAAATTCCCCAAATGTTCTTAGATGACTCATTAGTAGCATACATAGAAGATATTTACCCATTTTTTCTCAGTCTGATTATAAAAGGAAAGACCCTAAAAAGTTGCATGATAGATTCAAGAGCTTCTAACACCATGATGCCTTTCAAAGTAATGGAATCCCTAGGGCTAAAAGTAGATACTAAGTAAGGCAGATGCAGAGGTATGGATGCTAGAGATGTCCCAGTCATAAGTACTATAAATGCTTTACCATTTAAGCTAGTTGCATATCCTGAGGTATAATTGACCATGTCAATCCTTGTAGTTGATATTCCTCCATACTATGGAATGTTGCTTTCTAGGAAATGGAGGGCTGCTATGGGAGGTAGCCTACAATGTGACTTAACATATGCAAATTTTCACATAGGTGAAAAGGCTATTAAAGTAGATAGAGAGCCAAGGGTTAGTCATATTTTGGATGAAGAAATTGACAAAGATGCTACTTGCTTTATAGATATTGGTGTGAATGCATTCAAAGATGAATTAATTATCCAAGAAGTTGAGAAATTGCCTGCTGTTATTCAACATGAAGTTGAGTGTTGTATGGACTCACCAATATTATGGACAATGTTCTTTGATGGGGCCAATTCTAAAGAAGGTGCAGGGGCAAGGGTAGTGTTTGTTTCTCCTTAGAAAAACACTTTTAGGTACTCATTTACTCTAAAATTTTCATGCACTAATAATATAGCTAAGTATGAAGCATTGTTGTTAGGGTTGAAAGTTGCTACCCACCATTGGATCAAGAAATTGCATGTTATAGGTGATTCTAAATTTATTATCTCATAGATAAGGGGAACATATGCTTCTAAGAACAAAAAGTTGAAACAATATAGAAATGTTGTTTGGGATCAGATTGAATTTTTTGATTCATTTCGTATGTCATGGAGAGATAGAACTTAGAATAAGATGGCTAACTTATTAGAAAATGTAACAATTAAACCCCAAGAGATATCATTTGTAGGAATCCCACAGATTGAAGTTCAAAATAGGCCATCAATACCTGACAATATTGAACATTGGAAAGTCTTTGCAGATGACAAAGACATTGTGAATTTTTTGCTAAATGGAGATAAATACCATGGACAAGAGTTGGACTATAGTGATTTATTTCAAACCATAGATGGGAAGGAAACAAATTTTGGTCAAGAGATTATACAATTAAAAAATAATAAAGTACCTAAAGGTTTGGTTGTTTTGGAGAACATGTTTGATAACAAAGATAGGGCAAGGCTTGGTGCTAAAGATTATAAACCTTAAGAGCTAGAAGAGATAAATTTGGGTACTACTAAGGCCCCTAAGAAAGTTTATATTGGCCCAAATTTGTTAGCTAAGATTAGAAATCCTTTGATTGACTTATTGAGAAAATATAGACATGTCTTTGCCTAGTCATATGATGGCCTAAAAGCCTATAGAGAAGATCATTTTTGACATGTCATGCCTTTGAAAGAAAATGTAAAACCTTTTAGGTAAAAATACTGACCAGTTAATCCCACTCTAGCTCCTAAAATGAAAGAGGAATTAATGAAGTTAAGGGATGGGGGAATAATTAAACCTATTAGACAGTCCACTTGGGTCTCTAATCTAGTACCTGTCAGAAAAAAGAATGGATATATCAGACTGTGTGTAGATTTCAAAAACTTGAACATTGCTTCCCTAAAAGATAATTATGGGTTACCAAACATGGAAGTTATGTTGCAATAGGTAATAGGGTCTAAACTTATGTCTATGATGGATGAATTCTGAGGATATAACCAAGTTTTGGTAAAAGAAGAAGAGAAATTTAAGATAGCTTTTACAAATCCTTGGGGAACTTATGCATATGTTAGAATGCCTTTTGGATTGATTAATGTTGGCGCCACTTTTTAAAGAGCCATGGATGTGGCTTTCCATGAGTACATAAATAAATTTATGGTTATTTACCAAGATGACCTCACAATTTATTCTAAAAGGGCTGAAGACCATTGTAGGCACTTGGAGAAGATATTCATCAAAGCCCTGGAATATAGACTAACAACCCTAAGAAATGTACATTTGGGGTAACTAAAGAAAAATTATTGGGATATATAGTATCAAAGGATGGAGTAAGAATAGATCCTAAAAGAGTAGAAACCATTGATAAAGTCCCTAAGCCAAAAAATATGAAAGGAATCCAATCTTTCTTTGGGTAGGTTAATTTCCTAAGGAGATTTGTTACAAACTTTGTTGAGATTAGTAGACCTATTTCTAAAATGCCCTAGAAAGGAGCTACTATTAATTGGGATGGTAAACCTTCATAGGAATTTCAAGATATTAAGACTGATATAAAGAATGCTCCAGTCCTGAGGACTCCTAACTACACTAAGCGAATGCACATATTTTCTTTTGCATCTTTCCACACTGTAGCTGCAGTTTTGTTGCAAAAGAATGAGGATGGATATGAACAACCCATTTCTTTTTTCAGTAAGTCACTACAGCTTGCTAAACTAAAATATGAGATAAATGAGAAACAAGCTTATGCTTTGGTAAAAGCTATTAAGGCTTTTAGATGCTATTTGGTAGGTGCTATTGTCATTGCATTTGTGCCTAGTGTTGTTGTAAAGGATATTTTTTCTCAACAAGAAGTATCAAGTAGAAGATGTAGATGGATCAATAGGATCCAAGAATTTAACATTGAAATATAGATAAAAAAATTTGTAAGAGGTCAAGGTCTAGCTAAACTTATGGCTCAATCTAATCTAGGTACTAATCATATAAATATAGTAGTTGATGACCTCAGATGTGACCTATGTGACATGGATCATTATGATTGGTATTCTAATGTTATCCATTATCTTTAACACATGGAAGCTCCTTCCCATTTGACTAAAAATAAAAAGAGGAGTACTAAATTAAAAGCTATTAGATACATAATTGTCAAGGGTAGTTTATGGTGGAGAAATTTTGAGGGAGTGTTATTAAAATGTGTTGATCAAGAAAAAGCTAAAGAAGTCTTGAGTGAAATGCATGCTAGAGTGTGTGGGGGACATTACATGGCTAAGACTACTACACACAAGGTAACAAGAGCTAGATTTTTGTGGCCATCCCATTTTAAAGATGCTCAAATCATGGTTAGGAAATGTGATGCATGTCAAAGGTTTGTTGGAAAACTAAAATTTTCAAGTAATACTCCATTAAAGCCAATTGAGGTTCAAGCACCATTTCAAAAATGGGGTATGGATTTCATAGGTGAGATCTCTCCTAAATGTAGCATTAGTTATTCTTGGATTTTAGTTGCTACTAATTATTTCACAAAATGGGTGGAAAAAATCCCTACAAGAAATGCAACTAGTAAAGTTGTCAATAGTTTCTTTTTAAATGACATTATTTCTAGGTTTGGTTGTCCTTAGAGTGTAACAGATAATGCAATGTGCTTTAGGTATGAGGAATTCATAAAATTTTGTGACAAGTATGGAATTACAAGATCAACATCCTCCCCATATCATCAGAAATGGACAGGCTGAGTCCACAAATAGAAGTTTGTTAAAAAGTCATTAAGAGGACCTTGGATGATAAAAAGAAGGCATGGGATTCTAAGTTGCAACTAGCAATATGGGTTGATAGAGTGACTGTGAAGAAAGCCATTAGAGTGGCCCATTTTTTCTAGTATATGGAATTTAGGCAAGGATGCCTAAGAATAACTTGGTAGGAATCTACAATTACATCCAATTGTATGATGAAGATATTATAGATGATATGCAAGAAAGGATGGATGAACTTGTGGGGTTAGTAGAAACTAGAAGAGAAACATCTCTCAGGAACCAAAAGTTGCAATTATAGGTTAAGCATTATATGACAAAAAGATAGTAAGCAAAAAAATTGAAGATGGAGATTTAGTCCTCATGTGGAATGCCAGAATTGAAGATAAAGGAAAACATGGGAAGTTTGATCCTATATGGTTAGATCCCTATTTGATTGAAAGTAGATGGGGAGAAGACTCGTATATTCTCAAGGATTTATTAGATAATATTTTGGAACTACCAATTCATGCACAATTCTTGAAGAGGTATTTCTACTAAAATACTTGTTTTCCATGAATAGTAGTTTAGGGTTTTTGTGTACATTATTGTAAATTCTTTGGTCTATGTATAGTTTCCTATATATTTTTGTTTTTCCCTGTGGTTGTGGCTCTATTAGATTTATTATTTTTAAGTTTTCTTCTTTGTGGTATGCTTCTTCTAGAAATTCTAAGCCCTCTTTTGAATCCATAGCAAAGTACCCTTGCAACTCTTGTAGAGCTTGATCCTGGTGTAGATATTTGCATTGGGATAGTAATAGTGCTTGGCTTTTGAGGCATTCTAGGAGTCCTTGTTGTGGGAAAATTAACCAATGTTTGTATTGCCTCTTGCTCCATCTCCTTTACGACCTCCTCCTCTATTCTGTCTTTGTCAATTACAATGATCTTTGAATTGTACCTTGTGCTTTTGCTATAGAGATAGATTTATCTATCTATCTTGTTGGTTCCCTTATAGGCTCTATCTCCTCTATCCCCTATGTCTTTTGTTCAGTCAAAAATACTTGAACTATGGAATCAACCTTAACTGATGTGTCTTGTGCAATTTTCTCTTGGGATTGTCCACTTGTAGTTGTTGGGATATGAGAGGGTGGTTCTTATGGATTCACCTTATCCCTTGTGATATCAGCTACATCCTTTTACAATTCTTCCACACTCACCAAGACTGGGTTTGTACATAATTGTGCTAGTAGTGTGGTTTGGTGAATAATCTTTTTAAGATCCTTAGTAGTTAGTGCATTTATGTTATGACCAAAGTTGTTAGGAACAACTTGAATAGTTATTGTATCTTTAGGTGTGGGAGTTACATGTGGAGGACTTGGTGGTGACAATTGTGTGTCTTGCACACTCTGTTCTTGTTTCTACTCCTTAGTAGTTGCCATGTTATCTTTTCTTTGTCTCCTTCTCCATTATAACATCTTCCTTTTCTTTTTCTCCTTCTTCCTCCTTATAATTGTCTTCTTCCTCTTCATTGTTTCTACCCTCAAAGGGGTTTGCTTCTCCTTCATTTTCCCTTTAGTAAGTTTATGCATTATTCAAGCCAATGTTGACTCTCTTATTTCTTTTTCCATATTTAGGTAGTAATTCCATTTATTTTCTATAATGGAATATAATTACTTAGGCATTGTATTATCAAGCTCAAGTGGAGTGTTCTTGAACTTGGCCATCATGGTGTAGACTAACTCTTGAACCATGTTTTGTCCCTCTCTATTTAATTTATTAAAATCAATACCTTTTAATCTTGACAAATCTGCATTATCTCTAATGTTATCACAAATTTGTCTAGATCAAATTTGGTGGTGTGACTTACCACTCTAAATTGTCCATTATCATCAAATTCTATTCCTTCTTCATTTGATTTAGGGGGTTCAACATATTTACTTCTCTACTTCTTCTAGGTTGGTCCTCCCTATTGAGTGGCCTTCTTCTTTTCCTACTCCTTTTCTTTCTTTGATCTAGCTCTTGTACTGGCCCTTTTGGTAGGCTTTGTTGGGCTAGGCTTTGCAACTTTCTTTGGCTTGGAAACTAGTTTGGTGGTGGCTTTTCTTTTCTTTTTGTAAGGCATGGCAGATGCTTCTTTATCTTGTTCTTCCTCCTTGGAACCATCTCCCTCTTCTGCATCTTCTCCCATGCCTTGGATTAGTGCAAGTGGGCTTTGATCCTACTCTTCTTCACCTTCACCTTCCTCTTTGGTTGGAACTTACAAGTGGGAAGATTTAGTTTTGAGACGGGGGGGAGGGGGGGGGGGGGGGTGGTTGAATTAGAAGTAACTGACTTTAACCATTTCAAAACCTTTTAGCTAAAAACATTCACATGCATCTAATCCATCTAATAAACATGAAAGTAAAGACATGCATGAAAATAGATAACACAAGATTTGATAATCTAGAAACCCTCCAGAATGAGAAGGTAAAATTGGGGTGGGGATGACACCCACAAAGTATCACTGTAGCAATATGTAACTGTTCAAGGTTACAAAGTTTGACCACATCCAATAGTTTTCCCTATGAAAAGCTTGTCCTATTAAAGACTTTACACCCTATTAAAAGTGACCTAGTTAAAGGATTTACAAACATCCACTTAAAATGTTACCCTGTTAAAGGATTTACAAAAATCCACTTAGAATGTTACCCTGTCAAAGGATTTATAATCCTATTAAGGATCTACAATATGGCTGTTAAACCAATATAGTTACTAAGCCAACCTATCAACATAGGATTTCCATTCCTAATACAATTGCTAGAGAGTATTAGAAAGTCTTGACCTAATGACTTGCAATCATTAATTGCTAATTCCAAATCCTTGTTTTTCTCTATCTGCTTTGATCCTTTCTTGATTTGATATGTCACTCTTTGCAACTTTGATACTCTATTCTTGATCAACTAGATTCTACAATGCTACTCTCCTCTTCTCTAAGTCTTTACACCCTTCTTTATGTCACTATAATTCACCAATACACTTCTCACATGTGCACATACAATGGGGTTTCATCCTCCTTTTAAAGACTTTGAAGACTTAGGGTTAGGTATGAATCTGTGATCAATATTTACTCTTCATATCCAGCTCAATTCTTGCACTTTTTCTATTGGTTGCATACTGATTACATAGGTAATGCAAGAGATTTGATCTTATCTTCAAGATCCTTCGAGATTCATCCTATGTTGGCCTGAAAATGGTTTACATCTAATTTCGTGAATATACAAACTCATATGTTGATTCTATGTTACTTGACACTTACTAGTTGCTAATGCTTGACACATATAGGAATTCTGTCTCGCTCGACATCTGTAGTCTACTTAGCACTTATTGTGACTTGGCATCACTTATCACTTGGCACTTGAACTGCTCTCGGCACCTGAAGTTCACTCAGCACCTATTGAATTCTCTGGCTCAACACACATTGTAGCTTGGCTTTTTTATTATATTCAACATCATCTTGAGAATTGGTTAAGTGTGTTGATACTAAAATTTCAAAACCAATCTAAGACCAACACTGTTCATCATCCTCCTCACCTTCTGTAGTGCCTTCACCAAATCTTGCCTTAAGCTTCTTCACCAATTTTTCCTTTTTCTTCAAAGTTCAAGTAGTTTTCAATTTCATATCCACCTTGGATCTTGCAATATCAAAAGTGCCAAAGGGTTGAGCACTTTTGTCAATGTCCTCTGCTATCAATGCTATGATTGCTACTAATGCCTCATCAATATTGATTTCATATCCAAGTGGCCTTAGCCATCTTACCCTTGGTATTGCTGCTTGGATGTATGTGAAATCAATGTCTACTAAGAAACAAATGTCATTAATATGTTTCTTAATAAGAGAGACAGGTATCCTTAGTCTTTGTTTCATTGATCTCTTAAAATCTTCAAAGTAGCTAGTCATGATAGTTTCAAAATTTCCCCCCATCTATTTGATGTATTCATTCACCTGGACTACTATTGACCTATTTGTCTTCCAACTTACCTTTCCAAAAGAGGGGAATTCATTCTATACATAAAAGAATACACATATTAAAATTGCTCCAAATTTGCATTGGCCCCCCTTAGACCTTCTTATGGCTTCCAAATTTTCCATGATTTTTTGTAATTGTAGTTCAGCTAGATCATAAGTTTGATTCTTCTTAACAATTTTGTATCCCACATCTACTGCAATACAAGGTACATTGTTTAGTTGGCTTGATTGGTAAAATTTATGCAATATGACTCTAACAAAAAATTCTACAAGAGGATCTTTGATGGTGTCAATAGTCATTCCTCTCTTGTTCTACTTTGCACTAGTGTTCTTCTCTATGGCCTCTTTAGAATCACTCCCTAGGCTTTTTGGCTGTTCTAAGGCTGGATACCCAATTACTCTATGTACAATCCTTTTAGATAGTTTGATGGGTCCATCCTCCAACCATAGACATCCATCATGGATATTGCTATGCACAATTCTTACCCATTCTGTCTTGAATATAGTAGGGAAATCTAGGGCATGGGTTAAGCCCCTCCTTTCAAAAATTTGAAACTCTTCTTTTAAAACTCCATTCTCGCACAATTTATTGTATGCTTCCCTAATCTCCATATCACCAATAGCTTGAAATTTTATAGTTATAACATCTTCTAACATATTATACCATCACAACTTTAGGTGGAATCATGGATAAAGCTCCAGCAGGGTTGTTCTTATAAGTAATTTCAGGGATTGGTCTAAAATCAAGTTGTCTCACTTCATTTCTAACCAATTGAACCTCAAACGCCTCTTTGTCCTAGGGTTTCCTAGAGATAGATGCCATTTCTTCAAACTAGGGTTTCAAAATGTAAAAATGGCTTAACTACATATCTCAACACTAGTGTAAATACCTTGAATAGATGAAAAGATGTTGAATCTTGGCTTGAAATCTTCATAAAAGCTTCAATCTTTGCTTGGAATTCATTTTTTCATTCTTCTTGCTCTTGCTCTATGTTCACGATGATGAAAAATGATTGAAAACACAACCTCATACCATTCATTTCATAGCATTTAATGGTTAGTGCATATACAACTATCCACTCAACTTCTTAAGAAATTCTACTTTACTCGGCTTCCATTGTTTTTCCAATACTCGACATATACTAGAGTTTCCCTTGGCTTCAACTGGAATTTCTCTTTACTTGGCATCCCCTACTAACTCGGCTGCAACTAATCACTCAGCTTCTACTAAATTTCGCAAACAACTTGGCATATACTATGATTTTACGTGGCATCTAAAGGAAACTTTCCTTGCTTGGCAACAATGTGAAAATTTTGAAGTTTTATCTTTGCATCTTTATTCATGCTGATCTATCCTTTTTAGTATTGACTTGTCTTGGAATTAATTTATTATAAAAAATTTAATATTAGTCCCACATACCTTTTTTTTTCTTAGTTAGATGAAGTGAGACCACTTGACCTTTTGGGTGAAGTGATCCCTCCATTGGATGTGCTATCTCATTTCGTCTTCTATGTTTTATTCATTTCTCCTCTGACATGTTCAACATTTACCTTCTCTTTTCCTTTGTTGAACTCTGAGTTGGGTGCCTTTGATCTAGTTGGGTAATACTTTCTAATGTGTCCAATCTTCAAACAACTGAAGCATGTAGTTTGGCTGAACCATCTACTGTAGCTTCCACTAAAATGTGTTCTTATGCAATTTTCAAGGATGTGTCCATACTCTTGACACTAGTGACAAGTCTACCTAGTATTGTAGTCCCAATTCTAGTGATGCCCATGAATTTTTGAATTTTTTGGTTGGTTTGGTTTCCACATAGGCTTTGATCTACATTCAAAAGCTCTATGTCCATAGTTCTTGCAATTCTAGCAGTGACCTTCAAATCTTGGTGTTTTGGTGGTTCTAGTCTAGTAGTCATGTGCCTGATGACCTTGCTTATTGCACTTGTGACAGTAATCCATGCTTTTAGGTTTGTAATAGTGTTTGACATTCTTTCTCCTACACACATTAGAGGTATGTCCCTTTTTACCACAAAATGACAAGTGGGTTTTGTGTTGTTACCTTTGTCACTTATTTCTTCTACAATCTTGGATGACTCTCCTTTTTTAATGTTGGTGTATCCTAGTCTTGAAGTGTCATTGCTAGATCTTGGTAATCTCAGTAGCTATTCAAAGTGCTTGATAGCTTCATTAGGTTTGTTGAAGCTCTCTACAATTTCCTTCTCTCTTCTCTGGTCATTTTGTAACTATTCATTTTGCATCTTCAATGTGGAGATCTCAATGTCCTTGACATTTAGCTCATGATGTGAATTCATCATTTGGCTTAGGATGTCTAGCTATAGGTTGGAATTTCTTGCAAGTTCAATTGACTTTTCCTCCAATCTATTGGCAAGGTTTCTATTCTCTTCTTCTATCATAGCTTTATCTTCAATGGCTCTCGTCTTTTATACAGTCACTTCACAAAGCATCATGACTTGTGATTCTTGTTTAATCTTGAGAGTTCTAATCTCTTCTACTTGAGCTCTATTTTTCTCCATCAGGTTTGCTATTGCTGCAACAAATTCCTTAGAATCTCCATTTGCAAACACTTTTGAGGCGTTAATCTCCTTGTACCATGTATTATTGTCAGCTATGGAAATTTCTCTTCTTCTCTTTAGGGATTTCCTCAATTCTTCCCTAGCTTCTTCCAGAGAGTTTAAATTGAGATGTATCTCAATCTCTTGATTCTCTATAATCTTCCCAAGCTTGTAGACCTCCATTTCTAGATATTTTCTTCAAGTTTTAAGGCTTCTCCTTATAAGAACTTGGCTCTAATACCAATTGTTGGAATTTACAAGTGGGAAGAATACTTTTGAGGGGGGTGGGGTGAATCAGAAGTACCAAACTTTAAGATATAAAACTTTTAACTAAAATCAATACATGCATCTAATGCATTTAACTAACTTGAAGGTAAGGACATGCATGAAAATAGACAACACAATATTTGATCACCCAGAAACCCTCCAAAATGAGAATGTAAAATTGGGGTGGGGGTGACACCCACAACTTATCACTGTAGCAATATGTAACTTGTTAAGGTTACAAAGTTTGACTATAATCAATAGTTTGCCCTATGAGAGTCTTTCCCTATTAAACACTCTATCACCCTATTAAAAGTGACCTATCTAAATGATTTACAAACATTCACTTGGAATGTCACCTTGTTAAAGGATTTACAATATGGCTATTAAACCAACCTATCTTCATAGGATTTTCATTCTCCTAATACAATGGCTAAAAAGTATAGTAGAATATGTTGACATGATAACTTACAATCATCAATTGCAGATTTTAGATCCTTGTTCTTTCCATTCTAATATGATCCTTCTTGATCTAATATGACTCTGTTTGAAGTTTTGATAGTTTTTTCTGATAACTAATGTTGCAATGTTGTCCTTCTTCTTAGTCTTTTCACCCCTTTCATTTCCTTCAAACTTCGCTAGTATTCACTCCTTTCATGCATTATCTTTTCTCATACTCTCTCCTTCATCTCTAAATTATGGGGTTTCAACCTCCTTAAAAAGGTTTGATGACTTAGGGTTAGGTATAAATCTACAATTGAGATTCATCCTCTTTCTCGCTCAATTATTTCCATTTTTTTGATTGGTTGCATGTTGATTTCATAGGGAATTAAAATGATTCTCTCTTATCTTTTAATCCTTTGAGATTATTCATATGTTAGCTCAAAAATAGTTTACATCTGAGTTTGTGAGGGCACAAACTCTTATGCTGATTTTGTGTCACTCAACAGTTACTAATTGTTGATGCTCAACACACATAGGAATTCTATCTTGCTTGACACCTATAGAAATATTTTCTTACTAGGCACCTATAGACCACTTAGCTCCTATATTGGCTCGACATCTATTAGTCACTCAACATCTGGATGACTCAGCATTGTCTATCTGCTCGACATCTATTGTAACTCGACACCTATTGAATTTCTGACTCAACACATACTATAACTCAAAATCAACTAATAAAATTACTTAAGTGTGTCGACACTCAATTATCAAAACCAATCGAAGACCAACATCCTATTTATTTATTTTAAGTCTGCCAAAAGGGCGCAACTTTGATGTTTATACTTTGTGAGTGATCTTGTTAGGACCGATGAGTGGCCTACACCCTCAAAGAGATTTTTTTATCATGATTATGCATAGTTTATGAGATTATGATGTATTTGATAGTTTCCTTAAATTTTGGACTAGTGGTTACCTAGGTTCATATGGTATCATGATGATGTGTACCCTTTTTTGACATTGAGGTCAAAGTTTGTTTACTAGACACTTAGTCAATTGGTTAAAGCTAAGTTACCAAGCTTATCTTTTAGTTTGTAGTGTTAACCAAAAGTTCTAGTTTCTACCAAGTTCTAGATGTTAGAATTAACAAGTGGGAAGATTTACTTCTGAGAGGGGGGGGGGGGTGAATTAGAAGTAACTAACTTTAACCTTTTTCAAATTCTTTTAACTAAAACCATTCACATGCATCCAATCTATCTAATAAACTTGAAAGCAAAGACATGCATGAAAATAGACAACACACAAATTTGGTAACCCAGAAACCATCCAAAATGAGAAGGTAAAATTGGGGTGGGGATGACACCCACAAAATATCACTACAACAATGTGTAACTTGTTCAAGGTTACAATGCCTGACTGCTTCTAGGTCTACCCTATGAAAGGCCTGTCTTGTTAAAGACTTTACACTCTGTCAAAAGTGACTTGTTTAAAGGATTCCACTACCCTACTAATAATAGGCCTGGCTAAAGGACTTCTATACATTCACTTGGAATCCCACCTTGTTAAAGGATTTACAAATGGCTTCTAAGCCAACCTAAGTCCATAAAATTTTCATAACTATTACAATTGCTAGAGAGTATTAAAAAACCTTTGACCTGATTACTTGCAATCTTCAATTGTTGATTCCAGATCCTTGTTGTACTCTTGCTGATCCGATCCTTGCTTGATCTAATATGTCACTCTGCTTAGTTCTTCAACAACTGGATTCTGCTATGCTTCTTTGTTCTTTACTAAGTCTTTTAAACTTCTCTCTAAATTTTTCTATAGTTCACCCATACACTTCTCTCATCCATGCATATAATGGGGTTTCATCCTCCTTTTAAATATTTTGAAGACTTAGGATTAGGTATGAATCTATGATCAATATCAAATCTTCATTTCCCATTCATTTCTTGCACTTTTCTTATTGGTTGCATGTCTTCTACATTTTTCTTATTAGCTGCATGCTGATTGCATAGGTGATGCAAAAGATTCAATATTATCTTCAAGTTCCTTCGAGATGCATCTCATGTAAGCTCCAAAAATGATTTACATCTGAGTTTGTGAAGGCACAAACTCATATGCTGATTCTATGTTACTCAACACATATTAGTTGCTGATGCTCGACAGATATAGAAAAATTGGTTCACTTAGCTCCTATAGTGACTCTGTTTCACTCAGCATTTATAGTGACTCAGCACCTATACTATTCTCGGCACTTGAACTTTTCTTGACACCTAAAGATTACTCAGCACCTGAAGTTCACTTGACACCTATTAACTTTTTTGGCTCAGCATCCATTGTAGCTCAACTTCTGTATTATACTTAGCATTGTCTTGAGAATTGGTTAAGTGTGTTGACACTCAAATGTCAAAACCAATCTAAGACCAAAAATCTCCCCCTTTAGCATGAGTGACAAAAACACTTAACTAAGCTTTATGAATTTGATCTTTTTGAGTATACCACATAATCTATTCAGCATATGTACAAGGCTTCAAAAACTTATTCAAAATCTTGTATACCTCAAAATCTTGTAACTCCCCCTGAGCTATTGTGCCATTACCATTCCTATAGCCAAAATTCTTGTGCTAAATATGTCTCATGCTGATATACCTAATTACTCTTTTCCTTATCTAGCTTTACTATATTTGTGTCCTCAAAAATGTGATATTCTCCCCCTTTTTATTAGATGCAATGAATAATCAATTGAATATTTTATTCTCCTCCTTTTTTGACACTTATGTCAAAGGATCCTAAGGATGAATATAATACTTTGCCAAAAATGTTTTATTTACCTTCATGATCATCTTGAGAGAAGCATCCCAATTGTCTAGAGCTATTTCTAATGACTCATGTTGGATGACTATCTCTACTACAAGATGAACAAGGCCTTATAAAGTAGAAAGATTTGGGTCTTTCTTCAGTACATTTTTTGCATAGGCTTGGTCCTTATGAAGTACTTCTAGATGTGGATTTATGGAGGATTGAATTTGCATCAATTTGGCCTTAATGTTGGCCTCCTTTGTTGTCAACACAACTAATTATTTTGTGTGTGAAGCATTGCCACAAAATACTTCTCACTCTAAGTTGGATCTTTTGGGAGTTGAGTGCTAGAAATATATAGATTTATCTCCAAGCTCATTATTCTTTGGCTTGTCTCCTGTGTGAAATATGAGGAATCACACAACTTTGTGTACAATGAGAATACATTCTCAAGTACTTTCTACACTTTTTCAATTTTCTTAGCCAATTCAACTTGTGAAAGTGCTATTTCACTTGATATCTTCTCATTTAGTTTCATCTAGAATTTCTTTTCTAACAATTCCAATAATTTAACATTAGTTTCTAGGTCCTCATTCTATACCTTGTCCACAATATTGGATAGTTGCTCCATTAATTCATCAGGTACTTGCAAGCTAAAGGCATTAAGAAATATTTCTTTGATCTCCACCAATGCTTGCTTCTGCTTATACTCATTTCTAAGTATCTCTTGCCCTTTTCTCCTTTCTAGTGCCTCTTGCACTTCATTTATCTGTTGCAAGTTCATTTTTCTTGAGTCTATTGGTAAACAGATTTGTCACAGAAGAATTTTCCCAATGGAGTGTATGTGGAAAATCGTTCACAACAGTTGGATAGGCCCTTGATATCCGGCCTTCCTCTACGTTTGGAGGGGCAGCTCCCTCGTAAGATATAATTTTTAAAAGGTTTTTCAATTAAAGAATCTAAAACTTCAAAAATTAAGAGAAAGTTGTGGAAGGTGAATGCACCACATGCCCTCACAACCTTCAGAGATTAACAAGATCGATAACAGAGATAACCAAGAACTACACTTGAAAGCAGCCTGTATTATTAAGCACATTCATTATCATCTATAAAAATTCACATAGCACCATGAGAATGTCCACTACAACGTATAACAATTTGGATTTTAAAATAAGAAACCCAAAGTAGATCTCATTTCATTTCCTCGCACCAAGAAAAACAATAGAGATTTTTCAATTCAGAGATAAAAAGTGTACATACTTTCCAAAATTTATCCCTAGATCAAAATTTCAGCATAGTGTTCCCTTATTTTTCCAACCCAAAAAGTCCCTTTACAAAGCCCAAAAGAGCCCTTATATAGACATAGAGGTTAATAACTACCCTTCTGTGGTTAGTAACAACATCTCAAATATGTGATTTGGGTGAGGTTAATTAACCTCAAATAACAATGACCACTAATTGAAATGTATAGCTTGGAACATGTCTTCAGATGGTCGAATCATTGACTTGTTGTGTTGCTTGATAAGACTCTTCTTAATGATATTGCCAAGTTTGACAAGAAACAATCATTCATAACATCAATTTCTCATGCACTGACTGTAGTTTTAGATAGTGACACTACAAATTTGTCTTTTGCTTGATATATGTTATAGAATTTTTGATCTTTTGGGATTGATTTTGATAAGCCATTATCATATCCACCTGTTAGTCATTGCATATATGTTGGACAAAAGTACATAGATTGCAACATCTTCTGGATCCAGACTAAGCAAGTGTTCAGCTGTGCAAATTCTTGACTCTATAACACTGAACATTTCTTCACAACTTAGAGGGTTGTTAATAAATTAAAAAAAAACTTTCTGGTTTTAGGTAGAGCCCCTTCATGAAATGCGAGGCCTACATATCTCCGCTTGTACATTTTGAAAAAAGCATGTGACACACTGAGCACATCATCCCAATTATTTTTATCATCAGTCCTCAGAGACCTCTCGCTTCTTTTATGCAGCCTTTTCTCTCCCTGGACCACATAATTGTAGTCTTCAGGATAACGTATACCTTCAAATTACATAAATTTGTAGAGGCCATTCGTAGAATTAACCATCTGGGTGTTGCTAGCGGATCTCGAGGTGAGTGTTCTCTCTGCATACTTAGTAGCACCAATAATTATGAGAAGAACAGAAGTAGACAATAGACGCCCTTCTAATATGGATATATAATGACATATGGTGCAATGAGAACTTGATAGATCATAATGAACAAGTGCCTTGTCCACAGATCATTATCGGCGATTGAGTATGCGGTGATGGTGTCAGGTACTCCCAAATGGATTAGCAGTATGGGGCCCATAATTCGTAGACTCTGTTCTTGATTGAATGTTTCATGATGCCCAGCGCAGAGATAGCCACGACATCTGCAGCCAAGTAAGCTGCCCACACCACAAACCGCAACAAAGGATTTGAGCTACGATATCTTAGCGCACCAAAGAGAACAAGAGAGAACTGCAACAACATACTGCCGAGCATTACATCTCTCACCAGTCATACAAGTGGAATGTGCAATGGCTTGCTTGGAGTTGGAGATGGGAAACATTGACATGGTATTGAAGAGCATTGATAGCTGTCCATTGCATCTGAGAAAACACAAATTGGCCACCACAGATGCTTCAAAAATTTGGTTCCAAATATAGTCTCAAATTGAATTGCAGCTCTTCTTTCTTAACTTTTCCTTTTTCCTCAGTCAAGTGAATGAAAAGGTCTTCTAATTTTCAAACAAGGGCTTGAATTTTGCATTCTGGATTCTGCCTATGGTACAACTTCTACAGGAGTAACACCTGCCTCATTGAGCTCCATTGCGTTCTCCCTGAGCTTCACATTATAATGATAATCCCGCACAAGAAGATTGGCTACTTGAGCAGCCACTGGAAACCGTGTGGCATCTTGCAATTTTAGTTGTCCATGAGACCGCATTCCATTCTGCAATTCTATCAAACACTTTTCGAGCATACATGGAGCTTCTCAATTTTCCGCACATTATAACTAGCAGGTTATCCAGATACAAGCTCGATTCAAACCCCATTTGAATGGTATGGGCGTGCATCAATTTTCCTAGGGATAGGGTGTTCTTATTTAGGAATCCCGCCGGTAGACAAACATAAGTAGAGGAGTCTAGTGGGGCACCCGTCGCTTGTGAAATGTGAATAGCTTCATTAAGTTGGCCATTGTTATGGAGCTTTTGCACATTTACTCCCGCAACTCTATTGGGTTTAGTATGAAGATGAGTACACTTAGCTTTTGTTTGAGCACTAGTGTCAATGTGATGTAGGCTCTGAGTGAACAAACTAATTGGTTTCTTCTGGATTCTCGCCAACAAAATTGACATTTAGGAAACAAGCCAACTGGACATACCAATTTGCATTGGGTATCAATGTAAATATATTATTGGCTTTGTTGGTAAACAGATTTCCAAAATCCATCGGTATGTTACTTTTCTTCTGTAACCTTCAATATGCCTTCTATCTGGGCACCCACATTGAAGAGGTTAAGAAAAACATGTTTTTGGGGGTTATCATTAACCTTTTACTTGGAGGTTAAGAAAAACACGTTTTTGATGGTTAACATTAACCTTTTAAGAAGTTAAAGGTTAATAAATATGTGTTTTTGGTGGCAATCATTAACCTTTTATATCTTGAGGCTCAGAAGCTGGATTTCAATGATCTCAAGTGCTGTGCGGAACTGCTAACAAGCCAGGGACATGGAGACTTAAGGACTTGCAAATTTCATAGATAGAATGATCAATTTAAGGCTTAAAACTAGGAAAGTTTTAAGTATGAACCATGACTCATAGAATTGGAACAAATTCTATAGTCAGGCAACAGAGTCATAGCTTGGTATGACTATTTCTTCATCAAGTGCAAGGTCTCCATAGTGAAGTACCCTTGCAACCTTGGTAGTGATCGAGCCTGGGACTGATATATACAATGGTACTACATTAATGCTCAACTTCTTATTTGGAGTCCTCAAGGTAGGCAAGTTTACCAACATTTGTATTGCCTCTTGTTCCTTAGGGGTTTTCTCTACTTTTGTCTCCTCTCTTCTACTACTTTGATCGATGATGACAATTTGTAGAGGTTCACCTTGGGTTTGTGCTATAGGAACATCTTGCCTTGTTAGTTCCTTTTTTGGCTCCTTGGTAGTAGTTGTCATTCTAACTATAGAATCAACCTTAGCAATTTTTTCATGTTCTTCTTTCCCTTTAGGTTTGTCTACTATAGCTATAGAAGGTTGTAAGAATTTTTTTTGTGTGGTTTCCTTCTCCTTGGTTATTTCTGCTATAGCTTTCTACAGTTCATCAACACTCACCAATACTTTGAAGTGTTGATTGGTAAAGGATTTTCTTGAGATTTTCTATAGTTAAAGGATTGATGTTTTGAGTTGAAATCTACGGAACATCCTGTATAGTTATTGTGTTTGCATGTGTTGTATGTGGAGGACTTGGTGGTGGTAGTTGGGTGTCTTAGACACTTTGTTCAGTTTTTTGTTCCTCACCATGTTCCTTCTCCACTGTCTCTTTTTTTGTTTCTTTCTCTTCTTCATCTTTTTCTTTCTCCCTTTCATCTTCTTTCTCATTCTCTTCTTCTTCATCATTCCTAACCTCAAATGGGTCTTCCTATCCTTCCTTTACAGTTGTCAATCCATAGATTAATTTCCACATCTATGTGGACTTTTGGACAACATCTTCAATTTGGTTTTGCAAAATTTTGAAGGCTCTATATTTGGGTGCAAATTTTATCCCATGCTTCTTATTAGCCTTTATTATTTGACCTTTAGTAAAGTCTAGCATTACATTAGCCAATGTAGACTCCCTAATTTCCTTCTTTATCTTAGGATAGTAATGTCATTTATTCTCAATTAATGAGCTTAGCTCCTTGGGAATTAAAGTATCTAATTCAAGTGGATGAGTCTTGAACTTAGCCATCATAGTGTATATGGACTCTTACACTATGCTTTGTTGTTCCTTTGATAGCTTATTAAAATCTATGGTCTTTAGACCAAAAAAAATGCATTAGCTCTGATATTGTTGCAAATATTTTCTAATTTAGATGTGGTGGAGCATCTTACCAATCTAAATTGTTCTTCATCAAACTTTGTTCTCTCCTCATCTGATTTTGGAGGTGCAACATAGTTCCTCCTCTTTTTTTGTTCTATAGGTTTTTCTTGTTCTGTCGCCTTTTTTTTTTCTTGCACCTTTGCCCCTTGTGTAGTAGCCTTGGTGTCAGCCCTTGTGGTTGGTTTGGCTGGGCTTGGCTTTGTAAGTTTCTTCTTCTTCCCTTTAGGTTGGACAACTAGCTATTTTTGAGCTTTCCTTTTCTTTGGTTCAGCCTTTGGAGCTTCTTGCTTAACACCTTCTTCTTCATCTATATCTTCTCCCATGCCTTGGGTTAGGGCAAGTGGCCCTTGATCTTTCTCTTCTTCAACACTCTCAACATCTTCACCTTCTTCCTCTACTTCTTCTACAATTCCTTCTCCAAACTTGGCCTTAAGCTTCTTTACAAGCTCATCTTTCTTCTGCAAAGTGAAGGAAATCTTCAACTCCATATCTAGTTTGGATCTCACCATGTCATATGTTCTAAAATGTGGTGCATCCTTGTCAATCTCTTCTATAAGTAGTACAATTATTGCCACTAATGCTTCATCTATATTTATTTCATACCCAAGAGTTCTCAACTATCTCACTCTTGGTATGGCCACCTGTATATCTATATAATCAATATCTACAAGGAAACAAACTTCATTTACATGTTTCTCCACTAAAGAAACTAGAATTCTGAGCCTCTATTTCATTGATTTATTAAAATCTTCAAAATAACTAGTCATCAAATGCTCTATGTATTCATTGACTTGAGCTATGATAGGCTTATCATTCTTCCATGCTGCTTTACCAAAAGAAGGGAATTCATTTTGTACATAAAAGAAAATACGTATCAAAATTGCACCAAATTTATATTGTGCTCCCTTTGTTCTTCTAATTGTTGCTAGATTTCCATTGATTTGTTGTAGTTGCAGCTCGGCAAGATCATATGTATGATCTTTCTTCAACAATTTGTATCCAACATCAACTACAATACAGGGCACACTATTGAGTCTACTAGACTAGTAGAATTTTTGTGCAATGACCTTTATTGCAAAGTCAACTAGAGGGTCTTGGATAGTGTCAATTGTCATCCCTCTTTTATTCCATTTTGCACCTATGTTTTTCTCAATTGCCTCCTTGGCATCACTTGTAAGAGTCTTTGGCTGATGTAGGGTTGGGTACCCTATCAATCTATGTACTATCCTCTTAGTGATCTTGATAGGACCATCTTCTAACCACAAACTACCATCATGCACTCTACTCAACAACACTCTAATCCATTCAGTCTTAAAACTGTGGGGAAATCTAGGGCTTGTGTTAAACCCTTCCTCTCAAAAATTTTGTACTCTTCCTTCAATACTCCATTATCACACAATTTTTCATATGCCTCCCTCATTTCCATGTCACCTATGGCTCCTATCTTGTAGTTATAACATTTTCTTACATCTTGAACCATTACAACTTTTTGGGGTATGATGGAAAGGGCACCAGATGGGTCGTTCTTATATGCAACCTTTAAGATATGATGGAAATCAGGTTGCCTAACCTCCTTGGATACTAATTGAACTTCAAATGTTTCCTTTTCTTGAGTTTTTCTTGAGCTAGATGCTATTTTACTTGAAGGGTTTCAACAGAAAGAAAACACAAAACTGTGTAGTTTGACATAGTCATAAATACCTTATAATCGATGGAATCATGCTAGAATGTTATTGAAATCTTCTTATATGTTGGTTTCTTCACTTTGGATTCACTCTGCACTCTTTCTCATCTTTTCTCTACATTCTTGATGAAGAAAAATGAACGAAAATATGATATTATACCCTATTTTCATCGCATTTAATGCTCAGTACATTTACAACTATCCACTCAACTTCTAAAGGATTATACATTATTTGGCTTCCATTTTCTTTCCACCACTCGACTTCCATAGGGGTATTTCTTGCTTGGCTTCAATTAAGATTTCTTCTTCACTCGACTTCCTCTACCAACTTGGCTTCTACCAATCATTCAGCTTGTATAGTCTTTGCTAATCAACTCAACATGTATTGGATTTTACGTAGCTTCTAAGGGCAACTCGGCAACACTTGTGAAATCTTTAATTTTTAACTTTTCATCTTTATTCATGCTAATCTATTATTTTTCAATACTTTATTTTCCAAGAATTGATGTATGATAAAACTTTGTAAATCAATCCCTTATGCCTTTTCTTGCTTAGTTTGATGAAGTGTGACCACTTGACCTGTTAGGTGAAGTGATCCCTTCATTTGATGTGCTACTCCCATCTTTCTTCTTCCATGTTGTGTTCACTTCTCCTTTGATGTGTCTGACATTTACCTTCTCTTTACCTTCATCATTCTTTGAGTTGGGTTCTTTTGACTTTGTTGGGCAATTTCTGCTAATATGACCAGTCTTCAAGCAACTAAAACATGTGGTTTGGTTCAACCATTTGCTGTAGTTCCCTCTAAAATGTGTCCTTATGCAATTTTTAGGAATGTGTCCATACTCTTGACAGTAATGATAGGTATACCTAGTATTATAGTCCCAATTGTAGTGATGACAATGGTTACCTTCCCTTGTTGCCTGAGTTGATGTCCACATAGGCTTTGATCTACACTCAAATCCTCTATGTACATACTTCTTGTAATTGTAGTAGCGACCTTCAAATTTTGGTGTTTTGATTGTCCTAGTTCTGTAGTTATGTGCTTGATGTCCTTGTTTTTTGCACTTATGACAATAAATTGTATTCTTAGGTTTTTCATTTTAATAGGCATTCTTGCTCCTGCATATATTAGAAGTATGTACCTTTTTACCATAGAAATCACAAGTAGGTTTAGTGTTCTTACCTTTGTTGCTCCTTTCTTCTATAGTCTTGGATGGTTCTCCTTGTTCAATGCTGATGTAACCTAGTCCTGAAGTATCATTACTGGTCCTTGGTGATTTCAATAATTGCTCAAAGTACTTGATGGCCTCATTAGGTTTGTTGAAGCTTTCTGCAATCTCTTTCTCTCTTTTCTGTCATTTTGCAATTGTTCATTTTTCATCTTTAGTGTAGAGATCTCAATGTCCTTGACATTTAGTTCATGATGTGTATTCATCATCTGACTCAGGGTGTCTAGCTGCATGTTTGAGATTCTTGCAAGTTTAATCGACTTCTCTTCCAATCTATTTTTAAGGTTTCTCTTGTCTTCTTCTACCATTTCCTTTTCTTCAATGGCTCTTTTCTTTTGTTCAGTCACCTCACAAAACATCATAGCTTGTGATTCTTTTTCAAGCTTGAGTATTCTAATTTCTTATGCTTGAGCTCTATTCTTCTCCATTAGGTCTGCTATTACTGCATCAAATTCTTAGGAATCTCCATTTGAAAATAGATTTGAGGTGTCAATCTCCAGGTTGTACTATGTGTCATTCTTAACTATGGCAATGTCTTTTCTTCTTTTTAAGGATTTCCTCAATTCTCCTAAAGCTTCTTCCAAAGCATGTAAAGCAAGTTGCATGTCAATTGCCTAATTCTCTATGATCTTCCCAAGTTTGTAGACTTCCATTCCTAGATCTTTTCTCCAAGTTGTGAGGCTTCTCCTTATGAGAACCTTGCTTTGATATGAATTGTTGGAATTAACAAGTGGGAAGATTTACTTCTAAGAGGGAGGGGGTGAATCAAAAGTAACTAACTTTAACCCTTTCAAATTATTTTATCTAAAACCATTCACATGCATCCAATCTATCTAATAAACTTGAAAGTAAAGACATGCATGAAAATAGACAACACACAAATTTGGTAACCTAGAAACTCTCCAAAATGAGAAGGTAAAACTGGGGTGGGGATGACACCCATAAAATATCATTGCAGCAATGTGTAACTTGTTCAAGGTTACAATGTTTGACCTCTTCCAATGGTCTTCCATGTGGAAGGCCTATCCTATTAAAGACTTTACACTATGTCAAAAGTGACTTGGTAAAGGATTTAACTACCTTGCTAAAAGTAGGCCTGGTTAAAGGACTTCTGTACATTCACTTGGAATGCCACCCTATTAAGTGATTTACAAATGGCTACTAAGACAACCTAAGTCCATAGGATTTCCATATCTAATACAATTGCTATAGAGTATTAGAAAATATTTTACCTAATTACTTGCAATCTTCAATTTTTGATTCTAGATCTTTGTTCTGATCTTGCTAATCTGATCCTTGCTTGATCTAATATGTCACTCTGTTGGGTTCTGATACTCTATTCTTCAACAACTGGATTATGCTATGCTACTCTATTCTTCACTAAATCTTTTAAACTTCTCTCTAAATTTTTCTATAGTTCACCCATACACTTCTCTCATCCACACATACAATGGGTTTTCATCCTCCTTTTAAAGATTTCAAAGACTTAGGATTAGGTATGAATCTATGATCAATATTAAATCTCCATTTCCCGCTCATTCCTTGCACTTTTCTTATTGGTTGCATGTATTTTGCATTTTTCTTATTGGCTGCATGCTGATTGCATAGGTAATGTAGAAGATTCGATCTTAACTTCAAGTTCCTTAAAGATTCATCTCATGTTAGCTCAAAAAATGATTTACATCTGAGTTTGTGAAGGCACAAACTCATATGCTGATGCTTTGTTACTCGACACATATTAGTTGTTGATGCTTGACACATATGGAAAAATTGGCTCACTCAACTCCTATAGTGACTTTGTTTCACTTGGCATCTATAGTGACTCAGCACCTATACTTTTCTTGGTACTTGAACTTTTCTTGGCACCAAAAGATTGCTTAGCACTTGAAGTTCACTCAGCACCTATTAACTTTTCTAGCTTGACATCCATTGTAGCTTGGCTCTTGTATTATACTTGACATTGTCTTGAGAATTGGTTAAGTGTGTTGACACTCAAATTTAAAAACCAATCTGAGACCAACACTAAAATCTCTATACATTTCATGAAAAATAGTATCTATCAAGTTATTTAGTGATAGTTCTAACTGAGCTTCACAATATTAACTGAGTTGCACAATATCAACCATGGTCTTTAGTATCTATTGAGCTTATAGTGTTAGTGATATGTATCTAGTGTTAATCAAGCCAAGGAATTCCAACCAAGTGATTTAGTTTATATTGAGCTCATAGTGCTAGTGTTGACCAAGCTATGTAGTGTCAACCAAGTGATTTAGTTTATATGCTGAGCTTTGCTATGTTCACCAAGTCTCAAGTGCTAATCAAGTTTACGCTACTTGGAAGTGAGTAGTATGAACCAAGGTTCTACATATATCAAGTTCATGATAATGCTAAGTGTTGACTATAGTTTTTGAATATTAGAACATCATCAAGTTTGTCTTCTAAACCTGAGTGTTAGCTATTGGACCAATTTTGTGATCTTGATGGAAACCTATGTTGTAGCCGATTGTGTTGAATTGTGATTCAGATTGGTATATATATAATGAATTGTATCATATCCAAATAAGTAAGAATGAAGTGATTATAAAGAGCATAAGTGTGAATTCAAAAGGCTACATGTAGTATAAGGGGCAACAAAGATTTATCTATCACAACAAGGTGATCTTTACATTTCAAAAGAATCTCAACCAAAAAATCATAGTTGTAGATTACATATCAGCCATTGATTCATCCTAACAAGTATATCAGTTAAATTTTTTAACAAGGAAGACTTAATAATCTTTGAAAAATCTCTTTACCAAGTGGATACTTCATTTTATGTTTTGTAAATCTGTTCACAAGGTGGACCTAACAATCCTTATTGCTCCTAACAGTGTAGATAATCAGAAGTGATCAATTGTAAGCCGTACTAAAGCTTGTGGGTATCATCCCCACCCTAGTTTTACTTTCTATTTGAAGGGTTTTTGGGTCACCATATCTTGTGTTAAATTTCTATGAATGTTTATCTGCTTTCATTCTTTTTTGCATGCAATTATATTAGAATATTAATGAAGGATTAAGTAGTTGAATAAGCATAAATTTTTATTGGTTCCTGATTCACCCCTCCCATATTAGTAACCTTGCCTACCTCATATTTCCAACAATTGGTATTAGAGCATTGTGGTTCTCATAGAAGAAATTTAGTAGCTTGAGAAAAGATCAGAGGCAATGGAGGTATACAGGCTAGATAAGGCTATTGACAATGAAATTTGGAACTTGAATTGGCTATTGGGCATCTAAAGAAAGCAAAGAAGCAACTCTCTCAATCATTGGAAAGAAGAAAAGATCTAGCAATACAAATTAATGACAATCTTTACACTAAAGAAAGAATTAAAGATATCTGTCTAGAAAGAAACTTAGATGAAGTTGATGAAGCAATCACAAACCTATTAGAAAATAATTCCAATCTTCAAGAAGAATTTAGAAAGCTGAAAAGAGAACAATAAATTGAATCAATAAGATTAGGTGAAGTCATGGAAGAAAAAGATAAAGCCAAAGAAGAGAGAGAAGAAAAGAACAATGAAATTGAACATCTATCCCTTCAACAAGAAGACTTCATTGATTAGTTCACTAATGCAAATGAAGAAATCATGAATTTGAGATCAAAGAATGAAAAACTATAGAATGATCTAAATGCTAAAAATAAAACCAATGAATGAGTGTTGAAATCTCAAGAAAACATGAATTAGTTGAATGAGAAAAGTTATTATAGACACAAAGGCAAAGATGGAATAGGATACACAGAAGAAGGTGAATCATCCAAGCAAGTAGCTCAAAAGAATCAAAGGCCTACTTGTAATCATTGTGGTAAGTTAGGTCATACATCAAACAAATGTTAGAGTAATGGTAATACAAAATTCAATGAAAAGTGTTACAATTGCAATAAGCATGGTCATAGAGGAAATGAATGCAAGGAGAAACCTAAGTTGGAAGGTAAATGTCACAACTGCAAGAAACAAGGACACAAATATTCTAAATGAAAAACCAAGATATTGAATCCAATAGAATAGAATGTGAAAGAAATATATGGATGGGACAACAATACATGGTGTAGATGCAACTACTATGGAGAATTTGGGCACATTGGAGCAAACTATGTAAAACATCACATGAGGAAATGAAACACCACTGAAAGATGTTTCATTTGTATAGAACTTAGACATCTTGCCAAGAACTATATGCACACTAGAAGAATTAAAGATAAAAAGAAAGAAAGATCTGAAAATATTAGAAAGTAGATGAAGCAACAATAGATACCAAAATCTTTTGAGAATGCAAGCCCAAGTCATGAAGAAGATGTTAGTCGAAAAATTGGTGACTTAATCATCTCAACGTTAATTCTCATAGAAATAACTCGAATTGAGACTCTGAAGTAAACATCTCACATCAGTTCCTACCAGCTAGATGAAAAGGTCCATATCAACATTGGGTTACACTAAAGTATTGTGTGTGGATATTGAGTTGTTAAAGACTCTATTGAGTAATGTTGAGACTATTGAGTTATGGATGTTTGCCAAGTATTGAAAGATAGAACAAAGTGGAAGATAGTTTGTCACCGAGTGAGTGGTCATACCAAAGCATTTATGGTGATTGAAAAGACACAATTTGTTGAAAGGAAGAAAATTGAATTCATTTTTCATTGTGAATTTTTGAGAGCTATTTGCGAAAAGTTATTTTTGTGCTTCCAAGTGATCTATGTGTTTATTATTGGAGGGTAAAAGAATATACCTCTATCACCCTTTTATAAAGGAAAAGGCTAACAAAAGTACAACAATTCATCTTAAATGACATAAAAATTGTAGCATTATTTAGAATTTGATAATGAAGTAAACTAATAAAATATGTAGAAATTGATGAATTTTAGGATTATAATTTTTTATAATTATTTGGAATAAGAATTGACATATTTTTCTAATTTTTAAAGACAATTTTTTACTTGATAAAAAACACTAAGAATTACGGGTCTAGTTCCCACCACAAAATAATGTGGAAATAAACTTATTTCCCTTTGATTTTAGATTATGTTATAGATAAAATATATAGCTAGAACAATCAAAACTAAAAATTGGCTTTAGACCTATATTTTATCTTTTAAAATGACTCAAAATTAACTCATATGAAATCTATAGTTTTCATCTCCCACCACATTTTTCAAAAAAAATCTTTTCTAGCCAAAAGAAAAATTATACATCCTTGAAGAGGACTCTCTCTTGTAGAACATCATGTGATTTTTAAATTTTTTTGATATGATTTAATATTTTTCCCTTTCTGAAACTTGACATCTTCTCGAGTGTAAAATACTTACTAGTAGAATATTTACATTACAATATACTCTATTTAATTAAAACACTATAAAATCTATATGAGAATATTCTTGACTTTGAACTCTATAAAATGGTATTTATATGTGATTAAAAAAAATCATAAAAAATAGTAAGAGTTATTGAAATGTCAATTTTTTGAAGTAATTTTATTTCTTTAGTAATTGGATACAAGCTAGTATAAAACATGCATTCAATAGAGATTTCCAATTGGAAAAGTGTGAGACCATATATAACTTAGGTAGAGTGAATTTTTCTAGATCATATCTTTGAATAAAATTGATTTTTAGTTAGAAATACTCAAATTCAATCATTTTTATAAGTTAGCTTGAAAGGTGATATAGCTTTGTACTTTTGTACCTTGGAAGAATTCTCAAAGTTATTTCAAAACCCTTCAAGACCCTATTGAGCATGGATTCCTCTAGTAGAAAAGTGAAGAAAGGATAAGAAATTTTGATTCAAGGAATATAATACAAGCTTCTAGTATTGAAAATCAGTCCAATAATTGCTGACTCACTGGACCTAGTAGATGCAAAATCTCAAATTGCCTCTTAGGTATTACTCATGCATGATATACACTCATATTTTCAATGTTCTATTCAAGATCTAGGCAAACATGAAATGCATGAGGCATTGAATGAGTTAAGTGTGAATGACACTTTAAAACTTGAACATCGACATATGGAAGAAAAGGACTTGACCCATATTTCATGTATGCTAAGGGATTTTTAGGCAAAAAGGATAAGATTCAGACCAAGCCAAGTTCACAATGGGAAGTTATGGTTGGACCAACTCATTTTGATAACAAGGAAGATGATTCACAAAATCATTAGTCTTCTAATGTTAAACAAAGGCAAGGCAACCAAAACCCTAGGTCAGGCTGAACTAGCAAAGAAGACTCTTGTTGAGTGGAATGGTAGAGGAATGAAGATAAGTGGAATTATAGACATGGAATTGAGATTTTGAATTCATGCAATTGCCCACAGAATCTATAGCTTCAATCATCTCAACAATGTATCATGTGAGGGAGTAGATTTATCTCTCAAGGTAGTGAAGAACAACATGTCATTTGACCTTGTCGAGTTGTAATAAGAACATGGAAAGCATTAGAGGTTTCAAGAACTATCCATGTAAGTTTGATTCACTCATAACTTTTTTATTTTTATTTGTAACAAAATTCTCGCCTTCTAAAGGCACAATTGTATGGAGAAAAGATGTACATATTTTATATCAAATTAATGAATAAATGGAAGAGATGGGTGAAAATTTTGATAGTATAATGGATAAATACTTTGATAAATTCAAAGAAAAGATGAATAATAGATATAAGGTATCAAAGAAACTTGTAGAAGACTAGAAAGATGATATCTATTTCATGGTAGACTATGATAGAGTATACATTCAGGCAGTTAGACCAAGGGTGGCAAGTGTTAAGCCTCTTGAATATAAGGTTAACATTTATGATACAAAAGATATCATTGAGGCTTTACTAAATAAGCCTATAGATCTTGAGGCACCATACTTTGGAACTTATGAAGAAGCCAAAGTGAGGATAGAACTTGAAATTAAGCTTCCTCAAGTAGTCAAGAAAGGAAGAAAGAGGATAGAAAAATTGAAGTAGGAAAATTCTACTCTCCTACTGACATAGGAAAAAGGAGATGATATGGAAGAAGATGAAGTAGAAGAAACCAAGTTTGAGGAAGAAGAGCCCATAAGGAAGAAAGATAAGGTTATCATAACCAAACCTACTTAGTCATCCACTAATGTATTCACAAGATGAGCATCAAAATCCAGGAAGAAATTGAAGTTAGGTGAAGAGGATGTAGAGAAAATTATTTTTAAAAATCCTCCACCTATATTTCAAGAAAAGTTAAATGAAATAGAAAGAGGAGCTACAATATATCAAATTTCAAATCTCATAGATATGAAACTAGGAATGTAGGTGAGAAAAAGCATAATTATTAAAGGAAGAATCTAGGATCAGGGCCACACTTGTAGACATCCAAGGCACAATTCTTCTAAACATGGATGCATTATAGAAACACATTACACATGCCAAGATACTCATCCATGACAATAACTTCTCCATAGCCAATCACATGATGGAATTATTAGTAGAAGTGAAAATTGCATTACATGCAAGAAAGATGCTACAAGAAAATTGGGACAAGACAATGGCATTGATTTTAAAGGTACATTCTTATTTCTTGTCACATTTTGGCATTAACTTGTAGTATACACCTTTGGCATTTATGTCAAAAAAGGGGAGAAGCATAATATAAGGTGATTATATATATGAAGAGTATTGGGGAGAAGTATTATATATATATATATATATATATATGGGGGAAAAACATAGTATTATAGAAATACATGTACAGATAGTTAGAAAACATCTTTTACAAAAGTAATTGTGTGCTAGAAAATGTGACCTGTTAGTAGCATGAGTTAACAAGAAAACATTAGTTAAAAACTTTGAAAGTATATCAAAGATTCATCAAAATGAAAGGAACAAACACTAGCTAATGCTTGCTTGGGTTTTGCAACCCTAAGCAACTGACAAACCCAATCTTCCAACCACCTCTACATCTCAACAAAGGCACCCATAAGAGGCCTTTTTGGTGTGTTAAGATGGGGGTATGTTTGATGTGCTCTCTCAAACACAACAATAAATGAACCTCTTGAGTGAATTAGTGCAAGTGTGTATGCAAGTAAGATATGTATCTAGACTAAATGAGATGAAGAATACCTCAAGAAATGGCTATGGAGAGAGCCATTCTTGAAGGCATTCAAGGATGAAGATGATATTCAATGAAAGAACTAAATAGATATGAAAACTATGATAAAAATTCAAGCTAAAATGAAGCTACAAATGCATGTAGAAACTAGATTAACAATGCATGATGTAAACTAAATCAGCTACCAAATTGTTAGTATAATCCTAGGAATCTCTATGAAAATCAAATTACAATGCAAACTCTTATCATGAGAAGTCAAAACTAAAAATGTCATGGTAACAATTCAAAAATGGGAGATGAAAATGATTGAGACAAGCCCTCTATTTATAGGCTTGAGGGAGGGCTTGGTGAGGTGGCATCCATGTAGATGCCACATAAGGTGACATGCAAGCCATGCAAATGGTCAAGAATTCAAAGTTTTCTCACACATGTGTGAGCAAACTTGAGAAGAAGAGTGGGAGACAAGAGTGTGCAGGCATGCCATCTCACACATGTGTGAGCACACTCTTAGGCTAATGAGGGGGATTAGAGAGATGACTAGGAATTATTAAGTGGGATTAGAGAAGAAATAGGCTTATAGGCTAGGCTCTAGGTTAGGCTTAAGATTAAATTAAATGAAATTTAATTTAATCATGGGTTTAGAAGAATTAATGGGATGTGAGGGTTAAATAAATAAAATTTATTTAAAAATAGGGAAACATGGAGGATCATGTGTTAATTTAATTTAACACATTAAGGCTAGGAGTATTTAAATTAAATTTAAATACCTAGGAGAATGAACTCATTTAATTAATTAGTTTAATTAAATAAGTAGAGGAATGTGAGCAATATAATTAATTAATTGATAATTAATTACAATGTCACAGGCAATATTAAAATTAATTAATATAGTGTTTAGGGATGATTTTAAGCATCTACAATAATTTTGAAAAATCTCAAAAATAGAGTATGATTACTCAATTGTAGATATAGAAAGGAGACAAAAGAATTTTTTGGGACTTGAAATTTTGAGTATTCAATTTTTTATAAGTGTTTTTGTTACTAATGCCAAATGGGGAGATTATTGACATTGAGGTAAAATTTTTTTTATTAATCACTCACATTTAGTTAATTGGTTAAAGTTGCTACCAATCTTATTTTTTAGTATGCAATTTTAACCAAGTGTTCTAGTTTCTACCAAGTTCTACAATTGCTACCAAGTTCTAGAATCTCTATATAGTTCATGACAAGTAGTATCTACGGAGCTATTTAGTGATAGTGCTAAGCTTTACATCATTAAATGAGTTGGATAGTGTCAATCGCAGTCTCTAGTATCTACCAAGCTTGCAGTATTAGTGATGTGAATCTAGTGTTGAACAAACCAAGGAGTCTCAACAAAGTGATTCAATTTATACCAAGCTCATAGTGTTAGTGTTGACCAAGCCTTGCAATATCAACCAAGTGGTTCAGTTTATATGTTGAGTTTTCTAGTGTTCATAGAGTCACAAGTGCTAATTGAGTTTAGGCTACTTGGAAGTGATTAGTACAAATTGAGCTTCTACATCTATTGAGTGCATGACGATGTCAAGTGTTGACTAAGGTTGTTGAGTATCAAAACATCATTGATTTTATCTTCTAAACTTGGGTGTTAGTAGTTGGGTTGACTTTTTGATCTTGATGGAAACCTATGTTGTAGCCAACTTTATTAAATTGTGATTTGGATTGGTATATATGTAATAAATTGTATCATATCCAAATAAGTAACTATGAAGTGATTATATATAGTAGAAGTGTGAATTGAGAAGCCTACAAGTAGTATAACGGGTAGCAAAGATTTATCTATCACAACAAGGTGATCTTTACATTTCAAAGGAATCTCAACCAGAAAATTAAAGTTGTAGATCTAAAATTAGCCACTGGTTCATCCTAACTGGTGTATTAGTTAAATCTTTTAACAAGGTAGACTTAACAGCCTTTGACAAATCTCTTTACCGAGTGCATACTTCATTGTATGTTTGGTAAATCCTTTCACAAGGTGGACCTAATAGTCCTTATTACTCCAACTTTATAATGCAATACTAAAGCTTGTGGGTATCATCCCCACCTCAGTTTTTCTTTCTATTTAGAAGGTCTTTGGGTCACTATATCTTGTGTTAATTTCTATGAATGTTTATTTGCTTTCATTATTTCTTGCATGTAATTCGATTAGAATATTAATGAAGGATTAAGTGGTGGAATAAGCATAAAGTTTTATTGGTAACTAATTGACCTCTCCCCTCTCAATAACCTTGCCTACCTCATATTTCCAACACCCTTGAGATAGGAACAATGGTTGCAATGTATTTTATTTTTCTACTATAGCTGATTGGGTTCCTGCAATAGTGTTTGACCATGTTAACTTATGATATTTTGGTCATATCTATGTCATGGTGTGTTATGATATTAATTGGTACATTTTACATTCGAGGTTTATGATTTTTCTTTAGGATTTCTATTTTGTTAGAGTAAATTGGATTTTCCAAATTTCACTTTTTACTTAAGTTTAGTTAGGTGAGTTTATTTTATATATTTAGGAAATATTGTGAGATATTATGAGACATATTTAATTCCTCATAAGGATTAAACATGTCTTAATTTTTTACATGCCACCTTCCTTTGGTAGATGCCTAACTTTGGTAGGTATCTAACTTTGGTAGGTGCCCAACTTTGACTCTTTCCTATATAAATAGGCTATCTCACATGTAATAGATAAACAAGACTCTAATCTCTCATTGTAACATTATCATGTAGGTTTTTCTCTTGATAAATATATTGCAGATTTGTGTCATTACTTCAGTTCTTCCATGTAACAGGTATTTTATTGCCAAATTATTATCCTAGCTCCTTTAGAATTTTTATACAAATTCTAACATGCTAATAGAGCCTTGTACTAAAAGCTACCCACTCATGTTTAAAGAAATTTGGAGTGTTTGATATATTTGAAGGATTTAGAGGTTTTCCAATTGGATATGTAGAGGAGCTTTTGTTCGAAGCACCTTAGGCCCAAACAACCTCATAATTAGATTGTTGGTATGTCAAAACTCTTGGCACACAAATGGAGGATTTTTTTTTTAAAATAATACATTTTGTCTACACTTTTTTGTGTAATTTTTTTTGGAATATATATAGTTATATATTTTTTTAAATAAGTAAAATTAATTGCCTACCCCACAATTTTTTTTTCATTTTCTCATAGGCACCACCAAATTGCCACTCATGCCCACCAAAGTAGACTCCATGATCACAAAAGCCATTGCGACCATTCCTATAGCCACTCATGTGGCCTTCTAGCCATCATGGCCGCTATTTCCACCACACCTATGACCCCCTCTCTACTACACTAGCCTCCATGTGGCCTCTACTCCCACCGCCTGAGTGATTCTCTTCCAACCCATCTACATCACCCCTGTGGTGCCCCTTTTTCTACCTTGTGTCCCTCCTTTTTTTGTCCAACAACCTCCATCATGTCCAAACAAACATTTATGACCCTCTACACTTTTGTCACCTGAGCAACCCATCTACCCTCCTCTTCAATCACTGAGCCACCATTGTGCCCACCACATAGTCACCCTAGTAACCATCTACACCACTAGCTCTCTTTCTAGCCACTAGCTAGTATCCTAGTGCTAGAATGTCTTTTCCAGTGGTCGACCCTTTTTTGTTTCCAGTAGCTAATATTTTTGGCAGAAAGATAATTGTTTCACAAGGAGATTTTTCTTCATGGAAATTGAATTTTTTTCTAAGGGGGGAACCTTTTTTTTGTCAAAGGAGATTTTTTTCAGCATTTGATATTTTTCAAGGTGGGGGTGGGGGGACATTCTTTACTTGAGTGATTTGGGGGTGTGTCTTGTGTTCTTCTCTCTTGTGTCTCTCATTTTTGCATCGTGGGTTCTCTTAGATTTCTCCAATTAACTCCACATAACTATTCTACATGAAATGGAAATTATGGAGTAAGTTAATGATGAACGGCTTAAATCATTATGTATATGGTATAATTAATTAACCATCAAGTCTACATATGGATATAAAGGAACTAAATGATTAGAAAACTCAAAACTCTAGGGTTTTAGGGATGATAAGAAAACATGTTTCTCAAGATCTTTTGTTTCACATTACACCCTTTGAAAATGCCAAGGAGGCTTGGGAAATACTTGAAGATTTGTATGGTAAAGTGGATGAGGATATGCGATTCATAGTTCAAGAAAATCTTCTCAAATTAGATCCTAAGAACTTTGATACAATTCAAGATTTCATTAACAAAGCCATGAGTTAAGAGCACAACTTAAGGATGGTGGTATCACCATAAAGAGTTCAAAGTTGATTCACCATATGATGGCCAAACTTCCTTCAGAATACCCAGCCTTTGTTTCAAGTTACAATACTCACAAGTTGAGCATGGATAGTGCTTTCAGCATTCTTTCATTTGAGTCATTTGGAGAAATGTTGATGTAGGAACAAACAAAGTTAATGACTATGGGAATTCTCAAGTCTTCAAAGTGTAAGGCATTGGTGGCTAATAAAGATAATCAAGGAAGGAAGAAGCAAAATAATCAGCAACAAAAGCCATGACATGGGAAAGAACACTCAACCTACTCCACCAATAAATGGGAAAATCCCAAGAAGGATTTTCTCAAGTGTGTATATTTGAAGAAGATTGGACATGAAGAACATCATTGCTACAAAAAGGATACATATGAACTAAATAATCTTCTTTGAAAGAATAAAATAATTCTACTTTCATGAATGATTACTCCATCCTCCTCTTCACATTTTGATCAAGGAAAGGATCAAAAAAAGGATAAGGGAAAAAAATCAAGCCTTAATTGCTACTTCAAGTCATGATTCAGGGAGATGGCTTCTAGATTCAAGATCTTCTCATGATATGACATCTTTTTAGTCTTTGTATTCTACATTTGAGCCTTACAATGCATCACCTAATAATACTTACATGAATGTGATTTGGAAAGGAAAAATTGATAAAGGGGAGCAAAGCTTCAATGGTGTATTATGTGTACCTCACTTAACCCATTATCTCCTTTCCATCTATGAACTCATGAATGGGCCAACATGAAGGACTGTGGAATTCACTCTTGAATCATGTACATGAGTGGTTGATCATGAATCTAAAATATATTACTTTGTAGACTTTTCTTCTGATGATGAAAATGATTGTCCAACATATTATGATCACACTTATAGTTTTGATTTACATATTGAGGAGAAATTTGGTTGCCCAAACTTGGGTATTCTCACATATGATCAAGTTCTTGAGCCATCCATCACTTCTCCTCCTATTGATGTTGTACCTATAGTCATTCCTCCTGATGTTGAGATTTCTTTAAACATAGGTTTAGATGATTTAGTGCAACAAGATACTCCTTGTCTTCCATCTACATCTTCACAAGAATTCTACTTGATAGACAATTCAAGCACTAGTAGAATTTTGGCAAATAAATGACTATGTGACTAAAATTTTTAGTCACAAGACTAAAAGTTTTAGTCATGTGACCAAAAATGGTCAGATTCTAGTAATGTCTTATAATTTATAAGTGACTAAATAAATGACTAGTTTGATCACTGGGTAAAACCACAAGGTTAGACAAAGATAAGTGACTAAATAAATGATCAAATAAGTGATTAAATAGTTGGTCATTAATAATTAGTCATACAATTAAGGGCAAGTGTGTAACCAAGTTGGTATAATGCGAGTTGTGAAGCATAGTTATTGTTCACCTAATAATCTCATGGCTTTGTTTTATGAATTTTTATTAATCAAGTCTCCCTTTCCCTTTGAAAAGAAAGATTAAATGTCCCCCTATCATATGTTATTATAATTATGTCAAAAAAATTATCTACCAACACTATATAGAGTGGCCAACAAGACTTTAAACATTTTTTTGTGGTTTTCATAAATCAAACTCCAATAGGTTATGGTTATCAATAATGGTCACATCTGTAAAAATTGACTTGTTACAAAATGACCACCTTTTATTTTTTATAAAAAAAAAAACTAATCCACTTTTAGTATAAATATTAGCTATATTATTCCATGAAAAAGCTTGTAATTAATTAGAATACATTATTTTAAAGATAAAGCTTGCATTAGAATTAAATTTACCAACTAAAAAGCTATTATTTTATTTTGATTGTTTCTTTTATTTGACAAGTTAATTTATTTTTATTATTAAATAGGTTCATTTTTCATTAATTTTGATTTCATTTGTGTATACATTTTTAGCATCAAAGTTTTGAATTATGTGATCTATCATCAAGATAGAAGAATAGTCATGGTGGTGAAATATGGCTAATTGTGTATTTATGAAAACTTTAAAGAAGTATCTAAGAGTAAATTTTAACACAAAGATTGAATAAGAGAAAACATAAAGAACTAAAAAAAACCACAAACTAAGACTTAATGGATAGAAAAATATAATCTCAACATTTTCAAAGCCAACCACTATGTGATCCATCAAATTTGTTTTTGATTAGATAAATAGGTTTTACAGGGAACCTGAAACCCAATAGTTAAAACATAAAAGGCTGATAATAACTGTGAAAGCCCAACCAAAAAAGTATAAGTTCAAAGGCTGATAATAAGCATAAAGCACAGCCAAAAAGTAGAGTTTTGAAAAAAGACCAGGAAAAAAGACAGGAAAAGCCACGGCCTAAAGCTAGAACAAAAAGCCAAAAGACAACAAGAAACAAAAGAACAAGCGAGAGTTATTCCTCGTTCTTTCACTCTAGCTCTTGCATAACCTGAGCAACCTCAAAGGCCAATTGATTCTCCTCGACTTCTAGCTATTGCACCCTTTGGTTCCCCAGGTCCTGATTAGGAATGGAGTTGTCCTTTGCATAGTCATCCTCCGTTCTAGCTTCAACCCTATCTTTTCCTTCCTCATCTTCCTACATTTCTTTGTCTTTGATCCAGCCCATAAGAGAGATGGTGTTGTTGTTAATGGATCTTAACAAAGAGAACATCTAATTTGCAAGGTTGTGGTTGTAGTTCTCCAAGTTATGTATCCTTTTTCTGCCAAACTGAGCCTGTCAACCGAATCTGTCCTCCTGTTAGCATCCATCCCTTTTCTTGTTGCCTCAATATGATTGACCTAATCTTTGACCTCCTCCATCTCATGGAAAAGCCACTTGATTGATCTAAAATTATGAATCATATTGTTACGAGCATTATTCAAGAGGTTCATCCCTGTCTCCCTAGCTCTGTCCGAAATAGCCATAATCACTGGGTCACTGAGTTCTTCTAGCCACTTTTCTTCTTGATTTTCCACAAGGATTTGGGGATTCATGGCCTCCCTGAAGATGCCCATCTTTGAAGTTTCAACATTGAAGTTTATCCAAGATTTCCTCCTATCATTGGTCTACACTTCCCCTTCTACATACCTAGCTTTCTCCTCTTTTTTCTCCTTAGGATGGAGATGGACAGGAGAAAGGGGCAGCATAGATGACTCCTCAAATTGATAACACACTTCCTCCAAACTCTCCCTCCTACGTTTCTTCCTTCCACTTTCCTCCTTAATTTCCTCCTGCATCTCCTTTACCACCTCCTTAGATTCCGGATCCTCCTCATCATCACTGTCTCCGTCCTCAGCTTTCTCTAGAGGCTTCTACCCAAGATCCCTAGTGCTTTTTCTGCTAGGGTTTATGGGGGAGGGCAATTTTTTATCTTGGTAAGGCACAACTTTCCTTGATGAAGAGATCCCTCCTTTCTCAGAGCTGAGGCTCTGTATTTCATTTGAGTCAGAGGAGTAACTAGAACTACCAAACTCCACATTCTCTGCCTAAGGGGAGGGTGATGCTTATAGTTTGAGCCTTGAAGTGCTCGTGGATAAGCAACATCAACCCCTCGTGCAGAGCCAGGTTAGTGATGGGCTTCTTTTTGAAGCTATCCACCACCTTTCTCATTGAGGTTAATAGATAATATGGAAATGAAATTTTTGCATTATGCCAAAAATGATTCAAAATATCAAAGTGGTGAGTATGAGCTCTATGAAACCTAGGGTCCAAAGTTATGTACTCGATAACCGCTTTCAGAACATACCTCCACTACTTCTTCATGGAGTTGGGGATATAGTAGGTGTCAATATTTTTCAACACCTTATATTCCTTCTCACTTTGCACAAAGTCCTTAACCACATTAGCTAAGAGCTTCTTATCCTTGAAGAATTTAAAACCCTTGATAGGGATTTTAGTGATAGTCGCAATCACCTCCTCTATTATCCGGAAGTAGATACCATTCACCTTCACCCTACCATCCTTCCAGGACCCCACCATACTTTTGGTCACCTCCTAATTGAATCCATATAGCTTCATGATATAATTGGTAACCCCACCCTCTTCAAGCTTTTCCCACACTTTCGGCCTACTTCTCCATTTCTCAAAATCTCCCACCAGCTCCTTTCTACATCTCTCACCTACCATTTCTGCACACTGCACACCCACTTTACTCATGTGCTCTTCACTCTATGACTGAAATGGACCTCCAAGAGTTAGCAAAGAATAGAGAAAATAACCTTGTTGTTGCTCTAGAAGCGATTGCAAAAAGAAACCCATAAAACGTGTCGATTAATCAATACTGGATTACTGCATTTACAATTTCCCATGCTTCTATGATGAAAAGTACCCTTATTTATTAACACCTTCATATTCATAATTAAATCTTGATTTCCTCTATACTTCCTTGGATTTTATCCAAGTCGATCAAACTTTTAATGTCCACTAGCAAATAAGTTCTGGGAAGCCAAGTCATTTTTTAGTCTGTGCCGACCCCTATATTTGCAAACTTGTTGGCAACTGAGTTTCCTTCCCAAAAAAATGAGTGACGTGGATTCTATTAAATTTGGTGAGGGTCACTCGAGTCTCAACAATAAGATTTGCAATCATCCATGATGGATGTGAGTTGCCATTGATGCACTTTATAATGTTATTCAAGTCCCCTTCGAGCCATAAATTGGTAACCCCAATTTCAAAAGCCAATTTTACTACATTGCATGCAGCATTGACTTTTGCAAAATGACCTATTTGGAATCCCAATGGGAGAGAAAAAGCTGCAATACTATCTCCATTTTCATTCCTTATCACACCTCCACTCCCCAAGGATCTAGGGTTGCCCTTGGAGGCTCTGTTGAAGTTGGCTTTGTGCTAGCCTTTAGGGGGGAGGAGCCACTTGGCTTCCTATCTTTTCCTCGCTCTTTCTTTTTCCTTCTCCTTTTTCTTGCCTCCTACCTCATAATCTCCCCCCTTCCTCATAGTAAATTTTTCCTTTATGTTATTGAAAATCTTCCTCCTAACAACTAAAGTCAGCTCCTCCCTATCTCTAAAAATCTAATTTTTTCTCTCCTTCCATATGCTCCAACAAAAATGGGGTAGGATCTAGGAGCTAATTTCTTGCAAGGCAGACACATTGAACATGCCATGCCATTGATAGAAGAAGTCTAGAAGGTTAGAAGGAGAGCACCAGTTGTGGCCTAAGTCCTCGGTGAGGAAGCCCCAAACTATCCTGGTGTAAGAATAGTGAACAAACATATGGTTACCTATCTTTGACTCTTCTTTACACAAAACACATCTACTGGGCATGATGTGACCTCTTTTGATGAGATTTTCCTGGGTGAGAGTTTTTTCCTGAAGAGCCAACCAAAAAACCATGTTGAATTTTGGTGTGAGGCCAGGGAACCAAGCTCTTGACCAAGGGGGAAACTCTTTTAAGCTCCATAAAGTAGAGTACCCAAAGGCAATCGAATAGAGCCCATTGGAATTATCCCTCCAAACTAGTTCATCCTTATTGTTGTGAAGGGATAAAGAATAAAGGATGATCATGATTGGTTTGAGGTCCTTCCACCCCTGTTCGATCCTATAATTGCTGAATTTGTGCCCATAAAGGTTGATGCAATCATTAGCCCATAATCTAAAGCTGGGGTTGTTAATAAGGGGGCCCTAAGAAAGCCAAAAATTAGACCATAACAGAATGTTCTCCCCATTACCCAGCTTCCAGGAGACTTTTGAGTTAGCCAATTCCCTGGCTTTTAAGAAACCATCCCAAACAACATAGCCTCTTGGGATATCCTCACTGAAAAGTGTGAACTGAATAGAGGGCATTTTTATATACTTATTTACCATAGTGTCTCTCCATTCCTCCATACTACTAAAGATGCACCAAGTTTTCTTTTCCAAGAGGGCCTTATTGAGGTGAGTGAGCTTCCTGATTCCTAGAACTCCTTTCTTCTTAGGGAGGCAAACTTTGTCCCATGCAACAAGGGGGTACCTTTTATTCCTTTTAGTTCCCATCCATAAAAAATCCCTTTGGATTTTCTCCATCCTCTCGGCATACTTCACCAGTATGGTGAAAAGGCTCAGAGCATATATCGACAAGTTTTGGAGGATGGATTTAACTAGTTGACATTTTCTAGCTTGGCTAAGAATGGCTCCTTTCCAGCTAGCTAACTTCTTATCAAACCTTTCCATGATGCCATTCCAGAAGGAGTCAGATGGGGTCATTCCCAAGGGGAGACCAAGGTAGGTAGAAGGAAGCTTCCCCACCTGACACCCTAGGATTTTGGAGATTCTCTTCTATCTTTCCTCTGAAGTATTCATAAAGAAAATAGAGCTTTTGTCCCAATTGATGAGTTGCCCTGACCCTCTAGAATAGGTTGCCAAAGTGTCTGTCATAGTCTTTGCCTCCTTGACCGAGACCTCTCCACCCATAATAGTGTCATCAACAAATTACTGTTGCATAAAGAGGGTGCATTTGGAAGAAGGTTTAAAACCTTTGATCCTCCCTTCTTTCTTTTTCTTCTCCATGAGTCTTCCAATGCATTCTGCCAGGATAATAAAGAGTATAGGTGATAGAGGATCCCCTTGACATAGGTCTTTGGTAGGTTTGAAGAAATCAAAGGGGGATCCATTCACTAAAATAGCTAGAGAGGGGGTGGTGACTAGCTGGGAGATTAGCTTACATGATTTAACATCAAAGCCAAAAGCCTTCAACACCAATTCCAAAAAAGAGAAATCCACCCGATTGTAAGCTTTGGACATGTCTAGTTTGAGTAACATCCCTTCTCTCTTTCTAGCTTCCATAGAGTGAATCACTTCATGCACGATAATAATTGAATCTAAAATCTATCTGCCCGAGACAAAACTAGATTGTTGCTGAGAATTGATCAGGGGGAGAAGCTTAAGCATCCTCAAAGTGAGCACCTTCAAGATGATCTTATAAAATGAGTTACATAAACTAATGGGTCTAAACTTATCTAGCATGTCAGCTCCTGGAACTTTGGGAATAAGAATTAAGAATGTAGAGTTAATTTCGTTCAGAATACTTTTGACTCCAAAGAATTCTTGAACCAACTTTACAACATTCTTCGTAATGATGGACCAGTAAATTTGGAAAAAGAAGGTGGGAAAGCCATCAGGTCTAGGCGATTTATCCATCAGAAGAGAAAAAAGAGTTTCTCTAACTTCAAAAATAGAAGGAATGACTCAGAGCAAATTATTATGGTGTAGTTGGAGGATCTGAGGGATACAAGAAACAATGTCATCCTAGTTCACTTTAGAGAGAAAAGGATCCCAAGATAGCAGGGAGGAGAAAAAAGAAACAAATTCATTTGATATATCTTCTTCCTTAGTTAGCACACCCTGGTCTTTCTTCAAGCTAGAAATCCTATTATTTGCTTTATTCTTAAGAGTAGATAAATGGAAGAACTTTGTGTTTTGGTCTCCTTCCTTGAGCCAGTTGATTCTAGATCTTTTCCTCCAAAACTTTTCCTCTTTGCTAATGATGTCATGTAAATCAGACAGGATGGATAGCTCTTCTTCCCTATTTGAGGCATCATACCCATTTTCTTGAATGAAGGCTTGGATAGAAGAGAGATTTGTAGAGAGATCCTCTTTAAGAGAGAATAAATGACCAAAATTTGACTTATTCCAAGCTTTTACCATCCTTTTTACATTGCTAAGTTTTCTACCCACCCTAAACATTGTAGTGCCTTCCACATCTATGCTCCACTAGACCTTACTTATTTCTAAAAGTTCAGGGTGGGAAGTCCACATTTTCTCAAAATGGAAGGGAGGAGGTCTAATGGGATCAAAAGGAATGATTGAAAGGGAGATGGGGGAGTGATCAGACCCAACTCTAGGCAAAAGAGCTAACTTGCAAGAGGAAGACTGTAGCCAATCGGGAGAAATGAGAGCTCTATCCAGTCTAACCTAAATACAATCCTTGCCTAAGAATTTATTGGACCAAGTGAAGTCACCTCCCATTAGGTCTAGATATAGAAAAGCCAATCCATTGATGAAGTTAGAAAGGTCATGCTTGCTATCCCAGTCCTGAGGTAGATCCATCGAATTTGTTCCTTCCTCAAAGCCCTTGCATCTGTGGGTTGGAGCCAAGGCCTTTCCAAAATTTGGTTCTTCCATTTTTTCCCAAAGCTTTGAGCTTCTAGGATCAAAATTGGCATTCCCAAAAGATACATAACACTCTTAGATTAAGTCTAAAGGGAATGGTTGGAATTGGGTGAATCCCAATTTTATTCTATTCGGATCAAAAAAGCCCTCATAGACCATCTCAGTTGAAAACCCTAAGGGAGATCATAACTCTAAAAAAGTTGATTCTTATTAGGTGAAATAGCTCAGAAAATAATCTGAGAAAAGAAAAAGATAGGGTAGAATCACATGTGCCTCTAGCCTCCTTTGGAATTGAGAATAATGAATCAATTGGTATAAATATGATAAAAAAATGTGCTGACATTTTTGCTTCTAGTCCTTGACCTAAATTACAAGGTTTAAGTTCAAGCTTGAGTTGACAATAATAAAATTTGGATGAAGTTCAATCAGGATGAAAAGTTAGGAAAGAAATCGACATAAAATTTTCCTTACATAAATTTTAATTTTAAAATATAAATAGTGCATCTAATAAAATATCAAACTAGTTAATTTTTTTTTTTGAAAGATCTTAAATTTTAATTTATTATAACTAAATATTAATATTTTGAAAAAATATATAAATAATATAAATTTTAAACTTTTTATGGACATTGAAGATGATATCTAAATTAAAAATATAAAATTCAATAACATATTTTTAAAATTTAATAATAGAACCTTAAAAGAGAAATTTTAATGTTTTGTATAATGTTAAAACAAAAAAAAAGAAAATCTAAAAGAAAAGAAAAACAATTAAAATCTTTCGAGAAGAAGGGCATTAATTAAATATACTAGTGCTCGCACCTAATGAGATGCAATTGTATTGTTGATAGATTTATTTCCTAATTCAAAATTTTAAAAGGGAATAACTAAACTATTATTTACTCTCTTGTGGCTATCACATTTTTTAAGTTATCCTTATAATTTTCCCTTATTTTACTTGGGATAGGAGAATAGATTTTAGGGCATACTAATTTTTATATATTATTTATTGTAAACAAGTGGTAGTAATTATTTATTAATATAGAACACGTCATTAATTTTTAATTTAAAATTAATTTATATTTCTAATTTTGACAAATGTTAGAATATGTTAATGCTAGAAAGAAAACATATTTAAACTAGAAATGTATTAAATCTAAGAATAAGGGTGAATAAATGGAATTGAATACAAAAAAGGACAATTTCATGTTGAAGGTTAGATTTGCTAAAATAATTTAAATTATAAAAAAAATGAACTTGAAGATCAATATATAATTTTTAGAAGATATTTATTTTGTCCATGTTTTTTGAAATATTTAAAATTAATAAAACAATTGATAACATCTAAAATAATGAAATTTCATATCTAACATTAGTTATTGTTAACTTATTCTAATATATTTTCAAATTCTTTTTCATTAAACAATTTGCAGGAATGAATAATTATTGTAATTAATTATTTACCATAAATTTTGTTAAAAAATTGAGATTTTGATTTTCTCTTTGAACATCTATATAAAATTATTTGATCTATTACAGTTCAATAAATTTATGAATATGAAAGGTATACAAATAAAACATTGTAAATATGATATTTTATATTAAAATTATAATCATAAAATTATTTGCACATTCAAGTAAATTTTTAGTAAAGCATTATAATATTTATATAAATATAATCATTATATAATTTTTCTACTCCCTACAATCTAAATTAAGAAATAATCATACCAACTTTTGTCACTTAGTCTTGAAAATGTCACGTGTTCTTGCCAAAGTCTCCTCATTGTTGCATTTCTAGTGATGCATAAGCACATTCAAGCTGGAGTAGTACTAGGAAGGGTGACCTCCTACAAAGTCTCAATTATTCACCTCTATGATCATCTCCTAGATCCAATGAGTGTTAGGTGTTCCATTCATTCTCATGAAAGACGGGTTAGTGTGAACCACTATGCATGGATTTGACATGTAAAAAATCTCTCTTGCTTATCAATTGAAGATCTCAAAGAGATTTTTAATGAATGGTTTATAAGGCACAAAACTTGGTGAATGTTCTATACATGGGGTTTCAATCCAAGTGAATTTAGCATAGAATAATCTTAGTTAAGCATGCTCAAGATAGAGTAATACTAGGATGGGTGACCTCCTAAGAAGTTTAGATTCTTCACCTCTACAAGCATCCCCTAGATGCAATGAGTGTTAAGTGTTTCATTCATTCTCATGAGAGACGAGTTCATGTGAACTAGTACTCATGACACATGGAATAATGACTTTGACTCAAAAAACTACACAGTTGAATACTAATAAAAATATTGTAATTTGGCTTACTCAAAATTTTTGACCAAGTTAAAATTTCTAAATGTATTATGAGCATGTAAAAGAAAATCCTAGCCATAAATAATTGTGTATCTTTCTCATATATTTTCCATATATGTTTAAATAAATTTTAACAATTTTAATCATCCAAACTAAAATCAATACAACACTTATGATATAATTAATGCACAAGATGTTAATTTTAGACCAATTTTTTGTGAATTTTAAGTTAGAGTGAGTTTCTTAGAATGTAATTTCTAATGTTTACTTATTATTTCAATTAACTAAAACAAACCTTCATAATGAGATTTCAATATTTAATCCTAGGACTTAAAACCATTATAATTTAAAAATGGGAAACATTTGTATAATATCTAACATTGGAAAGTTTCTAAAATATTATACAAAATACAATTTAAATATTATACAACTTAGAAACCATAAATAATTAGAAAAATACCAATTAGCATGAGATCTTAAGGAAACCTAAAATTTTCCATTTTGATCAAATAATCCATACCTCGATCGACTAAAAATTTGGAGGTTATATACTTTTTCTCCTATGATTTCAATCGGTGTCCATTTCAATCTTCAATCTAGTGTGAAGAATGTTGATTTTCGTGTTAGTGACAGTTTAATTCTTCGCTAAAAATTTGATGGGTTGGATTTAAACTATTTCAAAGATGAATTGATTCAAAAAATAAGAGAGGATTACAAAGGATCAGGGATTTTCTATGTAGTGAACCATGTAATTTTGGCAGATCTTGTAGATGCGATGTCCCAAATCAAGAAATTAAGTGCAATGCATGTTGAAGTTAAAGAAAGAGCGAGAAAAATCTTGCCTCATGGTGGAAACCCTAAATTTTGGTACAAATTTTACTTATGTATTATAGTATTTTCAGAGTTCTAAAATTTGATTGTCTCTAAAAATAGTTATAATACTTATTGGCTCTATATTTACAAACTATTTTTCAAAATGCTTTAGAGAAATGTTCTCACATGGATATGTTTACCAAATGTGGAATTGTTTTTTAAAGATATGCATAGTTTAAAATTGAATTTCTCAACCATTGTCAATACACCTCTTTTTATGTGGCAGAATGGGAATTTGAGAACAAGATATGGACATCCATTTAAAAATAAATAGTAGAGAATTTGGCCCAATATTGAGGTTGAAAATGATTTGGCAAATATAATGTAAAATATGGATGCACAGAAGACACATCAATTGTTTGACATAATGCGACATTTCATTTAACATAATCAATAAAGAATTTACATATGATGATTTGGTGAAAGAGACCTGGAAAAAAATATAGATGTGTATCAAGGAAAAATGGAGAAGATTCTATTAAATGTTAAATTTGCTTCATTTACACACATTTTCTCTTCCATTTCAAATGCCCATATCAAGTGCAATGCTCCATGGTATATGATACCAAACCTGCTACACTCTTCGGCTGCAAGAAGTTCAATGACACCAATAGAGGAGGACGCACTTTTTTTGGATCTCGAGGATTGCAAGCTTTCTGCGAATTCCTCAGATGCTATTTTTTGTGAGCTTATAGATTATTCAGTCTTACCAAGCAAGGAGGATGAGGGGAAGCATTATTCAAATGCAATTAAGAGTCCCCTAGGAGATGGAGGGTTGGTGGATAGGGTATGGAAACACTAGAGGAATTTGGGAGAGCCCAAATTCATAGTTGCACCCATGGTGCACCAATCTGAGCTGCCTTTCAGAATGCTTTGTAGAAAGTATGGAGCTATAGTTTCTTATACTCCTATGCTTCATTCCTGTATCTTTGCCAAATACCTATAATATCAAAGTGTTGAGTTCACTACTTGTAAGGAATATTGCCCTTTGTTCGTGCAGTTTATTGCAAATGACCCTGAAAGGTTGGTGGCTACTATTCAGATTGTTCAACCTTATTGTGATTACATTGATATTAATTTTGGGTGCCCAAAACATATCACCAAAGGAGGTAATTAAGGAGCTTATTTGATGTACAACTTGCCTCTGGTGAAGTCACTCGTTGAAAATATAGCATCTAATCTACCTGTGCATGTATCTTTTAAGATTCAGATATTTCCATTGCTTGAGGACACCATAGCTTATGCAAAGATGATCTCTCCTCACTATCCATGGAAGAACTAGGGATAAAAAAGATGGAAGTAATAGAGCATACTGGTCTAGCATTAAAGTTGTTAAGAAGGCATCTAGTATCTAATCTATCTATGCCTTATCTAGTAAGATTTAGATATTTCCATTTCTTGAGTAATCCATAGCTTATGCAAAGATGCTCTCTCCTTGCTATCCATGGAAGAAATAGGGATAAAAAATATGGAAGTAACAGAGCATACTGGTCTAGCATTAAAGCTGTTAAGAAGGTCTCTAGCATCTAATCTATCTGTGCATGTATCTAGTAAGATAAAGATATTTCCATTGCTTGAGTAAACCATAGCTTATGCAAAGATGCTCTCTCCTCATTATCCATGGAAGAACTAGGGATCAAAAAGATGGAAGGAATAGAGCATACTAGTCTAGCATTAAAGTTGTTAAGAAGGCATCTAGCATCTAATCTATCTGTGCCTATATCTAGTAAGATTCAGATATTTCCATTGCTTGAGTAAACCATAGCTTATGAAAAGATGCTCTCTCCTTATTGTCCATGGAAGAACTAGGGATCAAAAAAATGGAAGTAACATAGCAGACTAAGCTAGCATTAAATTAGTTAAGAAGGCACATAGGATTCTCGTATTAGCTAATGGGAATATAAGGCATTTGCAAGATGTTTATGATTTTTTAAGAGAAATTGGAGTAGATGGAATTTTATCAACTAATTCCCTCCTCCAAAACCCTACACTATTTGTAGGGTATCAGTTGGAAACAAAATGGTCTAATAATGTAATTTTCTAAGTAGGAGTATTGGAGAAGTATAAGAAGCTAAAACATTCTGAGAATGGATTTGAAAAAGCATTGGATCAAGCCACTTTTCTCTTGAAATATTTTGATCTCTGTGAAACATATCCAGTTGTCTGGCATATGATTTGAGCCCATGTGCATTGAATGTTAGGTGATTGGTTCAGGATCTGAGTGATGGGAGACCCCTCCAACATGGCCAATCATGGCAAGAGTTTGCAATAGTGGAAAAATTTCAAATCTATGAACCATGGGGTACAAATTGTTTATGAAGTAGCAATATTATGTTTTAATGGTGAAATATAGCATTAAAATGTATTATAAAGGCATTTCCCTTGTATTAGGAAAGAGATCTCCATGAGGAGAAAATGAGGCATTAAAAGTGGAAATATGGTTTTAATAACCATCATTAAATAACCACTATGCACACTTTAAAAAGAAAGTGGAAAACCGAATGATGTAGTTAGGATCAACAAGCAAGAAAAGACGTGAGTTGAGAGTCTTTTGAGGAGAAATTTGGAGGGCTCTCTAGCAATAGCTAGAGAGCCAAGTATTGTAAAAGCTTTGCTAAGTTGAAGCATTTTTTTGTTACATCAGAGTGGTATCAGAGCTAGCGAATGGTCTGGTGACATTGCAGTGGGAAGAAGCATAAATGGTTGCATTAATCCATCAAGCTGCAGGAAGAACGAAGAGAGTTCTTGGGAAGGTCTCAGGCGGAGATCTCGGTATTGTCTCCATGAGGATGAAGCTGGGTAGAAGGTGCAAGAAGCAACCACTGAGCGAGAGTGGGAAGCATCTTCCAGAATCTTCGATGGCTACGATGACCATATAGTAGCAGTATGAAGAATGGTGGACAACAATGACAATGCAAGGACGTCATCAGAGTGACACAACAAAAGCTAAAGAGTGAAAGACCACGAAGAAGAAGCAAGCACATTTCCTTGGGACAAGGAAATTTGTCAGTCCGGGAGTTTGATGGGAGACCCCTCCAACATGGCCAATCATGGCAAGAGTTTGCAATAGTGGAAAAATTTCAAATCTGGGAACCATGGGGTACAAATTGTTTATGAAGTAGCAATATTATGTTTTAATGGTGAAATATAGCATTAAAATGTATTATAAAGGCATTTCCCTTGTATTAGGAAAGAGATCTCCATGAGGAGACAATAATGCATTAAAATAGGAAATATGGTTTTGTAACCATAACTATGTAACCGATTGCAACTCTTTAATAGAGAGCAAGTATAAGGAAAGAGGGGGATAGGGGTGAAAAGAGAGAGTTAGAGTTTTGAGATTCTTAAAGGGAAAAATATCTCAAGGGCCCTCTGGTAGCAGCCAGAGAGCCAAGCATTGTAAAAGCTTGGTTAAGCATTAATGAATAGTTTTTTTTGTGTGCAGTTTTGTTTTGTTCCTATCGTTTTGTTCTTCTCTTTATGCATTCAATTTTGCTTTAGATCTCTATTGAATGAGCATGGAAAAGAGTGATCATTGTTTATTGGCAAAGAATATTGGTTTCAAAACTATTATTGGAACCACGAACCAGCTTGGAAAAGTTGAGGAAATCTGAGCATGAGCGACATCAACACATTAATTGGAGAAACATTTTGTTACAAAAATTTGGGTCTTCTTGCGAGGGTCATCTCTCACAAACCCACCATTGGATTTCTCTCCATTTTTGATATGTTTGAAAGAACCTAATTGCACAGCTTCTCACTGGAGCAATTTGGCAGATGTTATGTCTATAAAAAGTTATTAAGGTCTGTTTACGAGTCTATGAAGAGAGGCAGCTTAAGTGTAGAAAGGTGGCAGCATTATTATTAAGGTGGTAAACAATATAGATTCAAATGCTATGATAATTAGAGTTTTATTTCTATAAGAATAAGCATAATGGAGCTAAGGTGATTAGTATGGTATTATCATAGCCCAATAATGTCCATTGTTAGGCTGATAGTGAGTATGAAAACCCAAGAAACCTAAGAGCAATGCCAATTAGATTGAAGATTCAGTTATGAAAATGATTTAAGTCTGAAGATTGAAGCACCGGACAGACATTTAGTTGGTCTTTTCATTGAACATGGGGTGGAAGCATTTTTTTGTTACATCACTGAGCAACACAATTCGAGATGACTTCCTTCCATCATTGAGAACAAGTATAGGTGTGAATTGAGTGTTTATACTCTACATAAATGATGAGAAAGAAGGGGATATGTAATAATGAAAGCTCTAGTTTTTTTCAAAAATAGTAATATAGCACCGTATTTTTTATAGGATCATCCTCTTCTTTTCTATTTAATGGAAACATTCTTCTTGAGATAAAAAAATTAAAAAATAGAATCTTTTATGAATATTTTTCAAGGGAATATTTTATAGCACACATCAAACCCTACATTTTAAATTATAAAATCCTTAGAAGACCAGAAATTCCTATTGTCTAGATGGTTAATTTCTACACATGCATTTCTGCCTTTCCACAAATTGTTATCTTTGACAATTGAATGGTATGCTTGAGCTCATGTAATAGAAGAAAATATTTTAGAATATTTAGAGAGAAAAATGTGTATATTTGTAAGATCATTTTTATCATCTTTGTTGTTAGTTTTGTCAACAATTTCAATAGTTTTTAATAGCAATATCACAATGACTTTTGTGGAAAATAGCTCCTATTTATTAATTGATGATCTTGAGGGGCTTTCTAAAGAATTTTTCATAAGACACAACACTTAGTAAAGGTTTTTCAAATTGAGTTGCATAAGAAAAAAAAAAATATAAACACATGACACCATTTGGAAATCTTATTTGGGTTGAGCACAACTAGTTGGACATTTTATCAGTGCTAAGAAATGCCACAGATGTAACTTTTAGGGTACAAGTCAAATATCATTTGCCTCTAGTGAAGATAATAGCTTGAAAATATGTTGACACCTATTGTACTTCTAAAATTAACTTATTTTTCTAATAGGTACACCTAATGTTTGTCCCTCTAGAGCTTTTCTACTCACTGATGTTTTGTATTTCAATTTTCATATTTTTCTTTTATAGAGAAGATCAATGTCCTATTTTATTCTAATGAATGCAATAACTACATCTCTAGATGGCCATGTTAATATTTCTATTATTAAGTGTATCTTTTGTTATTCAACATAGCATGATGTTGAATGGAATAATTGTAAAAAACAACCAGTGTCCCTTCGCCCTGCATTGGAATAAAATAAGTGACCTTCAATAAATGCTTTCTACATATTGTCCTTGATTTATTTATTTTATTCACTTCTTATTTAATTTTCTTTTAAATCCTATGAGAACCATATTCCTTATTTAGTTGAGTGCTTAGCTATCCTCTAGAAGTGATCAGAATAGTTTTTCATGTGGTAATCATTTTATATTTTAAATAGTTCTGATGTGACAATTGGTTTTTTATTTTTTTTATTTTTTTTACAATTTGTGTATTTTCCTTATTGGTAATAAGAGACAAGTTTATTGTGCACAACATTCTAAAAAATGATCCAGAACTCTATTTTGTCTCAGCTATTCTCAAAAGAAGGAAGATATATGAGGCTTCTATTCCTTTCTATTTGTTAGAACCCTCATCTATACAGCTAAAAACACTTGACATATTGGAAATTCTTGTAGAAGTAATATACGATGGGAGCTACTATGTTAAGGGACCAATTCATCTTCCATGGACCATGAGTTTTTAAGCAGTGATGATGATTAAATTATTAGTCAATTTGTTTGATTATTTGAGAAATGACTCACATCTTCAAGCTATAGCATATGTCAGTATCCTTCCAGAACTTTTGGATATCCAATAATCTCAAACTTCAATGATAACATTTTCTACATTTCAGGTTCATGTTGCTTCCTTAAAACTGAACATCATATGCACTAGCAAACAATATCTAATACTAACCTTAAATATTATCATTCATTCCATTGGAAACTAGTGCTCTACATCTTGTGAATTTGGAAATCATTACCCAACTGAGAATCACTATGATGATACTAGTATAGTCCTTAACAGAGGCCATTGCATCAGTAGGGATAGTATACCAGAGCCTAAGGATGAGGTGTCCATCTTCAATATTTACTAGACATGTTCTAACCTAACCTATAGCCCTCTTCCTATTCTCTTCACTCCCTTCAATTCTAGTTTTTGATTCCAATCCATTCTATCAACATCTTATACAATAGTTTTCCAAAATGTAGAATATAAATCATTTTGATCTACAAGTTGGGATTTGGTAGCATAGGAATATAACTGCACCTACTAAACAAGTTGGGCTTGGGAAGGGCACTCAGATGGGTTAGAGGTTGTTGTTCCTGCTACATCCACATTATTTGAAGACCCTCTGGCTTCTCTAGTATTAGATCTTTTTCTTTGGGTTTCTTGCAAAACAATGAAAAAAGGGAAAAAAAGTGCAACAAAGTTGTGTAATAAACAAATGGAAAATGAAAAAAATACTTGGAATGAAGAAGATTTGATGGAAAAACCTCAACATTTAGCCAAGTTGGTAGGAAGAGATGTTACAATTGTCTGGAGATACATATGAAAGTCTTGCAATATAAGTAGTAGTAGCTCTGTTATTGAGGTTTAGGATAAGTTGAAGAAGCTTGAGGGAGAGAAGAACTTCTTAAGATAGCAACCATGTATATATGAATTTCATACTTCTGGGAACTAGTAACTTGAATTTTTAAAGAATATTTTCTATACCCAAAATGAATAAGGTAAGTCACCATTTGCATTGAAGTTACAACTATAGAAGTAGTCTAGTAGATGCTTATTGCTTGAGCTCATTGTGCTTAATTGATTCTATTATATAGAGAATGTTTGAGGAAATAATAACAAACTAGAAGTAATGAGAAAAAGGAGAAACATTGGTAAGGCTATTTGCATCATTTTTTCAATGGGTACAGTAGATATTGATTGATTTGTTAGCATTATGGTTTGTCTTACTACTACAAACTTGTGACAAATAATTAATGGGTAGGATGTTTGTTATAAAACATTTATATTAGCTAGAGTTAAGCTCAATGCTACTACATACCATAGAAATACTTTTGATCTTTGAGATGACTATAAATAGTTTGTTTCACAAAAAAAATTGTTGTCTAATATTTATAGCCTACTTAAATATGCCTTAGTATTGTGTCATGCTCTTGTGAATTCTACCACTTATCTATGTTTTGGTTTTTAAAATGGCATCCAAATTTAGATAGAATATAAACTCCTTGCGTGCAATTCATGTTCATTGTCCAAGTTGAGAGTAAAAATATTGGAAATTAAATAATAATAAGATATAATGCTTCCAAATTTTTAGAGTAATGTGTGTGCTATTAGACTTAATATATGTTTCAAAGGTGTTTTAATGTAATCAAGTATTTTATGCAGATTGCGGGGCCAGGCTCTTTGGCAGAATTTTGTCAACTTTCAAGAGGTCTAGATCTAACTCTAGTGCAACCTTCTTATGGTCATGGTGCTATCGGAAAGAGAAGAAATTTTGACCTTGGTGCTATAGGTGATAATTTGGTTGGTTCAATTGACAATTCTAGAGGAGCACATGATCACATTTACAATCTCTAGATGCTTGATGCAACATACCACAAGCTTCCTCAATCCAAAGATTCAAAATGCTTGAGGAGGTATGTACCTATACGTAAGATTTCCTCTATAGTAAAAAAAGAAGCTTAAACATATTATTCATATGCATGATATGGAAGGTGGACATGACTATATTTTAGGTCTGTTATTTAATTATGTTGATTCATCATCTATGAAATGTGCAGAGATAAGCTGCTATAACACTTGCAAGCTTTCCTCAAGTTCAATTGCCAATATTTGAAAATACTACCTTTTGGGAGCACTTGGATTACATATACTCTCTTTTTTTCTTTTTACTACCAGCAGGTAGGGTACAATTCTACAAGATTAATACTCAATGGTTTTAAATCAACACAAGCTCTTTATATTGAATGTTATTTATCTAGTAAAGATACATCCTGGCTTGAAAACATGACAGAATACATATCAACAATATTGCAAGAGAATTGAAGAAAGAGTCATGGAGGAATCATAGGAAATATAATACATGGTTCCAAAGACATGAGGAACTGAAAGTCACAATAGATGAATATGAGCATGGTACATATGTGCACTTTAATTTTAACATATTGCATGATGACTACCAACATGGTTGGTATGATATTTTTCAAGTTTTGTGTTTTGTCATAATTTCTCAATGAATTATTTTGGATAAATATGTAGGTTCTTGTTGCTACCATGAACAAAGTATATCATAAGAAGAGTGTATCATGTTACAGTGACCATGATCATGGTAGATCTAATGTTGGGAAGACAACTTTGTCAATTTTTTGCATTATTCTTTAAAGGGTACTAGCTCAATGGAAGAGCACCTACTTTATAAGTAGAAGGATGGTGGTTCAATTCCATCATGCCCTAATATGACTAAATTATTGATTAAATAAACCACCAAATAAACTACCAATTATATTACCAAATATACTACCATATATACTACAAAATATACTACCCAAAAAACTACCAAATATACTACCAAATCAACTACTAAATATACTACCAAATCAACTACCAAATATACTACCCAAAAAATACCAAATATACTACCAAATAAACTACATGTAAACTACCAAGTAACAATAATAAGTGACTAAATCAATGACTTAATCAATGATTAAAATAGTTTGGTCATAAATTTGGTTGGGAGATAAATGTCTAGAAATAAATTACCATTAGTCACGTGATCAAAATTAGTCACATATCTACAATTTTTAGTAGTTTATTTAGTAATACATTGTTGTTTTTGTACTAGCAAAGTTTGTTTGAGGAATCATACATTGCAGATTTAGGAGACGTCATCAATGATTTAAATCTTCTCTTTGATGAAGATGCTCCTTCTTTAGTTGTTGTGAGGGGACACTTTGACCCTCACACTCATACTCCACATGATCAATCTTTTGAGGTTCAAGTGACTATGGATCTATTGTCACAAAAATTTGCACCCTAGTCCAAATTTTTAATCTAAGGACAACCTTGTGAAACATGGAAACAATCTCCAAGTTGTGGAACTTGAATAATGAGGCCGAGTCTCTAGAGAAGGCTAGCTTCCTTTACTATTAGGATGCACCTAGACTATACTTGGAGAGGAAAATGAAAGGAGAATGCCTAAAAGTGAACTACTTAATCTATTCTGAGGTCATGCACCAAAATAGGATGTTCAAACCAATCTTTGCCTATACATGCAAATTACAATTATCATAACAATGCAAAGATATACAGATTCAAAATTGTTTTGATCCAATAGCCACATGTAGATTAGACAACCAAATGAGTGACACAAGGGAGAAGAGATTCACTTCTTATCATTCATAGGCCAAAAGAGATACCAACATGTAGGTTATAGATATCCACAATACATCAAAGAGAGGCAAATAAAGCTTGTACAATGCATCAATGGCTGAAAGAGATAAGACTGAGTGCCATATAATTTAGAGGCAAAAAGGGAATCTACAGTAGTATGCTAGAGCAATAATAGAGAAACAAAGAAGGTCCAAACCTAAGAAAGATTACAAAATCTACTTTTATTGTATAAGCATAACTTAGATAGCTTCCACTCTAAGATAAAACTCAAAAAATGCATTCAAATTTCTGGAGAATAATTACTACAAACTGAAAAAGATCTTATCACAATGCAAATCCAGACATGGAATATCTCTTATACACCAAAGAATCTCTGAGAGGATAGGAATGATGGCCATTAATCTTTTGACTAAGTAGATGGATCAAGAGGTGGTGATGGAGTGTTCTTTCACATTTATTAGACCTGGGGAATAATGAAAGTGGTTGTAGGAGATCAAAAGGATTGAATCTATCATCAAAGAGTTGCTTTCTCTATCATCAATTTTCCAAATCAAATAAAAAGAATAGGTCAAATATATTCAACTATCACTCTATAACTTTCTTGCTATCTGATTGATCAGGAACTCCTCTTTTTCTAGTTTGGTGAGTGAAGCTCCTTATATATTTTTTGTCAACACTAAAACTCACAATCCTACACTTGTCAACTATGGTCAAACCCTTCATGTCACCTTTTGTTCATAACCCTAACTTCTATGATCTTATGATTACCTATACCTTGTAGCATCAAGCCCATCCTTCATTCTCCTTATGATCCTTTTACAAAAACAATACCTATGATTCATCATAATGTCAGTAATCATGGCAATAACCCTTGTAATCCTATGATTGTGGTTTAACTATCTTTTGTCATGACCTTGGGAGGCATCCTTTCTTGTACTTGCAACCTTATGATAGAGGAATATCATAAGATTAGAACACCTAACATCTATCTAAAATTTGCCTCCACCCCTTTCTTGCCTTGTGATCTTATGACTCTTAAGATCATATGACCAACCTTCCCCTTCATAGCATCAACAACCTGTGAAGTCAACCCTATGATCCTACAATTGTTAACTTTTGTGGTGTCAAAATACATATCACTTTGACTTATAATCATATGAGATATCTAATATCATGACAACCTGATGCTATGCCAATGCTCCACCTCATGTCCTTGGAAGACATCCTTGCAATACCTACAATCTCACAATCATTTATTATCATAACATCATGAAAGACTTTTCTTTGGATTACGATCCTTCGACTATTTGTGATGTCATGAGAACTTGAAACTCAACTAACAAGAGCCTCATATCATCTTATCACTGCTTGATTCACCTAATGATCCTCCAATACATGAGTTATCATAAGATGGAGACCATACCATTTTTTTGTGGCTCTGGGACTTGAAATATAACATGAACTTGAATCTCATGACCATTGGTTGGGTTTAAATATTTTAATTCAATCCTTAGCTAGAGGACACCTTTGGCCAACATGATCCTTATGTACAACAACTATAGGAGGTCTTTATATCTTCAAAGGAGACAATTGAGTCTTTAGTACCCGTTCTACATTCATCGTCACTAGATCTTGAATTTTTGTATTCAATAGAGCGGTTTAGTGCACCTATTTTGGAAGGGCTAACCTTCAATATCAACATGGGGACATTTGATAAGTTTTCAAAGATTCTACATTTTTTGAGGTTTATTTGTATAGATTGGGGAGATGTTTCTCATACACCTTGATTCTCCCTAAAGGAAGGAATGTGGTTTAGTTTTCATGGAGGAATTTATGCATCAAGCTTGGAGCATCAATCAGTGGTGTACATTCTCTATTGAGGGGCTACTTGGTATCTCTTCCATTGTTATCCTCCTATGGAGGGATTTTCTATTGTAAATACATGATGTATTTCATAATGGGGGTGGGGGGGATGTGTCTTGAGTACTCCATCCATCATGCATCTTGATTTTAATCTCTCTTTTTGGGGGAGGGTTTTTCCCATGAGGTTTTCCCTCTTTCTTCTCTTTATGAGAGATTTCATGTTTTATGAACTTTGTACATGGGTACCTAACATGGCCTAGTAGCTAGGACTCATCTTTCATTTCATGTATCTTTGTGTGCTTAAGTATTTCTCCCTAAGTTACACTTAAGGGGGGTGTTAGAGTAAACTAGATTTTCCCAATTTCACTCTTTACTTTAGTTTACTTGGGTGATTTCAGTTTACTTATTTAGGATTTATTGTGAGATATTATGAGACATATATTTATTCCTCATAAGGATTGAACATATCTCTTTATTTCTCATATGCCACCTACCTTTGGTAGGTGCCTAACTTTGGTAGGAGTCAAACTTCAGTAGGTGCCCAACTTTGACTCTTACCTATATATGTATATGAACAATGTTAGTATGCTAATAGAAACCAAATTTAAATAAAGGTTCTACAAACTAAACAAAATTCATAAACTTCAAGATAGACTAAGATGAGCTCTCAATTAAGAATATGAGCCATTAATGGGCTCTCTCAATAAGAAGCTCTCTTGTTGAGTGGCTTTGTCTAAATAGATAGGATGTATGCTCAAGCTTATGCTTCAAAAATGGCTTCAAATGGAGTTGGAATTTGGGTGTGAGTGTATGGTTTTGATGTAAAATGGCTTCTCAAAATGGCATTATGACTTTACTTCATGGATTGTGTTATTTTGCAAAGGGGAAGGATCCAATTTATAGGCAAGAGGCTTGAGGGATTGAGGGCTAAGATGCAAGGATGGGAAAAAGCTCATGGAGGGCTCAGATTGCATGAGAGGAGAGCACATGGATTGTGCTTCCTTATAGCCAATCAGGGAGTGACACATGTCACAGGGTGAGAGGATGGAGGAAAGGGGAAGGATGAGTCAACAAAGGAGTCTCAAGGGATAAAATCTTCATAAAGACCCTCATAATGGCTTGTAAGAGCAATAAAAGGGCTTGGAAGAGTCATTTATGGCCTAGTGGGCTTCATAAAGTTTTATGGTTGAGATATTTTGAGGGAGATGAGAGAAATTTTGACTTGGGCTTGATTAGGAGGGTTTTAAGCTTGCTTAGGCTTGTGCAAATGATTAGAGGATGGATTAGGATGGTTTAGGATTAGCTTAGGGATAGGCAAGTGGATGGAATTTAATGAGGGTGGGTGAAAGAGGAGATATTTGTTAACTTTGGCTTGGGTTAGTAAGTCTTAACCCATGTTTAGAGAATGTGACAAGGTTAGGAGGGGATTAGGATTAGGTTTAAAGACATCTTCTAGAAGAGTCTAGACTTTGGATGAGGATAAAGACTTTCTAGAATAGTCTAGAATTTCCTACGGTGAGGATGAAGACTTCCTAGAAGAGTCTAGAACTTCTTAGAATGAGGATAAATTAGATTTTTAGGAAATAAATAAAGTTTTATTTATTTCAAGGGTTTGGGTAGAGGAGATATTTATTAAAACTTTTTTAATAAACATGAGGATTAATATTTAATCTTAATTAAATATTTTGAGTTGGGATTAGGGGTAGGAAATGATGGGATTAGCCTTTAATCAAAATTAAAAAAGGATTAGAAGATTTTTGGAAGAGATTAGTGGTCTTAAGGAAATTGGCCAAGTTTTGGGCAAAAAACAAATTTTTTATTTATTTTGGGTTTTTTGGTCAATTTATTAATTAAATAATTAATAAGTAAGGAAATAATGTTTAAATAAGATTTAAACATTTTTGGGAGGGATTCCTTAATTAAATATTTTTAATTAAGATAAAGGGATTTAATGGCATAAAAATAAATAAATAAATTAAATAATTAATTAATTAATAAATGATGATGTCATCAAAAAATTTTCAGAAAATAAAAATACTTTATTTTCTAAAGGTTTTTAGGTGCCTACAATATAAATAGGCTATCTCACATGTAATAGATGAACAAGACTCAAATCTCTTATTGCAACATTATCATGTAGGTTTTTCTCTTGATAAATATATTGCATATTTGAGATCATATTTGTGTCATTGTGTCAATTCTTCCATGTAGCAAGTATTTTTCTGCCAAATTATAATCCCACTCCTTTAGAATTGTTATACAATTTCTAACATATTTGAGATTCATTTATATTGTTCCTTTTGTGTTGTTGAGTATTATGTTATAAGTTCCATTATTAAATTCTTAGAATAATTATAAATGAGATATCCATATTAGATTCATATAATTACACACTACAAATATCTATTTTGTTCCTTTTAGTAGAATTATTTAAATTGATTATTCAAATAAGATTAATTAGATGCTTAATTATATGATTTATGTACTTGCTAATTTAGCTATTATATATTGTTCATCTACACTTGATTGTGTTTGTTTACTATGTATGACTTATATCCCTAGTAGTGACACACAGAGTTAGTGACCAAACCTTTCATGTTGAGCCAATTGTTAGCGCAATTGATAGTGAGAGATTGTTAGGTGATGATGTAATGAACATATGTAAAAGAGTCATGTTAGTTGTTATATTTTTATTGATGTCAAAGTCTTAATTGGATACATGTTATTCTAACTCAAGGAAGTACCATATCATTTGACTGATGAAGAGGATTTGAAGAAAGTATGATGAACACTATTAGAGATCACAAGCTTAACTAAGTCACACGGTTAATGAAGGGAGACTTTATTCACTAAGTGACTATAGTATTACCTAAGTGATTGCAAAGAAAAAGGAAGATTATAGTACTGCCTGAGCAAGTAAGTATTAACCAATTTATATGTTTGCTAAGTAAATGTAATGTTTAGTGAGTGACAAATAGAAAAACAAGATTGAGAAATCAAAATCTGACGTTGGCTTTTGATGGAAATTTGGAAAGTGTTTGAAGGTCTATTGTGAGAGTCAATGTTTATTGCAAGATTAACAATAAAAAGAATTCAATAAGGGTCTAACAAAGGAAATTGATGAAGGTTAAGGATGGACACAAAGCTCTATGTAAAATTATATTTTCTATGTGTCCATTTATTCATTGTATGAAGAAATTTCATTGTAAACCTAAGATGGATGATTCTAATTAAGCAACAAAAGATGGAAGGATATGGAAGCATTGAAAAATATATTTGAGGAGGAGAAAAATGCCAGTTTAGGTTGTTGAATTGATTTCAAAAGGTTCTGAATATAATCTCATGTTGCTAGCTAGAAGGTGATTATGTTAAAGTGTTAAAGTTTCAATGAGTGTAAATTGTTGAAGAAAGTGAGAGAAGAATGAAGTATTGAGCCAAGTAAATTAAGAAGATAAGAGAGAAGAGAAGAAGAAGAGTTTGTGGAAGATTGAATAAGCCAAGTAGTAAAAGACAGAGAAGGAGCTATACAAGAAAAGGTAGTTGTTATTCTTAACAAATTACTTTACATTGTAATTTTTTAACCATTGTAGTACAAAATTTTGGAAGCATCTATATGGAAAAATCAATTAGTGGTGTTTCTAAGTCGTTTAAATTAGGCCACTCTTTTTAATCCTAGATAGGGAGTGATAAGATTTAGATGATCTTTTTGTGAAATTCTCTAACAAGGCCACTTGAACAAAGTGTACATGTAACCTTTAACAAGGTAGTCTCCTAACAAAGATCACTTCATAAGAGTGAAATTTTTGGCTTACCAATTTGAGGTGGTTTTTCCCTTAATAGAGTTTACATGTTAAAATATTTATGTCAAAATTGTATGAATATTTTTACAATCTACTGTGACTCGGTAATAACTAGGTTATCTCTAGGTAATAACTAGAAATTTACTAACAGTCAATAATGCAAGGAAAATTTTGATAATAGTTTAGAAAGAATTCAATGTATGAGTTAAGTTTAAATTTGGATATGTCTATTGAGTGATTGGATGTATTGAAGTTATTATTATTGATTTTTATGTTTCTTTGATGGTCATGAAAAGTTTGAAGGGACTATGAAATAACTAGACATATTTGATTCACACCTCTTGGTTATTTAACAATTTTGGTATCAAAGAAGAGTTCTTGAAGAAATAAATTAAAGGAACATAAGCTAAAGATCCTTATAAGAGAGACCCAACAAAGCTAAAAAAGGAGAGATTTTTACCATGCCAAGGCCAAAAAATGTTGCATCTTTCAGGTATTAGAGATAATGTCACACATTGGTTATTGGTCCTCTAACTAAAGATCAAATGAATGAAAAGAGGAATCAAAATAGTATGATTATTGATATTGTATCTTTTCTCAATAATTTTGAATTTGATGATGTTGAGAACTATGCCAATGCAAGAAAATGTGGGATAAATCAAAGCTTGTCTATGGTGGAGATGACAATATACGGAGAGCCAAAGATAAAATATTGAGAGGTAATTATGATGATATGATAATGAAAGAAGGTGAAAATATTTCACAATTTGTGAACAAAATCCAAGGATGTTGTGAGTGCAATCAGAGTTTCTAGAGGTACCATTCAGGATTTTGAAAATTTAAGTAAATTCCTTAAGAACTATTTTGTCTATTTATGCTATCAAAGTTTATGTTATTCAAGAAGTAAGAGTTATCTTGGAAATGATCTAACACTTGATGGTCTCATTGGTTGGTTGACTACATTTGAGTTTAGCAATTATGATAACAATATGGTTATGATTGGAAATGCTTTTAAGTCTTCACTAACCATCAGTAATCCAAAGAAAGAGAAGAAATGAAAGAAGAAAAAGAATCTAAAACTAAAAATCATCTAGATGATATTTAAGAATTACTTAAAAAAAGGTAATCAAGTGGTAAAGGTAAATACAAAGGTAAATTGACCTTGATCTATTTCAAATGTAATGAGGTTGGTCTCTTTGCTACTAAATGTCCTAAGTGAGGAAAATTTGATAGGTATGATATAAATTACAAGAAATATTATAAGTATAGTAATAACATAGATTACAAAGACAAAGGCAAGAAGTCATGTTATATTTTTGAAGAAAAGCATATCAAGGCAAGTTCTGATGATGGCAAGGAAGCAATTGGAATGGTCTATGTTGCAATCAAGGAAGATCCAAATGGTGAAAGTTATGATAATGAATCTTCCCTTATTTCACATGTTACAAAGAATGATTCATATATTATTGATAGTGTTTTTTCACATCATATGATTAGTGATTAAGTAAGTTTGAAAATTTTGAAGAAATTGATGATGGTGGGACTGTTAAGTTTGGTAGTGATGCTTGGTACTGGGTGAAGAGTAAATGATCACTAATGTTGAATAATAAGATTAGATTTGATGATGCATGTAGGGTCCAAGGACTCAAATATAATCTTTTGAGTGTTCATTGGTTGAATAAATTAGGTCATAAGCTTGCATTTGAGAAAATAAAGGTCAAAATCTTTGATGATCAAAGTAATATGATATGAACAAGAGTGAAGAATAAGTAAAACTTATTCTACCTTGATCCTATAGTTGAGACATGTTATTTTTTAGAATTAAGGATGTTTGATTATGGAATCAAAGGTTGTGTCATCTTAACTTTGAAAATATGGTGAAAATAAATAGAAAGAAAATAATAAAGGTTTACCGAATCTGCAAAAAACTAATAATTCTATGTGTAAAGAATATTAACTCGATAAGATGACAAGGCCTAGTTTTTCTATCAAGTCACACACTTCCAATGATGTTATGAAATTAGTGCATATTGATCTATATGGTCCAATTAGAGTTGATAGTTACTATGGTGATAAATATTTTATATTATTTGTGGATGATTATTTAAGGATGATGAATGTAATGTTCATGCAAGTAAAATTACATGCTTTTGATATTTTAAAGTGGCACAAAGAAAGAGTTGAAAAGAAAACTAGTAAATATTTCAAATGTTTAAGATTTGATAGAGATGGTGAATTTATGTCTGCTAAATTCACTAAATTTTGTGCTAAGAATGGTATGAAGAGAAAATTATTTTCACTAAGGAAACCATAATGGAATGGTATTTTTGAAAGGAGAAATAGGTCTATCATGGATCTTGTAAGGACATTGATGATTGAGAAGGAGGTCTCTCAGATATTATAGAGAGAAGTAATTAGTATTGTTGTTTACACTCTCAACCAAGTTCAATGAAGAAAGGAACAAACAAGATACCTTATTAGCTATAGTATGGTCATGCACCAAATGTAAGTTATTTTAAGATCTTTGGAAGTAAATGTTACATTAAATGATGCTAGGAATGAAAAAATTGATGTTAGAGGTGATGAAGGTATATTCTTAGGATATTCATCTAAGAGAAAGGCTTACAAATGTTTGAACAAGGCTACGAACAAGATGATTGAAAAAGAAAATGTAAGATTTGATGAGCTTACAGAGAAGAATGATATGGAAAGCAAGAAAGAACTTGAAGACTACAAAAAACTTATCTATGTCTATGAAGATGCACAAGACACTCTACCTGAGTTATAGTTTAGAGCTACTGAGCATCAAATAGTGGAAAAAGGCATTAAATAATGGTTATCAAGTCTCATATATTTATACTCAAGCACTAGATAGTATAACCAAAGAAATAATATGAACTCCTATTAATGAATTAAATGTTGAGAATTAGAGAATTGAACCTATATTTTCCAATTATGTGAGAAATAACCATTCACTTGAATAAATAATTAGAGATATAAGTGTTGGAGTACAAACAAGAAGAAAACTACCATAAGGTATTGTTAGCATGAATACTGATGATATTTCTATGGGGGAGTATTTTAGCATTGTTGGAGCATTGAAGAGATTGGAAGCATGTTTGTGTGTTGTATTCATGACTATATTTGTCATTGATGTCAACATACTATGAAGAGATTTTACAGATCAATTACTAAAGATGAGATTGAGTGTAGTTAGGGACATGTTCTAAAGTGTGTCTTGATTTAGTGGTTAAGAGTGTGAGAAAAAAGTCGACGACTACTAGATTTTTTTGATGATTTCTAGAAGATAGTTCGTAGAAAAAGTTCTTGAGAAGCAATTTTTGGTGATCAAATCATCTCTCCTAACAAGGATAGAACCTAGTTGCATAAAGTTAGATTGATACATAACATAGCCTAAAGATGATTTCAAAAAGTGGACAAAATCTGCAGTCACATGTGTGAGAAGTTATGAAGACTATGAGCTAACAATATTTTGTAATTATGGAAAGATGTAATGTATTGTATGATCTTAATAAGGACTTTTTGTAATTAATTGGAAAAGCCTCAAGGTTGACTCAATGAATTATTTTGAGGACTTGGTATAAAGGAAGGATTATTTCCTTGGTTGTAACATGGATGTAAGAGAATTGTATTAGGTATTTTAAGATTGGTAAATCCAAGTAATCAATCAAAGGGATCATTGTGATGCAAGTTAACAAATATAGTATTGATATTTGAGAAGTGTTTTGGTGTAGTAGTGGAATAGTAAGAGGACATACCAAATATTGTGTTTATGAGATTAGTTGCATTTCTATTATTCTAAAAGGAATAATACATAGGACAGTTGGACAATGAGTTCGATGGTCTCTCCACTGAGGTTGTTTGGATAGTGAGTCCTTCTACTTTCTATAACTCCTAAGAGGGTTTGCACGATTCCTAATAGGGTTGGAATCTCCTCACATGGATTCAAAGTCTCCTTAGAGATTGATATGTACTTAATGTATTTCATTGGCTCCTAAATAGAGTCCATCCTCTTACAAGGAACTTATATATTAGTACATAATTTTGTGGGTACCATCCCCATCGGGGTTTTCCCTTTGATTAAGGGTTTCTCTAGTTAAAATATCCAACATTATTGTGTATGTGTATCTTATTATGATTTATATTTATATTGATCACATATTTGAATTTTAATAAGGTTGATAAAACTAATATTAATCGGATAATTGATTCACCCCCTACCCTCTTAGTTATTTTGGTGGACTTTACTTTCAAACAGTTGGTATTATAGCATCGAGTCCTTGAAGGAAGAGATTAATGGCTTAAGAAGATCAATGGTAGCTCATTTAAGAAAAAAAAGTCCTAATTTTGATGGATTTAACTATGATAGCTAGAATGAGGAAGATCAGAAGCAAGATGAAGGTATGAAGATTTTTGTTTGTTGGGCATGTAAAGAATTTGGTCATTTTTCATCCAAATGTCGTAAGATAGTAAAGTAGACTACGAAGCCTTACAAGTCAAGAATGCATAAGGAATTCCCTTTTTATGATGAGAAGTTTTATGCAAGATTAAAATAATTTTTAAATGATAGTGATGATGAAGATGATGAGTTGGGATTTGTTGAGAAAAAGGAATTAATGGAAGAGATAACTTTAGTACTTGTTGTTGATGATTATAATTATGATGAATATATTAATCCAAAGGCTAATGAAGAGAATATTGAGTTGTTTTATGAAAAAAAAAATGATTTGTAGAAGGATATCTAAGTTGTAGAGGAATCAAGATTTGAACCGAGACCAAAAGAAAGAGTTGAGACAATGACACCAACACTAAATGAGACAAAGGAGTTATGACAAGAAACATAGTACATGAAGAATTATGTTTGATTTCTCAAGTTGAACTAAAGACTATAGATAAATCATGTAAGGATTATCATTGGATTCAAGAAATGAAGGAAGAACTAGTTGAGATTGTGAAGAATGAGATATGAGAATTGGTCCCTAGACCAAATGACAAAAATATTATAGGAACAAAGCAGGTTTTAAGAAAAAAATGAATGAAAAAGGTGAGGTTGTGAGAAACAAAGCTAGACTAGTATGCAAAGCATATTCACAACAAGAAGGTATAGAATATGAAGAGACATTTGCACCTATTGCTAGAATTGAACTTGTAAGAATGTTCTTGGCTTATGCAACAAACAAGAAGTTCAAAGTGTATTAGATGGATGTGAAGTCAATATTTTTGAATGGGGAACTTAAAGAAGAATTCTACATTGAGAAATCTAAAGGATTTCCTTTGATAGAAGAAGGAGATATGGTATGTAAGTTAAAGAAAGGATTGTATAAATTAAAAAAAGCACCTAGAACCTAGTATGCAAGGTTGGATAAGTATTAGGAAAAACTGGGATTTTCTAAAGGTACTATAGAAAGTAACTTATATTTGAAAGAAATCGACAGTGGTTAATTGATTATTGTGATATTTTTGGGTGACATAATCTTTCAAGTTGATGATGAAGCAAGTGAAAAATTTGTTGATGAAATGAAGAATGAATTTGAGATAAACATGATTGGTGAGATGAAATATTTCTTGGGTTTGAAGATGTACAAAACATTAATGGTATTTACCTATCATAGATTAATTATTTGAAATATTTGTTGAAGAGGTTTGGTTTGGAAAGTTGTAAGCCTATTGGTACACCTATGACAACTAGTCACAAGTTATCTAGTAGAAATTAGACACCTACAGTTGAGTAGAGGAAGTACAGATCCATTACTGGAGGATTGCAATATTTAACTCACACAAGACCAGATAAAGAAAATGTAGTCAATATAGTAGCAAGATAGATTTTCCTAAGGAATCACACTATGCAATAGTAAAAATGATATTTAGATATTTAAAGGGTACACCTAATTTTGGGTTGTGGTATGATACAACAAATGACTTTACCCTATGTACATATGTTGATGTAGACTAGGCAAGTAGTATGGATGACATAAAGAGTAAAAGTGGTGGATATTTTTTCCTTGGAGGAAGATTGGTTTCTTGGTTAAGAAAGAAATATGAGTGTGTTTTATAGAGTACAGTAGAAGAAGAGTATGTAGAAACAACAAATAATTGTAATCACATCATCTAGATGAAACATATGCTGAAGGATATTAGGATAGATGTTTTAGAACCTATTATAATACATTCTAATTACACAAGTATAGTAAGTATGTCTTAAAATCCTCTATTACATTCTAAGATGAAGCACATATCAATTAAGTATCATGTTTTGAGAGAGAAGGTTGAAGTGAAAGAGATCAAACTGAAGTATGTTAATACAAAGGAGTAGATTATAGATATATTTGCAAAGCCTTTTCTTAAGGATACATTGACTATTTGTGAGTTATTCTTGGGGTTATTGACATGCCTACATCAGAGCAGATGATGGATAGATTGCATCAGTCCAGTGGTACAGATCACTATTCTTCATCTAGACTAAATGTTGATAACTCCTTAATGGGAGAGTATTTATGTTTGATTTCAGTCATAAAGGACTCTTGGTAGCTAGTATTAAACAATGTCTTTGGATGATTTTTTTCATCTGCGTTGCCATCAATTACAAATGGGGGCATTTTTAGAATGCATTATGATGATATTCCTATGGGGGAGTATCCTAGCATTTCTAGAGCAATGGAGAGATTGACAACATGCCCAGGTGTGTTGTATTAATGAGTATGTTCATCATTGATGCCAAAATATAGTGAAGATTGGTAGAGTAATAGACAAAGATTATGGTTGTATGGATTGAGTACTAAAGATGATGTCAATCACAATCAGGGGCATGTTCTATAGTGTGTCTTGATTTAGTGATTAAGAGTGTGAGAAGAAAGTCAAAGACTAGTAGTAGTTATTGATGATTTACAAAAGAAAATTTTCAGATAGAGTTCTTAAGAAATATTTTTTAGTGATTGGATTATATCTCCTAATAGGGATATAATCTAGTTGCATGAAGTTAGATGGAGGTAGAAGATAGCCTTATCATGATGTCAATGAGTACCTGAAGTCTGAAGTCTTATATGTGAGAAGTTATGAGGATTGTAAGCCAACAGTATTTTGTAATTATGAAAAGATGTAATGTATTATATTATCTTAATGAGGTCCTATTTTAATTAATTAGGAAAGCCTCAATGCTGAATCAATGCATTATTTTGAGGACTTTGTATAAAGGAAGGATTGTTTTCTTGATTGTAACATGGATGTAAGAAAATTGTATTAGGATTGGTAATGTGAGTAAGCAATCAAAAGGATCATTGTGATGCAAGTTAGTAGATTTGGTATTGAGATATGAGAAGTGTTTTGGTGTGGTAGTGGAATGGTAAGAGGAAAAAGGAAGAATTAAGTTGCTAAGATTAGTTGCATTTCTATTATTATGAAAGGAATAATACAAAGGCTAGTTAGATAGTAGTTTAGTGGTCTTGCCCTAAAGTAGTTTGGATGATTGGTCTTTCTACCTTCTACAGCTCCTAATAGGGTTGGCATTAAGAAAATATATGGTGAGGAGAAATAGGAAGAAATTAAGAAGTTGGATCCCTAATATGATCCATTGGTATCCTTGTCTCATTTTTCTATGAAAATGAGTACCTTATTCAATTTATTTGAAGATGTTTTTAGGAATTGAGGCCTTTTTTGGCACTTGGATGAGTAGTTGTTATGTTGTATTAATAATTATTTATTTCATTGATAACAACATATGTTTTTATGTTCATGACAAACACATATTTTTTATATCCTAGGTTGATTTTTTAGTATGATGAAGTTGGTATGCAATAGAATATGTTATGCAAGCTTATATTTGTGTATTAGTGTTAGTGAATAGTTCTTCCCTTTTTTAAAAAAATGAAGCACAAAAGGTAATGAACAAGAAAAAATTCCACAGCAATTGAGTTCCTTTGATCGAACTCTCTTTGTTTTGAGGCACAATTCCCTCCTTAAATGATGGACAATAATTTAATTTATTTCAAAAGAATTTATCAAGTGAGATATTTTAACCAGAAAGAACTAAAGATTTTTAGAAATACTTTTCAATCTATTATGTAAAATTATTGTAAGGATAATGTTGTTTTGAAAATAAGCTCAAAGACTCAATAAAAGAAGTACCAGAGAATAACTAAAAATAAGGATGATTGATTCCACTAAACAATATAATTAAAAACCATTCATAGAATAGAGTATATCTCCATTGATCACAATCAAGAATACATTTCATATGAAATGAATTCAGATTAATAAAACCATATGATCACAAATGACCAACAATATATAACCAATATCAAAAGATTTTTGTTTATATTTCTTGTCCACGTAAATAGCATAAACAAAATGGTTCAGTCTAAACCTGCTTTAACAACTTAAGTTACTCTCATAGAATTACTAGAGTATCAATACCAAAAACATTTAAATTCTTACAATATATAGCAATGCAAGGCTTATAAAATAGTTATAAAACTAACTATAGCTAGAGTTGATAATACTAAGATTAGAATGATAAAAGAACTAACTTACGAGCTATGAGACTAAATGGCTGAAGCCTTAGTTCTAAGCTAAGAAATTGAAATATTAATTAGATTTCCTGGTTGTTCTTTCTTAAAAGTTGCTACCATTTGTAGTTTTCCAATCCTTGTAGGTGATTTTGAAATCCACAATCTCTTTCTTCTATGACACTCTCATTTGTTTTGTTTATAGGTTCTAGATGGTAATTGATGGGGACACAACCCAAGAACAGAATGGACACAACAGAAAAGAGAAATTGTATTAACTAAAAAATAAGCTAGTACATTCAGTACAGAGAAAATAAACTTCAAAACATGCCCTAAGGGCTTACAATAGCATAAATGTGGAGATAATTTCTCCTTTCAGTACCTCCTCTATAAACTCCACTCCCAACTGCCTTTACAATGCTTGAAATCTCCTTAAATAGACCTTGAAGGGTTAAGGACTAGGAGTACATTCTAGAAAGTGATAGTAGGCATCCACCAACCAAATAGAAGGCTTCAGAAGTTGTGTTAGAAGTCGGCGCAAATCTAGAAGAATCCAAAAATGATAACCAAACTTTCGAGAGGCATAACTTTTGAACTGTAGCTCCGATTGACGAACCGTTTACATTTTCAAAAAGCTCTCAAAACACTCTATAGCCCTATGGACAAGCTTTGCTCATTCCCCATTTTTTGGCCCTTTTCAAGGTCATTTAATGCCCCCAACCTGACTTTGAAGCATTCTTAGGAGGTCTCCAAAACTTGAAAAACTGTAATAACTTTCAAACTGTGGGGCCTTTTGACCTGATTCTTTTTCTAGAATGCTCTAAATTACAATTACATTCATCTAGCCAATTTACACCTCCTAGTTCAACAAAATAATGGCTCAATTACATACTCCTATTTTTTTTGGATTTATACAAACACTGATAGTGGAACTGTGAGAGTTGGAACCTTTATTTGACCCAAATGGGTATCCAAAAATGAAAACACATGAAACAGAAACTAAGTCTAAGTATATTTTTTGGGTGACACAGGATTGCCCTTATACCTCTGGATGATCCTGCATCAGTAATGACCCAATAGGCATGCTCCATTGTCTTAATCTGCATCATCAAATGATTGTCATTGATTATGATCATGGAATCTATTTGAGAAATGATCATTAAACTCATAGCAAATACCTCCTTAACATCCTTCAGAGATCATAGCTCGTCTTGGCATGTAGTTTCTATCTCCTTCAAATCCTTATTGGACCGGTCTTTATTATCTAAGATCTCAACATTGATACATTTCACATCATTGTGTAGGCTCTCTTTTAGGCAATTGATTTCTTTGACTAGCTCTAAACACTCCTCTAGGCATTATTCAATGACCATATTTCTCCATTCTAGGTTATATGTGGAGACATATAGGAAATATGCATCAATCCTAAAATTATGATTTTCAACCAAAAACTTATATGCTCCATACTCTTGAACTTCTATGATATGACCCATGACATCCTCCCATCTCTCCTTTTCCTTAGCCTACACATTTAACTTTGCTTCCAAATTAGGCATCATTTGTTTATCCTTCCCCTTCATTTTAGCTATGTGAGCTATGTATATAACTTCACAAGAAACTACTGCCTCAAACTATTCATCAAAAGCTTTAGAGACTAACCTATCCCTTTTTACCTAGTCTATGAATTTTTGATTTTCCTGGGAAATCATGTTGATCATGGAATTAGCCTAGGGCTAGCATTCAGATTATGTTTTTTGTAGATTAAGGATGTGCTTTGCCAGTATGCAGATAGATTTTTTTTAGTTCCTTCTTCTCTTTTCAATCTTTCCAAATATGACTGGTGACCCTAGCATGTCCTATATCTAGTATTTTCATATCCATAGCTCTATAGGCTAGTTCAAGAACTCTTTTCTCTATAGTGTAGTTTTAAGGGGTGATGTTGTCAAGAGTTTTGTCTTTGGATGGTTTGAACACATCAATCTATTAGAATTACAAGTGGGAAGAAAGTAAACTTCTAAGGGGGGGGAGGGGGGGGGGGCGGGGGGGGTGAATTAGGAGTTTAAACTTGGACCCATAAAACTTTCACCATTCATACATCACATGCATTAATATATTGAAATAACATGTAAATAATATGCATCAATCATGTAAACATGCAATCAAACACACACATAACACCAAATATGATTACCTAGAAACCCTCCAAGTGAGAAGGTAAAACTTGGGTGGGGATGACACTCACAAATCTTCACTACTATAGCAATAAAGTGTATCCAATGAAGTTTACAATGATTTGACCATGAATCATGGTCTGCCCTATTAAAGGATTACAAAGATTCTTAAGTCCCACCTTGTTAGAGGATTTCAAGACCCTGTTAGAAGTGTGCTTGGTTAAAGGACTACAACTTATAATTAAGTAAGCACCATGTTAAAGGACTTCATATAGCTTGTTAGGACTACTCTATTAAGAGATTTAACTAAAATCACCTATTAAAATGTCTCAACATATATCCTACAATTGACACTTGCTTTCCTAATAACAGATCACCTCTACACAATGTTTGATTAATCCTTCATGATTTGATGTATCACTATTGTATCCTTCTCTATCCTCTATTCTTCTCTATCTAATTCTACACTTTACTCTTACTACTAATTCACCTTGAATGCTTTGCAAATTATCTTGTTCACTCTTCCAATTGGATCATTCACCCCTTTTTCACTAATTAAGAATTTGGGGATTCATCCTCCTTAAGAAGACTTTGGTGGCTTAGGGTTAGGTATAAATCTATGACTAAGATTCATCCATTTTTCCACTTAAACCTTCCCATTTTCTAATTGGCTTCATGTAATTGCATAGGGAATCTGCATATAGATTTATCAATACCTCCAAAAGATCATAGTCTATCCTTAAGTTGGGTTAGAAACAATTTACATAGTTGTTTGTGCCATTACAAAAAAATATGTCCAAGCTATGTCACTTGACACATGAAGTCACAGATGCTCAACATACATTGTATTTTTGCCTCTGAGTTGGCACCTGTAATACTTGTCATCTATTGTTTACTCAACACTTGAATTCACTCAGCATGGTCTATTTTCTTGACACTAGAGTGGCTCAACTAATGAGTGACTTGGCACTCATTGCAACTCAGCATGGTCTAATATTTACATGTGCTCAACATGTATTACTAGTTTGGCATGAACTAATTAAATGGTTAAGTGTGTGGACACTCACTTGTCAAAACCAATTTTGGATCAACATAGTCACCCAATTTCCTATTTTTCATCTACCTCAAGTATAGTTTCTATCTTTGGCATTTTGACTTTGGTTGTCTTTCCCAAACATTTCCCAATGATATCCTTGATGGAAATGCTTACATGCACCAAGATCCTTTTCTTTTTCATAGATGCACCAAAAAATTTGGTGCTGAAGAGGTACCTTTGGATGGAGGGGTTTGCAAGGTAGGGGAAGCATAATTGGTGATCATTAAACCTGATGCATTAGCATCACCTGTCACTAGTTGATTACTCTAATCCATAGCCTCCTATGTTCTTTTACATATTCTACCTTAACTAGATCTATATAGGTATCCTTCATGATAACCTTTATGGCTTTCTCCTTTTTGGTGCAAGAATGAGTCTGCCTTGCTGGTCTGGTGTGTTGAACTAAGCTTTAAACCCTAGGTACAACTTCAACTTCAAGGTTCAAAATACCTATAGAGGAAAATGTGACATCCTTATTAGTATCAGTATCATGAATGGGCAAAAGTGAGCTAGAGCTAATGAGGGCTTCTTTTGAGGCTTTCTCTTCATTTTTTATTTTTTACTTCTTTTTCTCATTTAGTAAATTTTTATTTCTCACTATGACTGGGTTAGTCTTGGACTACATGTCATCCTCCTTAGGAAAATCCCAATCTATTTTTGGCACAAGAAAAGCTTCAACCGGTGCTATATAAAAAGGATCAACAACTTCTTCATCTTTGTTCTCCCTTACCCCTTTTACATTCATTTGAATTTTAAATTCTTTTATCTACTTCAAGGTCAATCTAGACCACCACCTCTTCATGACTTCATAATCATCATCATAGTCAGCCCTAAATTCTTTTAAGTGAGGGACATGCGATAACTCTTGTCATAGTTCAAATAGGGGCTGAGAAAAGTCTTTGCCATCAAAGTCAAGGCAAAAAGTATGAGCCTCTAAGTTCATCAAATTCAATTCATGTTTGAGATCAAAGGCATATTGTATAGTTTTGCATTTGTAATGGCCAAGTTCTATAGGGAATTTACACCTGGAACCTCTCTGAACCTTGCAACTTCTATCAACTTTAGCTACTTGCCTGCAAACTTCCATTAAAACATATCTATCTAGGCAATGCCTTGGAATTTTTAGTGGTTTTCCTTCATACCTATTGACATAGATATATGTGAACTTAGATAACTAGGTGAAGAAACTACCATAGATTAATATGAATTATGTTGCCTCTTCTATCAACCTCTTATATTCCTTCCCTTGTAGCTCAAAGACTAGTTTAGAAAGGAATATATCTTGCACTCTCTTGGATTCATCTCTATTCTTTTCTCTTTAAATATAGGGAAAATATTCATAAATAAGCATTTTATTTACCCAAATGGTATGAGGAAGTCTAACCCATTCTTTACAACATGCCAGGAAATAAAATAGGTATGAACTCATAAAGAAACTAGGCACTCCAGATGCTTGGGAAAGCTCTTCGTGCAACCTATCAACTATGATTTATTCCTAGAAAATGCATTTTTTTTTATCGCTCAAGATGGTTTGGATAAAGAAATACATCCAATTCTTCTAGTGAAAGGCATGTTTATTTCCTTTGACCCTATTCAAGAGAGTAATCACATCTTTGATATTAAGAATCATGTGTTCTCTTGTCAACAGGCGAGGAAGATGAGAACCGCCTTTCTCTAGCTTGAGTAACTAATTCTTGGAAATAGCATTATTGAACATGTTGGGGTTTTTTGAAAATTTAATATTTGAGAGAGCAATCATCCATGCTTCATATTCTTCATGTTGTGGAATCCTCAGAGCACCCATGATTGTAACTCTATATATATACAGATTAGAAATTCTCCAAGATATGTCCTAATGCATCTCTGGGTAACAACATACCTATTTCTGCATTCTAAAACTAGTTCTAGGAAAAGAACTAACAATCCACTATTAGCTATCCTTTCAATAATGGAACTAGGGTTTGGCTTAGAGAACCTAGATATTAGCTTGTTTATGTTAGAAATAATAGTCCACCAAGATAACTCAGAGGGGGGCAGGGGAAGGGGTGAATCATTTATCCAATGATTAAGACATTTATCCACCTCAAATAAACTTAACCATTCAACCAAAGTAAACAACAACCATACAAAGATGGACATACACAATTACACCAGATATGTTAACTATGGAAACCCTTGGTCAGAGGGAAAACCCTAGTGGGAATGATATCCACAAGATGATGTACTAATATAAATATTCCTTCTTAGAGGATGGACCCTGTTAAAAGTTTATTATAACATTTAGTTCAAATGAGTCCTTGTTAGGAGACTTTGAATCCTTTTTAGAAGATTGCAATCCTATTAGGAGTTGTGCCAACCCTATTAGGTGTTGTAGAAGACAGAAGGACCCACTATCTAAATAGCTTCTAGGGAAAGATCATTGAACTCACTATCCACCTTTCAGAGCAACTATATGAGCTATACTTTAACTTCCTTCCTCTATCCTATTAGTTGGACCAATCACTATCAAACCTTGTAGACTAGGTCATGAACCTCGGATCCAAGTATCAAACTTTGGGTCACACAATAAAACCTCAACAATGAAGTTTTTTCACTTCTACTTTTCTTGACTTATCTTTGCATTCCACAATTATGTTGCTTACAATTATTTGCATACATCCATAAATGATAAAGAAAAATGTCCTTCCTTTATATGGAATCCATAAAAAAATTCCTCTAGTTAGTTGTTACACTTTCTCAATTAATTACTATAGGACCACACTAAGAACATGTTACACTTAGCGATAACATTAATCTTCCACCTTGCAACTTGAATATCTTTCCATACACGTGTCATTATAATGAGAAATCTTGGCCAAGTCATCTCCAAAATGTCTTCTTCACATCTTTAACTTTAGCTTCTCAAAATAACAAATTTGGTAAGAGATATAAGAAGTTTACTAGACATGTCTTTGTAAACTCTATCTTAGAACAATCTTCACTAAAACTTGCATAACTTCCTCCAAACTTAATATCTTATGCTTTTGAGGTTAGCTGGATATACTAGACACATAGTAGTATCTCCCTTTAACCTTGCTACTGAAAATTCTTGAGAATCTATATGTACCAACTTGATCTTTCCACTGTTCTTTTGTTAGATACCACATAAAATTGCTATATTGACATCAATGACAAACACAGTCATGAATGTAACATATCATGATGATAATATCTAATCATGTTTCTACAATACTCCCCCATAGAAATATCATTAGCATTCAGTCTTCCAACAATCACCCCCTTTGGCATTGATGACAACATATATGAAAAACATCTAGCTTCAAGAATACCAATTGTTAAACATCTTTCTTTTCAAATCCTCTTCATCAATCATTCTTCCATGTTGTAGTTTACCTATTTTCTAAACTATTTTACCATGCACACTATTTTTCATGTTGTACTTCTCCCCCATTAACATCAATGTCAAAGGTTTTAGCAACCAACAATCTCTACAACAACTATTTTTGACTAGCTCAAGTGTCCAAAGACACTATTCAAAAGAAACATCCAACAAGAGTCTTAGATGATTCTATTCAATATAGATACTCCCCCATATAGGAAGAATCAACATGCAATCCAAATAAACAATATTGCTCTATTACACTGGAATGATGCACTCTTGCATCATCTATTTTGATGTAGGAAGGGGCATAACCCCTAGCATACCTCACAAATACTCAAATGTCTCTTTGGTAGGAGGCTTAGTGAAAATATCTGCAATCTTCTCTTTAGTGCTTACATACTCCAATCTAATTTCCTTTTCTACAACTTCCTCTCTCAACATGTGATACTTGATAGAAATGTCCTTGGTCTTAGAATGCAACACTAGATTCTTAGACATATTTATTGTGCTTGTGTTGTCACAATATATGACAATAGGTTCATTGAATTCTATCCTTATATCCTTTAGCATCTACTTCATCCAAACAACTTGATTACAATCTTTTTTTGTTGCAACATATTTTTCTTCTACTATACTTTGTGAGGTACAACCCTTCTTCTTGCTTAGCCAAGAAACCGATCTTCCTCCAAGAAAGAAGGCTCCACAATTGGTGCTATTTCTATCATCCATTCTGCCTCCCCAATTAGCATCAATATAAGCATATAGAGTGAAATAATTAGATTTATCATACCACAATATGAACTTTGGTGTTCCTTTTAGGTATCTAAATATTCTTTTGACTATTGCATAATGTGCTTCTCTAGGATTAGCTTGAAATCTTGCAACAATTCCAACCACATTTTCTATATCTAACCTTATGTGAGTTAGATTGTCATGATCCCTGATTGGCATGAATAATACAAATATATATATTTAAATACCTTATTATTATTATTGATAAGTATGACATTAAATATTAAATAATAATTAATATAATATTAACAATCATATAGTATAATTTATTATCATATTATAATAGTACATGATATATTAATATGAGAATTAAATGTTATATTAGGCAATAAAATATAAAATTTAGATTAATAATAAATAAACTAAATATATTATGCATTATATGTAATGGTATTAATATTAATATAAGAAATATAATTGATATATTATCAATACAATATATTTTATAATCTAATCATTAATGTAATTATAATATTAATATAATATAGTTATATAATAAATGAAAAGACATAACTCTTAAAATAAAAATCTATATATAGGGAGAATTCTAACATTGAGAGATATTCATGGAAAAATATGAAGAAAAATATAGGAAAATAAAAGGGTTAAATGGGCAATCAAATTAGAGAATTGTGGAGAAGTGCAAAAGGAAAAAAATGAGATATTTTATTTGTGAAGGGAAATGCCTTTAAAAATTTAATGTCCCAGTTGGGGGACATTACATAGATATTGCAATACTTTGATCATAGATCTATACTTCTTCTTCTTAACAGTAGGTGTCTCATCCTTTGTAGATAACTTGTGTCCAGTTACCATAGGTAATCTTGTTAGAATTCTTTAGAATAATTGAGAGGGGGGGGGTGTGAATCAATTATACAAGGTCTAAAATGCCCTAATAATCCTTTTTCCTAATTATAGTGAGTCCATTAAACTATTCATCCATCCAAGCTTAAATCAATCATCCTAGCAAGTTACAGTAAATCAACATGCAAGAATAAACCATGCCATATCAACACATGACACAATGATTTACGTGGAAACCAAATTTGGGAAAAACCACCAGTAACATGCTACTTAATTCTCACTCTTCTAAAGTGATGCCCTATTAAAAGCCTACCTTATTAAAGGCTTACAACACACTGTTAGATGTGACATTGTTAGAGGATTTCACCATACTGTTAGGAATGGGCCTAGTCAAAGGACTTTGGAACATTCACTTGGAATGTCACCCTGTTAAAGGATTTATAACATGGCTATTAAACCAACCTAAGTTCATAGGATTTATCTTAACTGTTACAATTTCTAGAGAGTAACAACAATGGATTTTGATTTGATACAACTTACAACATATCTTGTAGATTTTATATCACACTTCAGTTCAATCCTTTGCTCGGCTTTAATCACTTTTGCTCTGACAGCTTGTCATCTCAAGCTCCATCTCCTTCAATCTTCTTACTCATCATACCAATGCAATTATCTTTGTGGTCATCTATCAAAATAGAGTTTCTGTGCTTTCTTCATTCTTAGCACCTTCTTCAGCACTTCATGCTTTCATGCTTGACCAACTACTTGTTTTGTGACCTGATGACTCCTTAAATAGAAATCTGGAATACCTTTCCCTCTTGATTCTCCCTCTCCAACTTTAGGGTTTCAAATGGATTAGGTAGGATACCATGTATCTACCCCATATCTTGCTCCTATCTAGAAACTTCATCTAGAGTTTAGTTGTATTCGCCAAAAATGTTTTACATGGTGTTTTGTGCCACCAGCTCATTACTCTTATCTTCTATTTGATTCATAAACTTCTAGATAATGACTATGTTGACTTAGATCTAACAAATATTTGATTTTCAAAATAATGCATCAACTTGGCATTATTGATTTACGGATGCTCGACACCTTTTGTATTACTTAGCTTTTTTATTCTACTCGACATCTAATCTTCACTTGCCACCTATTTCTTGCTCGACACTTGTTTCTTGCTCGAAACTTGTTTCTTGCTTGGCACCTATTTCTTGCTCGACACCTAAAGATCACTCGACACTTGATATTTACTCAACACTTGAAGATCACTCGGAACACTCTAAAGTTGAGCTTGCTCAGCTTCAACTAAGAATCTATTCGTCACTGACTAGCTTACTCGGCACTCTCTTATGAACTTAGTTAGGCTTTACAAGTGACTTAGCTAAACCTTACATCTTTGATGTGTTTTAGTGTATCCATTCTCTATGTTTTAGAATATGTCATCAATACATTATTTCATCAATGGCTTAGCTAATCCTTGTACTTCATTACAACATCATAACTTCAACCTTTCTCTAGGTGTTCTAATTATATCTTATTGATTTCCACCTCCTTGTCAATCAACCAATTGATAGTATTTGGATCACTAAGGCGATTGTCATTCCTGCAAGTAGAAAGTTTGACATCAATGACAAAACAATGATTGAAAATAGTCTGTACCAATTTCATTATTCTTCATTAATGATCTCTTCAATAATTTCCAACAAATCCAATGAGTTTACATGTTTCCAAACCAAACCTTTTCATTAAATATTTCAAATACTTAGCCTAAGAGATAAATATTCCTTCTTTATCTTGCACAATTTGTAATCCTAGAAAATATTTCATTTCTTGTATCATGCTCATTTCAAATTCCTTCTTCTTTTCTTCTTCAAACTTGTCACTTTCATCATCATTTCCTCCAAATTGATGTCATCAACAAATATTACCAAAATCATTAATCCATCATCAATTTCTTTCCAATAGAGTTTACTATCTACCATAACTTTGCTATATCCAAGTTTTGTCAAATGCTTTTCCAATCTTACATACTATGTTCTAGGTGCTTGCATCAGGCCACACAATGTTTTGTTCAATCTACATACTATGTCCTTATCATATGTCAAAGAATAACCTTTACGTTGTTTTAGTTATACCTCTTCTTCAAGTTCTCCATTCAACAATGTTGAGTTGGCATCCATCTAATATACCTTGAATTTCTTATGTGTTGCATAGGCTAAGAATAACCTTACTACTTCTATTCTTGCCACATGAGCATAGGTCTCATCATAGTCTATTCCTTATTGTAGTGGTTGAGTATGGTTTAGGATAGAAAATATCTCAGTTATGCCTAAGCTATAAAGGCAATTTTTGTAAGTTTTGTTAGGGTCAAGTCTTCTCTATTTTCTTGATATTGCTTTCCAAGTTCACTATAAATTCCCTTTGCCTCTAAACCTATATGACATTCTACTTTATCTCCTCTAGACATTGATGTCTTGTGCAAGACATATTTGCCTATCATTAGTATATTGTGGATATCTACAATCTTGCATGACTGTATCTCCTTTTAACCTATGATTGATATATAAATGAATCCTCTTCTTCCTTGTGTCATTTATTTGGGTTTTTTGATCTGATCTGCATCTGCATGAGGTTGTTAAATTAAAACAAGTCTAGATGTGTATATCTTTTGGTGTAATGATGGTTCAAGTGTTCATGCATGGGCAAAGATTGGTTTGGACATTCTATTTTGGTGCATCACCATTTAGGTTTGAATAGGTAGATTTTCTTTCCTCCATCCCTTCTCCCTTTTCCTCTCTAAGGGTTGCTAGGTGCATCCTGAAGCAAAGGAAGCTAGCCTTCTCTAGAGACTCAACCTCATAGTTCAAGCCCCATGACTTGGAGGTTGTTTCCATGTTTCACAAGATTTTCCTTAGGTAAAACTTTGGACAAGGGTGCAAACTTTTTTGAAAACATTTTTTGGCACACCCAGTGGGACTATATTCTAGAAGATTTCAAGTCTATTGGTGTCAAAGAAAAAAAATTCAAGTTGATGCTGAGGAAACAGTGTTGCTCTTAGTATTCCAAGCCTTCAAGAGGCCAATTTCTACAAAGCTCTTGGAAAATATACAACCTTCATATCTAATTTCCAAACCAAAGTTGTAGTGATTCATTCCCAAAGCTAAAACAAGCACATCTTCTATAGGTTAATTCCATTATTAAGAGCTTTTATTTTCAAATCCTAGAAGGAAGAAGACTAGATTGTCTTTATCACTAGTTAGGAGTATAGAGGAAACACATACCCTTGCAAGATCCATTTCTACTCCTCCTGTTGTCAGATATCAATCTAGAATACCATTAGCTCATATCAATAGATCACTTTCTTATATGGCACAACCTAGAGCTTATTCTTTTGCTACTTTTAGTGGTGGAAGTCCCCTATTACTAGCTCAAATACATGACATACCAATATCAGCTCTCAAAAGTATACTAGATTTCAAAAGTGAAACTTCTATCTCTCCCTTAGAACACATTCAAGAGGTTGTAAATGTTTGTAATATTCATGGTATATTTGAGGATGATGTTGCAATTAGGCTTATAGCTTCATTTTTAAAAGGGAAAACACTTTAATGGTATAGAGGGTTGCCTCATAACTCTATAATAAATTGGGATGGATTAGGAGTAGGACTATTGAAATATTTGAGGACAAAAGTGACTACTCATCACTTTTGGAACAACTAACTACCATAGAAAGAGCCCCCTGTGAATGCATGAATGATTTCAATTAACAATTTTAGAAAACATGGGACATAATACCTACTTTAGTAAAACCTACCCCTGGTAATGCCTTCTTACATTATCTTAGAGCTTTTAATAGTGACATTGCCACCACAATCCAAACCATGGGAAGAGACACTTTACCTAATGCTTATGAAATAGCAATAAGGGCAAACAATATATTGATACAAGAAGGGAAGTTAGCTCCAAGGCCTCCTATTCCCTTCTTCCTTGATGTCCCAAATCACCAACCAACAATGGCCCCTATTCCCATAAATTCCACATCACAATCCATTTCTCTAGTCCCTCAAGCTTCCACATCTTCAAATGGAATAGATGAAATCAAGGGGATGATGCAGTCTATGATGTTGAACATAGATAAAAGATTGCAAGGCCAATAGAAGAAATTGGAAGACAACGTCTCTATGATGCAAAAAATGGGAAACAAAGTGGTGACTTTGGAAAGGCAGCAAGCTCAAGGTAGTAATGCTCATAAATTGCAATATCAAACTCCAAACAATGGTAGGCCTCCAAATTATAATTATGGGAATAATCCTTTTGATCAGAGTAGGTAGAATAGTCATGCCTCTACTTCAAATGAAAATCAAAGTAGGAACATAGTCCCTCAAAAAAATATGGCTTAGGATCAAGATTTGTGTCCTTCCTAAAACTACTCCTATGCCTATTGTATGTGTTAGAAGGCTGAATCTTATTTGTATTTGACCATTCAAGAGCCTATAGCAAGACAATCATACAAGGAGAACCAATCCAAAGATGCCTCATATATGCAAAGACAAGATGATTGCTACTTTCTGAATCATTAGGTGGAGGAACATTGTAATGTAAACCAAACTTTCTTTTCTGACAACACTAGGAGAAAAAGAAGAGCTATTGAAGATGCTACCCCTCCTCCTGACCAGGCTTCAACATCATTTAATGTAGTGCCTCTTTTATAGGTAGCAAATGACCAACCCAATGTTCCTCTACAAAAAAAATAGAGTAATTCTAGAGGGGATGTGAATGACCCCCAAGCTATTCCAACTCAACCCTCTATAGATGTAGCTCCCAAGGCTCCAAAAAAGCACCTAATTCCTTATTTAGTGTGGTAGATCAGATGAAGATGAAAAATGTGAATATTCCCATGTGGGATGTTGTTGCTATTATACCCATGCAAAAGAAGTTTCTATAGTAGGATTTGGAAAGTATTGAACCAAAGGATCAGCCACCTAGCATGGAGAGTGCCACAAGTCTAGTACAACCATCAAGGGAGGTTGAAACAAATAAAAAGGTTAGAACTCCTCCATTTTATGTTTCTCTAATTATAGGGGATAAACTAGTCCACAATTGCATGATTGATTCAGGGGCTAGTAGTTCAGTGATACCTAAGTGTGTTGTTGATGCTTTAGAAATGAAATATGAGCCCATTGTTAGGGATGTATTATAGATGGATGGTAGTACTATCAAGACTATAGGGATCCTTAAGAATGTGGAAATTTCCCTACATGTATTCCCTAGTTGTACTGTAACTCAAGATATATTAGTTGTTGAAGTTAAGCTACATTTTTCCATTTGTCTATCAAGAGACTTTACTACCCAAATAGGTGGTTATGTATGTTCTGATTGGTCATATATTTTTTTTAGAACAAGATATGGGACCAAGGATTCAATCAAAGTAGAGCCTCTTTCCCTCCATCATATTGAATCCTACACTCCTGATTTTATAAATATGAATTGCACTATCCTAGAAATGGATGAGAATGACATAGTGAATGAACTTGCCACTTCTCTAGTAGAGATACTTGATTTTCTCTTAGATGAATGGGCTAATGCATATCCATTGGAATACATATAAGAAACCCTTGAGATGGGTTTTGGTACATACTATATGTCAGAAAAGGATTCTCTTATCCCTAACCTTATAAAGGCACAAGAAGATATGAGTGTGATATGGAGTATGTATTTTGATGGATCAAGAAATAACAATGGATCAAGGGCTGATGTGATGTTGATTTCTCCTACACAAGTAAGGTACTACTTTTCATATGGGCTACAATTCAGTTACACTAATAATGTGGTAGAATATGAAGCTCTAATCCAAGGTCTCCAATAGGCACAAAGGAGAGGCATCATACTCTTAAAGGTATTTTGGGATTGTGATTTGGTTGTCAATCAAATTAGAAATCAGAATGTCATGACAAAAAACCTTCTAAAATCATCCAAACATAGAGTTTGGGATCAACTTGAAGGCTTTTAGGCTTTCAATATTTAGAGCATCCTAAGAACAAAAAAAAAACATGCTGATAGGCTTGCAGCAATTGGTACTCATTATGATATACTAGAGCATGTTACTGATGAAAAGAAGCAACAAATCAAAAAATTTGTAAGGCCTATCACCCCATAAAATCACACAAATTGGAAAGTATTTGATTCTAATTTACTTATTATTAATTTCTTGAAAAATGAAGGAGAATTCTCTACTAGAAATTAGTCCAAGCTAAAAAGTTAGTATGGGGACCAGATTATGAACCTAAACTCCAAAAAATTACCTAAAGGTCTAGTCACCTTAGAGGGCATTTTCAACTCTGATGATCAAGAAAAAGGAAAAATTTCAAACCTAACTACAAAGAGGGAAGATTGCACACCTATCACTATTCTTGATGGAAAGACTCTTAACTTGGGAAAAGTATGCACTAATGTTGAACAAGAAGTTTTCATTAATTTATGTCAAGAATTCAATGATGTTATTGCTTGGATATATGAAGACTTAAATGGTTTTAACCCAAGTTTATTTCAGCATACTATAGATTTAAACCATGGTGCTAAGCCTATTAGAACAAAGAAAAGGCCAATCAACCCAAAGATAGAACCTTTAATGAGAAAGGAACTATCCAAACTTATAGAAGCCAATAGCATCTTCCCTATTAAACACTCTTCATGGGTAGCCAATCTTGTTCTTGTTAGAAAGAAGAATGGAGAAATCAGATTGTGTGTAGATTTTAGGGATCTTAATAAGGCTTCTCTTAAAAATCACCATCCACTTCCTTCTATGGAGTAGATTTTGTCCAAGGTTAGTAGCTCAGAAAAGTTTCCCTTCTTAGATGGTTTTTTAGGCTATAATTAGGTGCTAGTCCAAGAGTCAAATAGATATAAGACAACATTCACTACCAAATGGGGTGGGTACCTATGCTTTTTGTAAGATACCATTTGGACTAACCAATGCAGGTGCCACATTTTAGAAGGCAATGGATATGGCCTTCAAGGGTGTGCTAGGAAATTATGTACTAGTCTATCTTGATGATATAACTTTCTTCTCAAAAATGAAGTAGATCATTTTGATCATTTGAGATAGGTATTTGAAAGATGGAGATGGTATGATGTGCCCCTAAATCCCAAGAAGTGTGTGTTTTCCACTAACCAAGGAAAGCTCCTAGGACATATTGTGTCAATAAATGGGCTAACAATAGATCCAAAGAGAGTAGAAGAAATTCTCTCTTTCCCACTTCCCAGTCATAAGAAAGGATTACAAAGCTTTCTTGGTAGGATCAACTTTGTAAGAAGGTTCATCCCCAATCTTACCTCAATGGTGAAGCCTCTCACAACTATGTTGAAAAAGAATATGATGTTTACTTTGACCAAGGAGAGAAGGCTAGTTTTGAAGAGATCAAGAAATTAGTTGCATTAGCTCCCACTCTTATCAATCCCAAGTTTGATAGAAACTTTTCCCTTTACTCCCTTGGAGGAGAATCAAGTATATCAATTATTCTTACACATCTAAATGATGAGAATTTGGAGTAGCCAATTGCTTTCTTTAGTGAGGTGCTAAAGGATTATGAAAGAAGATACAACTATGTAGAGAAATAAGTCTTTGCTATTGTAAGGGCTCTCAAAAAAATTAGACATCTTTTGTCTCATGACAAGGTTTAGCTCTTGGTTCCACATGCAAGTGTAAAGGAGTTCCTATTGAACAAAGATATCAATGGAAAAAGAGCTAGACGGATCACAAAAGTCATGGAATATGAAATTGATATTAGGATCACCAAACTTATGAGAGGTAGGGGATTGTGTGAGAAAATGGTCTCTTCTTTTGAGACACCTGAGGAAGATTCCCTCTTAATATACGATGAGCAACCAATAGAGAATGAAAATTAAAATGATTGGTTGCACAATATGACTACTTTCTTGGTAGAGGGAAGATATCCTCATGGCCAAAATAGAGCTAAGAAAAGATAATTCAGATTGCAGTCTATCCCATATGTCTTGGTGGATAGAATGCTATTCAAGAATGATTCTAATGGGGTCCTATTGAGGTGTTTCATAACAGATCAGGTTAGTAGGCTATCAAAAGAGTTCCATGATGGGCCTGCTAGTGGTCATTTCTAAGCTAGGGTTATAGAAATGAAAATAATGAGGGATAGTTATTATAAGCCAACTCTTTTCAATGATTTCCACAAACATGTGAGGAAATGTGAGAAATGTGATTTCCTCTCAAGAAAGGAAAGATTTTTTTCTCTTCCTCTCCATCCCATCCAAGTAGACCAACCCTTTGCTCAATGGGGTTTAGATTTTATTGGTCCAATAAACTAGCCCTCTAGTGCTGGTCACAAATGGTTCTTGGTAGTAACAAATTATTTCACAAGATGGATAGAGGCAGGAGCTTTAAAAGATGCAAAAAAAGCTTCAATGGTTGAGTTCCTTGATGGAATAGTGACTAGATTTAGCATTCCATCAACCATCATATTAGATAATGCCAAATCTTTTATTAGAAATCATATATGCTCATGGGCTCTAGAATATGGAATATATTTGAGCATTTTCCCAAATTATTATCACCAAGGGAATGACTTGGTAAAATCCTCTAATAAGAACCTCATTAGAATAATGAAGAGGACAATTGAAGACAATAAGAGGTGTTGGCATGCTAAGTTCAAGACTATCCTTTGGGCTAACAAAATTACACCCCAGAGAGCAATTAAGAACTCACCCTTCATGGTAGTATATAGAAGGGAAGCAAGGCTTCCTATTTCATTTGAGTTTTCCTCTCTTGAACTAGCTTATCAATTGGAGCTAGTTGAGGATGATGCTATGATAGTCTGGCTGGCTGAAATAATAGAATTGGAGGAAAATAGATAGTAGGCCATGTAGACCCTAGAAACACATCAAAAGTAGGTAAAAAAGTGTTTTGTAGGAGGGCTCGGGTCAAAATATTTAGGGAGGGTGATCTAGTATTAAAATGGAATGCAAATAGGAAAATATCAGGGAGGCAATTCAAATTTGATGATATGTGGAGTGGCCCATATGTTATCACCAACTATAAAGAGGCCAATTTTTTTTAGCTATCTAGGCCTAATGGTGAAGTTCTCCCAATCTTAGTTAATTGGATTTACCTTAAACCTTTCTTTTAGGGGAAGTTAAATGGTTTTTGTACATATTAGAATAGATACCTTGCTTTCTAACAGGTGCACAAGCATAGGTTGTCTCTCTATGGGATGACTAGGTTTCTTTTGAAAATTTGAAGTTTTGTAGTTGCAGAGAAGTAGGGGTAGGGCTATTGGTTTTAATGTGTTCATATCTTCATGTTTTATGACTCTATAGCTTAATGGATGCATAAGGTCACTGGTCTATACACAGTAGGCTGGCATTCCCCTTGAGTCACCAAAATTGTTGGCCATTTTTGCCTGCCCACCAAAATTTCCCTATTTGAATTCAAATATAGTAATGTTCACATATTGAGAATTCAAATAAATGGGGCACAAAATAATTTATATTAAAACCTTATGTTATATTGTTTGGCTACACTTTTTCATCTTATGGGTTGTATTTCATCCACCATCAGATTGAAGATGATCTATGGCAAGTGCTTTCCTATAATATGGAGATTTAATTTTTTTAATGAATGTGTAGAAGTAACCTTCTTCCACACATCCTAGGTGGGGCATTGCTTCCTATTTTTTTGCCACCATAGACAAGGTGGATGAGTTGTTAGGTGAGTTGGCATATAGCTAGATTTCTATTAGTAGTCACTTTCCTGCATTCTATCTTTCATCAGACCTTCTAACAATGTGGAAAAGTGACATTGTGCCATGTGGATTGGTGGGGTTAGGTTTTATTTGGTGGGCCATTGTGTGATTATCCTGATGTGTCTAGCAAGTTGACATACGGGTGGTTCCTAGTTGGTTGCAAGTACTAATGGGGACCACATGTTTTTAGTTCTATCTGTGTCATTAGATCTTCCTGGATCAATGGTTGTTGCATCCTCACTTTTTGAAATTGTGAGAACTTTAGACATTGTAGAGAAGTTCCCAAAGGCAATGTGTCCTTGTGGACCTAGTTTGAAAGAAAGGTAGTCATAATTAAGGTTAACCGTTATGTGATATCGCAGTTAAGTTGGAAGGTTGGTGCAGTTAGTAGGTTACATGGTCAAACATGTAAAGACCTAGCAAGGTGGAAAAAAGATAAAAGAATATTGGTCAACATGGTACCTTTTGGTTGTAAAACTCATTTAACCTTGCTGACTCATGAGCCAAAAACAAGGGGAAGAGATGTTTTCTTTCAAAATCCAATCTTCATGATCGATTCCAACCACTCTCCAATGAATGCCTTGCTTGGTAAATGAAGGAAACACTCCACTATCTCTAGTGTTATCCATCTACTTGGTCAGAGTGATTTAATGATGTCATTTTTATCTTCTCAAGGCTCTATTTTGGTAAAATGTGGATTTCATTGCATCAGAATCTATGTTGAGATCAAATTTTCTCCAGATCTATATGATTATTCTCTATAATCTTAAATGTTAGTGGTTGAGTTTGGTTTAGGACAGAAAATATCTCATTTATGCCTAAGCTATAAAGGTAGTTTTTGTAAATTTTTTTAGGGTCAACTCTTCTCTATTTTCTTGATATTTCTCTACAAGTTCACTATAAATTCCCTTATCCTCTAAACCTATATGACATTCTAATTTATCTCCTCTAGACATTGATGTATTGTGCAAGACCTATTTGCCTCTCATTATTATTTTTTAGATATCTAAAATCTTGTATGACTGTATCTTCTTTTGACCTATGAATGATATATAAGTGAATTCTCTTCTTCCATGTGTCATTTATTTGGTTTTTTTTATTTACATCTATATGTGGTTCTTAGATTAAAATAAGTTTGTATGTGTACATCTTTTGGTTTTGTGATGGTTCAAGTGTGCATGTATGGGTAGAGATTGGTTTGAACACTCTATTTTGGTGCATCACCCCTTAGGTTAGAATGGGTAGATTTTCTTTCATGCATCCCTTCTCCATTTTCCTCTCCAAGAGTAGTTAGATGCATCCTGATAGCAAAGGAAGCCAACCTTCTCTAGAGACTCAACCTCACAGTTCAAGTTCCACAACTTGGAGATTGTTTCCATGTTTCACAAGGTTGGCACTAGGTAAAAAATTTGGAGAAGGGAAAAATCTTTTGTGACAACAACAACCTATCCTAGTTGCATTAAATTGAACAAGCTTTTCCTGTACAACCTCAAGATGACTAGTCAATAATAATGGAGATAAGATTCATAGAAAATAGATATGGTGATAGCTCATCTTTTTGTTAATTCTCTTCGAAAATTATATAAAATTGGAGTATCACTCAAAACAACTCAAGACAAAAAAACATGATCTTTGAATGTTAATGTATTCTCAGGTTTGTAGAGAAAATACATCACAAAATTGGCATCAAGGAAACTAGATCAAATGTAAACTTAGCAAAAACCAAAAATTACATAATAGTTGTGAGGGCCCTCTCTAACCTTGGGATCTCATTTAAATAACATGAGATGAGACAAACTTTAGGCCTAGAGAGTACTAATAGTTGTCCTTAAGACAGAAAAATATTCTACAAAAAGTTACTGATAGAAAAGACAAAATTTGGTGCAACAAAGTAAATTACATCATGAATATTCTTTTGTGGGACCATTTCTGCTATGGCTTCTTTGTTAATGAGGATTTTTTTATTGGCATTGATTATGATGCTTGTGATGGGCCTAGTTCTAATACTTGAAAACTAAGATTAACTTGTGGTTATCCATCCAGGTCATTATGCACTAATAAACTGACAGTTACACTTGATTCTCCTACTGCCAGGTCATGAATTTGAATCTATGTGCTTGTTATTGTAGTTTATTGTTTATATTTGTCTTCTTCTACCTTACCTAATGCATTAGTTGTTTGCAAATCATCTTCTTCTATCTCATCTTTGTTGGTTTCACCAAGCACTAACTTTTTTTAATGTACAAAATTTTCCATCCATTTGTTAAAATTTGTGTCATCTGGCCAATCGTTCTTTAAAAAAAAATCTCATAACTTATTTATATCAAAAAATTCTTCTCTAATAAAATCATAGAATATTTGAACTCTGACAACTTCCTCAATTTTTTTTTTCCACAATGCATGCCCCTTTTCATTTATAACCCCATTAATGCTAAGGCATAATAAATCATCTAATTCTTTGGTGCATTCCTCCTTATCTTTTAATTTATCTATTTTTTTGAGTGCATGGGGAAAAGTTCAATTTTTTTAGCAAGATACTTTGAGAAATAGATTACAATCCTCTTTTGCACTACAACCCTCTTATCATCAAAATCAGATAAATCATTAGTCATGTCAAAGGTTTTTTTTATCTATTCACAAGATAGATTAATGACTAAAATACATAAAAGGGTGACATCCTTATCCTTTCTACCCTATTTACTCATAATGGGCTTCAAAGCATCCTCACCACCTTTTATCTCATTCCTCATGTCCATTATTTTTGCCAATTGTTCATAGAATGTGGGCCAATCAATCTTATCTACTAGATACAAGATTGTTTTTTTGATTTTGTCCTCATATTCATCATTTAACTCCACATGTAATGCCCAAAGTTTATTCTTATCCTCTTCAAAATCCTTAGGTGTATAAAATTGTGCTCTTTATGGAGTATCTAATAGCTCTACAAGGGGAGTTGACTTAAAGGGATCAACTGGAGGATGAGGATAAGGAATCCTGGGCTAGCTAGATTCTCCCACTTTTCTCTTTCCAAGTTTCTTATCCATTTGGGCCACTTGAGCCTCCAATTCATGTATCCTATTTCCTCTCTCCTCATATGCTTCCAACATCTCTTCAAATTTATCATTGAGCTCCGAGAATTTTTTTTTGTCTTTCACAAAAATAACAACTCCAAAGTCCACCATTTCTTTGGTAATTTTGGATACCTTTTCACTATTTGCCACCTCTACTTTATAGAGAGGCTATCTATATGCTCAAGATCTTAAACTTCTTGCATCCTAGTCTTATCCCTTTCCTCAATAGAACATATCACCAATTCTTGATGATCATCAGTATATTTCAATCCCTTATGTGCCTACAAGACCTATTCCTTAGTTTTAAGCTAAGTATCCTTTTTTTTCCTCACAGTATCAATAATCATGACATTTGCAATGTCCCATTTAGGTAAAATCAAATTTCCTAAATCCTTCAAAAATTGTCTTCCCCCTTTAGGGGCTATCTATGCAAACTCTTCCATGAAACTAGCTTTGACTTCATCTTCAATTTCAGAGTCCTTTTTGTTAGGTTGCTCTGCTTTGATCATTTTACACTTGGCCTCAAAATAATTAATATTTCTTCTCCATAAGAATTGAGAAAATGCCCTAGACATGAAAAAACTCTCATCATCAATAATTATTTTAGAAGCCTATGCTATTATAGGATCTATTTCCTTACCTCTATAATCTCCCACAGTGAGAGCTAGTGTAGGAATAGGAGGTTCTTCATGTACTCCTTCTATATCTATAGTTATAACTACAATATCCCTCTCCCCTCCTATTTTTCTTAGCTCTTCTCTCAAGGATACTTCATCATCTATCCTAAGTGGGGTTTGGGTAGTTGAATATTCTTCAATCCAAGAAGATGATCCCTACTCCAATTTTTTTTTCGTAGGTGCATGTGTAGCAAGTGGGCTTTTATAACTTGGCCTTTTATATGGAGGAAAGGGTTGTACACTCCTAGCCACTATGTACCCAAATCTTTTTTGCAATGTATACTGCCCTAGGTTAAAAATCATTTTACTTGCCAATCTATTTTCCACCTCAATGGTCTTGTTCAGGTATGCTTGTAACAAAATTTCATTCTTTTCATTTAGAGTTTTCATAATCCTAGAAAATTTATCCATCAACATATCTACTTTCATACCCCAATATTTTCTATTAGCTAGGGGATCATAATCTAGTTCAAAAGCATTTATAAAATTTAGGACTTTATTGTATACTTTCCACTTCCTCCTAAGCTCTTGCTCTTGTAATGAGAATTTATTTCTAACTATGTCCTCTAGAAAGTACACCCTTTTCTTATGAGCTGTAGGTTTAGTTCTCTCTCTAAAAAGATCATAAATTCCCTTTGAATCTATAAAATTGGCATGGGATTGAGCCATTTGATATTTGTCTAAGACTTTCTCCAAGTTCCTCCATCCCTTCTTGAAAAAAAAAGAGTTATGCACAATAGAAATTTGGGGAAAGAAAGTACCTTTAGATTTTCCCAATAATTATCTTTCTTCCACTGATCCCATCTTCCATATAAGCTCAACAATTCCTACTTCTAGAGGCACTTGATAAGGTAGTGCATGTGGTTTTCCCAAAAAGCCATAAACTTTTAAAACAGTAGACATTGCATATGGGATGATGTCTCCCCAATTGTGACTTACCATCAACCCTTCAACATGATCTTTTGGTCTAACCAACTCTAGTATATGTTGTGGTATTCTAGGGCTATCCCCTATAACAACATTCTAAGTTTAGAAGCAAAATACTATTCAAAACTAACAAAACTGGCATCAATCACCTCCCATGTCATATTTGCACTCCATAATTAGACAAGGAGATTTTCTCCATCTCTTTCCAATTCCAACTTTATTTTTTATAGAAAAATGTAACTTCCTTATACAAGCATATCTACATTAGCATGAAGTACTAACAAAAGGGCTTATCAACTTTAGCCTTTGCAATTCCTATTAATCCAGTATGAATTTCTTCTACTAAGAGAGTAGTAAAGTCAAAGATAGAACTCATAGAATATTGAAAGTTTGGAGTGATAATGAAGAAAATGGAGCCTAGGATGTGGTCTTGCTCATCCATGACAAAGATTTTGTAGAGAGAGAAATACAATTCCTATGCTCTAGGGTTGAAAAATTTTTTCAACAAAGGCTCAGGGGTGTTTTTTGTAACCAAGGGCAATGATCCTATTCTAACAAATTGCTCCTACAATGGTCCTCCCCTTATATATACTCTTTGTACATCATACCTAGCCTAGAGGTCTTCCATGTCTATCTTTCCATGGATTGCATTGTTAGGGTTTAACTTAAAAACCTCTATGAGATCAATTTTGGTGAACCCCTAAAAAGATTATCAATAGCATGATTCTTCACAATATTGGTAATTGGATCATATTTATCTGTCATTATTGCAAGAAAATCATTGTCAAAGAAAAATCTTGAGATAATTAATTTTCCTATATTCAATTCCTATACATTATTCAAGGGAGTATCTAGTCTTCTTTTTGCAAACCATTTATGAAAAAACACTAATCCTTATCCCTCAACCAACTTTATTTATCATAAAAACCCTCACTAGCCACTAACCTATGTTGGAAATACAATAGGAAGGTAAACTTCTAAGGGGGCAAGGGGGTCGAGGTAGGGGGTGGGGGGCGCAGGGAGATTAGCAATTTAAACTTGGACCCATACAACTTTCATCACACATCCATCTCATACATTCAATGTAAAAACTGAAATAACATGTAAAGAATGTACATACAAAGCATGTAAGAAAGTAAACATTCACACACATAACACTAGATATGATTACCCAAAAACCCTCCAAGTGAGAAGGTAAAATTGGGGTGGGGATAACACCCACAAATCTCTACTACTGTAGTAATAAAGTGTATCCAATGAAGGTTACAATATTTTGACCATGAAACATGATCTACCCTATGAAAGGTCTACCCTATTAAAGGCTTACAAAGACTATTAGGTCTCACCTTGTTAGATGATTTCAACACCTTGTTAGAAGTGTGCCTTTCTAAAAGACTTTAACTTGCAACTAAATAAGCACCATATTAAAGGATTTCAATATAGCCTGTTAGGACTACTCTATTAAGATATTTTGACTAAAATCACTTGTTAAAATGTCTCAGCATTCATCCTACGGTCAACACTTGTTTCCTTGATGATATATCACCTCTAAAAAATTGTCTTCTTGATCCTTCTTGATCAGATGTCTCTTTGTTGTATCCTTTTCCTTTCCTCTATTATGCTCTAACTGATTTTGCAATGTTGTCTCATTTCATAACTCCTTAGTCACCATGAATGCTTTATTTGTACATGCAAACTTCTCTCTTCGCTCTTTCAATATTCATAGAAAATTTAGGGTTTGTCCTCCTTAAAAGACTTTGGTGACTTAGGGTTAGGTATGAATCTATGGCTGAGATTCATCCCTTTTGCCACTTAATCCTTCCCTTTTTTTGATTGGTTGCATGTAATTACATAGGGAATCCAACTTCATATTTATCCTTATCTCAAAAATATCACAATTCATCCTTAAATCATCTCAAAAATAGTTTACATAGTTTTTTGTGCCATTACAAACAAATATGTGAAAACTATCTTACTCAGCATCTGAAGCTTTAATGCTTGACATACACTAATATTTCCACTATGACTTGACATTTGTGTCACTCAGCATACACTATCTACATGACACTTGAGTGACTCGACACTCACTATGAACTTGACATGGTCTATTATTTACATGTTGTGCTTAGCATGTACTACTTGTTCAACATGAACTAAGTAAATAACTTAACTATGTTGGCACTCACTTGTCAAAACTAATCTGAGATCAACAATGTCCCCCTTTGACATGAGTGTCAAAACTACTTGAGTATGCATTAATACCCTTAATCTCATTAGCATAACATATCTCTAACTTGGCTTATATACAAAACTTCAAAATTTTAAAATTTTGCAATAACTTGGATACCTCAAAATCTAATAACTCCCCTTGAGTTGATATGTCTATTCTATATCCAAAACTTGTGTATTCTTTTTGAGTAAATATGTCTCATTTGTTACTATTTGACTTCATACTCTATTTTGTGCTTGCTCCCCCTTAGCTTAATCTATCTTTACTCTATCCTTGTTTTTTTACTCTCCATCTTTATGTCTCACTCTACTTATATCTCCCCAAAAAATTTATTCTCCCCCAAAATGTCTCCACCTTTGTCTTATTCTCCCCCCTTTTGATACTTATGTCAATGGGCTATACACTTATAGTGTATTTGTCTAGAAAAGACTTATGGACATCCAATATTATCTTGAGAGCTACATCCCAGTTCTCACATGCTATATCCAATGACTTGATTTGGATAGCTAGCTTGATAGCAAGGTGGACTAGACCATCTATTGTAACAAGATCTAGGTCTTTCTTCATTAGGGTTTTAGCATAGCCTAGTTCCTTGTGCAAAATTTCCATATGGGGGGTGGGAGTGGTCTAGATGCTAATCATTTTGGCCCTTATGTTTGCCTCACCTAATGTAAATATAACTAATTGACTATGGGTTTGAAGCAATTTCCTAAAATGCTTCTCACTTTGAGCTGGATTCATAGGAAACTTTGTACTTGATGCATTGATGTGGCTCTCTAGGCCAAAAATGTGACTTTAGTTTCTTGGGTGAAGAGTGATAGATTGCATAATTTAGTATACAATGAGAATATGTTCAAGTACCTTCTTCACATCCTCAACCTTAGTTGGCAATGAAACTTGTGTTAGTGCTATATCACCTAATATCTTTTCATTGACTCTTCTTTGAAACTTCTTTTCTAACCATTCTAATAACTTAGCATTAGTATCTAGGTCTTCATCACTAACCTTCTCCACTATCTTTGTTAGCTATTCCATTAGTTTCTTGGTCTCATCTAGAGTTGGTAGATTAAATGCATCCAAAATGATGTCTTTTATATCTTACAATACCTGCTTCTACATGTGCTCCCTTCTAAACATTTCCTGATGCTTCTTCCTTGTTAGGGCTTATTGGAGTATGCCTATCTATTCTATGGTCATTGTATCATAGTCATACTTTGGCCAAATGATTTATTCATCAAGGCTCACATCTCCATATTGTATGACTTCCTCTACCTTTTATGAACTTGGGCTTGGCATTGATATCTACAAAGGAGTTGCATCTATGCTCGGCTTCTAAAGAGTTTGGGTAGAAGGAGTGCCAGATGCTGGTAAGGTTACTAGGGCTTGGATGGCAACTTGCTCCTTCACCTTATGTATTAGTTCTTCCCCTTCATGCTTGTCCTGTTCTACCATAATGACTTGATTTTCACCTTGAACTTGTGCTATAGGTGTAGATAAGTCTATTTGACCTATTTCTTGCAATTCTATAGTACAAACATGTGTTTCCACTATGCTCTTCTCTACTATATCAACCTTGATAGATGTATCTTCTAGTTTTTGGACCAAAGGTTATACATTAGTGACTGGAGGGATGATAGAAGGTGGTTCTTATGGATTCACCTTTTCCCTTTCAGTATCAATCATTATCTTCTATAGTTTGTCCATAGTAACTATTCGAATTACAATCAAAATGGTAAACTTTTGAGAGGGAGGCTGAATTAGTAGTTAAAACTTGGGCCCATAAAAATTTCACCACACATCCATCACATGCATTCAATGAATAAATTGAAATAATATGTAAAGTGTATACATCTAAATCATATAACCATGTAAGCATATAAAGACATAACACCAGGTCTGATTACCTAGCAACATTCAAAGTGAGAAGGTAAAAATGGAGTGGGGATGACACCTACAAATCTTCACTACTACAATAATAAAGTGTATCTAATGAAGGTTACAATGTTTTGACCATGAAACATGATCTACCCTATGAAAGGTCTGCCCTATTAAAGGGTTACAAAGACTTTTAGGTCTCACCTTGTTAGAGGATTTCAACACCCTGTTAGAAGTGCTCCTTGTTAGAGGACTACAACTTACATCTAAGTAAGCACCCTGTTAAAGGATTTCATATAGCATGTTAGGACTACTCTATTAAGAGATTTCACTGAAAACACCTGTTAAAATGTTTTAGCATAGATCCTATGGTTGAAACTTTCTTGCTTGATAATATATCAACTCTAAAAAATGTCTTCTTGATCCTTCACAATTAGGTGTCTCAATGTTGTATCCTTTTCTCTATCCTCTATCCTTCCTTAACTAATTCTACAATTCACTCTTTCTTGATAAATTCTGAGTCACCATGAATGCTCTACATGCAAACTATCTTGTTGACTCCTTCAATTCCTTAAATACTCCATACCAGAAAGAGTTTTGGGCTTCATCATCCTTAAGAAGAATTTGGTGGCTTAGGGTTAAGTATGAATCTACAGCTAAGATTCATTCATTTTTTCACTTAATCCTTCCCATTTTCTAATTGGCTGCATGTAATTGAATAGGGAATCCAAATAAAGATTCATCTTTATCTAAAAAATATCACAATTTAATCTTAAGTCATCTCAAAAATAGTTTACATAGTTGTTTGTGCCATTACAAAGAAATATGTCAAAACTATGTCACTTAACATATGAAGTCTGTGATGCTCAGCATGCACTGTTCTATATACTATGACTCAGCACCTACATTTCTTGGTATCCATTGTTTACTCAGCTCCTAAATCACTTGGCATGGTCTATCTTCTTAGCACTTGAGTGACTCAGCACATGAGTGACTCAGCACATGAGTGACTCAACACTCATTTCAACTCAACATGGTCTAATATTTATATGTTGTGCTCAATATGTATTACTAGTTCACCATCAACTAAGTAGATGACTTAAGTGTGTTGAAACTAACGAGTCAAAACTAATATGAGATCAACAATCTCCTCCTTTGACATGAGTGTCAAAAATAATTGAATATACTATATTATCCTTAATCTCTAGAGCATAACATATCCATGACTTGACTTATATACAAAACTTCAAAATTTCAAAATTTTGCACTAACTTGTATACCTCAAAATTTGATGTCTATTTTGTATCCATAATTTGTGCTCTTCTCTGCTAATACACTTTTACTTCAATGTGTTGATACTCTATCCTTTGATATATCTCTACTACTATGCTCCCCCTTTCTTATTCTCTCTTATTGTGCATCATACTTTGTCACTCCCCCTTTTATTCTCTTACTTTCTTAACACTTTATGTCAAATGGGCTATACACTTATTGTGTGTTTGTCTAGAAAAGATTTATGGAAATCCATGATTATCTTGAGGGCTACATCCTAGTTATCACATGAAACATCTAATGACCTAATTTGAATATTAAGCTTGGTAGCAAGCTGTACTAGACCATCTAAAGTAGAAAGATTAGGGTCTTTCTTCAATAGAGTTTCAGCATAGCCTAGCTCCTTGTGCAATATCTGCATGTGTGGGGTGAGGGTAGCTTGTATACTTGTTAGTTTGGCTCTAATGTTAGCCTCATCTACTATTAAGATAGCTAACTAACTTTGTGTCTAAAGTAATGTCCTAAAATGCTTCTCATTCTAAGCTGGATTTGTTGGTAGTCTCGCACCTAATGTAGATATTTCACTTTCCAAGCTCAGAATGTGACTTTTGGTCTCTTGGGTGAAGAGTATAGGATTGCATAGTTTTTTGTACAATGAGAATATATTCTCAAATACCTTCTTCACATCCTTAACCTTGTTTTCCTATGCAAATTGAGTAAGTGCTATATCATTAGATATTTTCTTATTTACTCTATTTTGGAACTTCTTTTCAGACCATTCTAATAGTTTTGCATTTGTATCAAGATCTTCATTATTGACCTTATCCACTATGTCTATGAGTTGTTCTATTAGTGGCTTGGTCTCTTTAGGAGTTGGAAGACTAAATGCATCTAGAAAGATATCCTTGATATCTTGAAGTCCTTGCTTCTACCTATGTTCTCTCCCAAGAATTTCTTGATGCCTTTTCCTTTCTAAAGCATATTGTAGTATGCCTATTTGTTCCAATGTCATAATATCATTATTATACTTTGGTATAACAAGTTCTTCATCAAGGCTTATATCTCCATAATGAATTACCTTTTCAACTTTTGATGAGCTTGGGCTTGGCTCTATGATCTGAAATGGAGTAGCATCCGTGCTCAGCTTCTGAAGAGTTTGTGTGCAAGGAATTCTAGATACTAGTAAGGCTACCAGTGCTTGCATGGCCACTTGTTCCTTCACCTTTGGTTCTACCTCTTTATGCTTTCCTTGTTCTATCACTATTACTTTGCTTTAACCTTGTTCTTTTGATGTAGGTATAGATGAATCTATTTCTCTTGTCTCCTTCTTTTGTCCCATAGTGGTGTCTTTCTCTTTTGTTATTTTCTTCTCAATTGTATCAACCTTAGTAGTTGTATCTACTATCATTTGGATCAAAGTTTGTACATTAGTAACTAAAGGGATGATGGAAGGTGGTTCTTGTGGATTCACCTTTTCCCTTGTGACATCAATTATCGCCTTTTGTAGTTCTTCTACACTAACCAAAACTAGATTGCCACATCGTTTGGCTTTCAATGTAGATTGATCTAAGATCTTATTTAAATCTTCTACAGTAAGAAGATTGATGTTCTAAGCTGATGGATCATAGACATCTTTGATATTTATAGTTATAGTTCTCTTGGTTGTGTCATGGGGAGGACTAAATCTTGGCAATTGTGTGTCATGAACACTCTATTCTTCTTGCTGCTCAGGCTCAGTTGTTGCCTTATCATCTTCTTTTGTTTTTGTCTCTCCTCCAACTATGTTGTCTTTTTTATCATCTTTCTTATCATCATTTTTAACCTTTAAAGGGTCTCTTTCTCCTTTCTTCTGTTAGAATCTGAAAAGATTAATAACCCAGAAAACTAGTGCAAAGAGTAAATATCTAAACTATGAATGCAAATGATACAAAATCAAAATAGCATCATAGAGTTAGTCTCCAAGAGAGTAATGCAAATGCTTGAAGCAAAATAGCATTAAGAGGATGCAAAAATAAGAGATACAAATACAAGCCAGGTAGCATGCTTATATAGGCAAGGAAGAGAGAGGAGGTGACAACACCAACCAATGAGGAGCAACCATCTATCGGACTAAAGATAGCAAAGTATCTTCCCAAGATAGCTAATGGATGCTCACATGTAGGAAGGTGACACCTCATAACCATTCACCTAATAAGACATGCTTTATTAACCTAAGAGAGATTATTAAAAGTGTAGGAAAAATCTATCAAAATAGGAAAAATAAAAAACTACACTAACACCCCCCCATAGGCGAAGCTTAGGAGGATGTAGAAATGGGTCTCAGAAAGTCAAGCCTGATGAGGTACCCATGTACATAAAATTCCCCCAAAAGAGAGAGAAAAGAGACTCCCCAAAGAAAATTAGGACTCCAAGTGAGAGGAAGAGGCCCCCCCAAAAGATGAAGCATCCCGCTCCTCCAGCAAAGCTTGCAAATTTTGTCTGGTTGATCCACTTACATCGAACAAGTTTTCTTCCCTTAGGAAAAGGGACAAGATCCCAAGTGTGGTTCCTCATCAAGGAACTATACTCTTCCTACATAGCTGTATCCCACTCAGAAATACCAGAAGCCTCATGAAAGGACTGTGGATTTGAGGCAGTAGCAATGAAGATATGTAGAGCATCTTGGAATTGCAAACGAGTCTGCTTGGTGTCTGATGGATCCCCAACCCAATCACCTGCAAACTGCAAGGTCTGTCTAGCCCAAAGTGGACCAAAAGACGGAGAATCTAGAGGAGAATCATCAACCTGTGAATAATGACTAGGAGAGGAAGGAGGTGAGTCCTCTGAATCACTCTTTGCATCAAAAGTGGAGGTAGAAGACTGCTCAAGTGAATCTGACCCATCATGTATTCCAAGTGACTCCAATGTCAAAGTAGAAGGCAACCCTGTGACCATGCTCTGTTGGTTAAGCTGATGCAAGTAGTGGAAGTTAAGATGGCCAAACTGCTCATGCCATAATCTTCTCACATTATTAGAGTGAATGAGTGAAACAGTCAAAGGAGGATCAGGAACAAAGTGAGAAAACATATAGAGTCGTGACTGATGATCTGCTCTCCCAACTGCAACTGTAGAATCATTGTGCAACTCACATATCTCCACTGAATCAGGAGTGAACTCAACCCACTTGCTTGAACCTATGTGAGTGATCTGGTATACTGATAGGAGATTAGTTGACAATGAGGGTACACAAGGAACATCATGGAATGTGCCAACCCCCACATCAACAGACCCTCTCCCACACACCTCAACAGGAGTGTTATCACCCATCAAAATAGAAGGCATAGTACATGGCTCCAAGGATGCAAGTTCTTCCTTAGATGAAGCTATGTGGTGTGAAGCACCCGAATCAAGAACCCAAGTGAATGGTGAGGAAGCAACTGCAAAAAGGGCCTTGCCCTTTCCTTTCCCCTTGCTGTTTTCTTTTTCTTTGTTAGACCCTTCATTAGAACTTTGTTTGATAGACTCAGGAACACTGATATTATTCTTCTCAAGAATGTATGTCAAGTGATCAAGTTGTTTCTGCAAACATTTATGTTCATCATGACCATGTCTTTTACAATAGGCACATTTGACCTTTTCTTTCTTAGGCTTATCGCCCTTGGAAGATGGTGTTTTAATAGTTGCTTTTGAAGAAACTGGCATCTGATCCTTCTTCTCCTCGCTATTCTTTTGTTTCTTGTCCTTACTATTGTTGTTACTACTTTGTCCTTGTTGTTCTTTTGTGCCTTGGTTAGCAGCCAAGGCATGTGACTTAAAGGACTTAAGAATGCCCATCTGGATTAGCTTGTCCTGTTCTCGAGTGAGATTGACAGCAAAATCATCTAAAGATGGCATGGTGAATTGAGTACCAAGTGCACCCTTAGTAGCATAGAAGGTAGAAACAAACACAGAATATTCTGAACTTAGCTTAGAGAGAATACTAAGAATCAGTTGTTCATCTTTCTTTTCAATTCCACATTGTTTTAATTGCAGCCTTAGTGATTTCAATTTGGTGAAGAAATCTTGGATTGTGTTGAAATTGCCTGGACTCAAACTAATTAATTCATTTTCCAACATATGACCCCTCATTGAATCTTGTGTGCCAAATAGTGTCTCTAGCTTTGTCCATACTTCATTTGGTGTATCCAAAGACTCAATGTGAAATAGCAAGTCAGGAGAAATAGACAAACACAATGTTCCATATGCCTCATCACATTTGTTAAACCACTTAGGCTTGTCTTCATCTTTAGTAGGTTCAGTTTCAAGTCCCATAGTTATCCTATTTAATCCAGCTTTCTTTAAGTGAATTGTCATGCGTGATTTCCACTCAAAGTAATTGTATGGAGTTAGGATGGGCATATTTATTTGATCCATGATGAAGAAATGCAGAGAAGAAATGCTGAAAAGAAGAGAACCCAGCCACGACAATGCCCCCCCCTCTTTACTCAATCAAAGAACCCCCCCTCAAAGAAATATGATTTGGCACTTTATTTTAGTGCGTTTACAACTACCACTAGAAAGAATTACTTAGTGGTCTTGATTTCAATGCATTACAAACCCTCATGAAGAGCATATGCTAGAAGTGAAACTTGGGCACAATAATCAAGGGAAAAAATAGCACCAATGTGATCTACTCGAAAAATCATGCACTTTCAAAAAAAGAATCACCTCGATACGAGGTCGTATGAGAAAGTTATGATCCTCCGAAGTTTCCAAAATGAGAACTGTGCACAGTCACAGCTGAGAAGCTGCAATTTCTAAAGAATTCATGCATGAAAATCAAAAAACAACTTCACTAGTGGATAGAGCACAAAAAAATAGCCAAGTTCATAACAAGAATCATCAAAATCGGAGTCCGTATGAGCAAGAACGAGACATTTGAAAACTGCATTCAAATCTGCGACTCCCAACGGAGAGCGGTATGGCTGTATCTTTGCATGCTCAATTTTGAAAAATATACAGCTTGCATGCAAAATCTAAAAGATACCCAAATGGTTTTTCGGGGCTGCGAACAAAACCCAGAAAGCATTTTTCTTGTTGATGTACAGAAGATGTTTCTGTAGTGTAAATTAGACTCCTTTAACAGTAAAAAATGGCTCCAAAAATTAAAAAACGACCCCAGCAACCAAAATATGACATGCAAATGTTGGATCAGCTTCTTAAGTCCATCAATGGCATGCTGGAACCTGCAAAACTGATTGAAAACTCCAAATATGCAAGTTGGTTGTCAGATTTGAGATTGAAACCCCAGAGAAAAATCGTTTTTGTCAAAACTTTTCTGATTCTCAGGATCATCCAAAGATGCAAGAGAAGAGCATACTTCATTTTTCAAAAAACTACAATAAAGTTTATTAGCCCCCTCCGAATCTCTCAAATAAGGAAACTAAAATCTACTCTTGCACGTGGAAAAGCTCTGATACCATGTTAGAATCTGAAAAGATTAATAACCCAGAAAACTAGTGCAAAGAGTAAATATCTAAACTATGAATGCAAATGATACAAAATCAAAATAGCATCATAGAGTTAGTCTCCAAGAGAGTAATGCAAATGCTTGAAGCAAAATAGCATTAAGAGGATGCAAAAATAAGAGATACAAATACAAGCCAGGTAGCATGCTTATATAGGCAAGGAAGAGAGAGGAGGTGACAACACCAACCAATGAGGAGCAACCATCTATCAGACTAAAGATAGCAAAGTATCTTCCCAAGATAGCTAATGGATGCTCACATGTAGGAAGGTGACACCTCATAACCATTCACCTAATAAGACATGCTTTATTAACCTAAGCGAGATTATTAAAAGTGTAGGAAAAATCTATCAAAATAGGAAAAATAAAAAACTACACTAACATCTTCACTATGGTTAACCAATAAATGAGTTTCCATATCTTTGTTGACTTCTTAACAACATCATATATATTATTTTGGAGAATGCTAAAGGCTCTGTATTTAAGTGTGAACCTAACTTCATATTTCTTTACTACCTTAGCAATTTTTCCCTTAGTCGACTCAAGAATTACTTGAGCTAGTGTTGTCTCCCTAATTTGTCTTTCCAAATTTAGACAATAATGCCATTTTTACTCATGCCATATAGACTTTTAGGTACTCAATTGGAAAATTCTAGTGGTGTTATCTTAAACTTTGACATCATGGCATATAATGCCTCTTCCACTTTTTTTTTCTCCTCTTTACCCAATTTTTCAAAATAAACATGGCTAGAACCTAATAAATGTGTGTTGATCTTGACATTTTCACATAAATTCTCAAGATCTAAGAGAGGATTGTGACTTACCACCTTGAATTGGCTATTGTCATTTGATTTTGTCTTCTCTTCATCAGAATCTAGTTGAACCACATACTTCCTTCTCTGTCTTTTCTACTCCTGACCTCCTTGCTCTATCTACTTTGTCTTTTCTTTAGCCTTTTGTGTTGTAGCACATGTGCTAACTCTAGTTGTAGGTGTAATGGGCTTTGGCTGACTTGGTTTAACAAGTTTCTTTGTCCTTTCCACTAGTTGTGCCTTTGCCTTTCTTTTCTTTTGTTTGGTAGGAGTAGGTGCTTCCCTCGCTTCTTCTCCCTTGACATTATCAATATCCTCCTCTTCCTTATCTTCTCCCATTCCATGTGCCAATGCTAGAGGTTCTTGAGCTTGAGTTTCTTCTTCCTTTAAAACTTCTTTACTATACTTTCATTTTTCTTCATGGCAGAGGCAGTCTTCAAATCCATGGTAATCTTAGATTTTCACCATGTCATATTTTCCAAAAACATTTACAATTTTGTCTACCTCTTCTACAAGTAAAATTTTTATTGCTACAAAGGCTTCATCTACATTTACCTCATAACCTAAGGGTCTTAACCATCTTACCCTTGGTGTGGCGGCTTGCACAAATGTGTAGTTAATATCAACAAGTAAAAAACATCATTATAATGTTTCTCAACTAAAAAAATTAGTATCCTTAGTCTCTACTTCATCGACTTCTTGAAGTCTTGAAAGTAGCTAATCATTAAGTATTCAAAATTTTCTCCTAGCTACTCAATGTATTCACTAATCTATACTATAACTGATCTATTAGTCTTCCATCCTACTATTCCACATGAGGAGAATGTGTTTTTTACATAGAAGAATATGCAGATTAATATTGAACCAAACTTGCACTGTGCACTCTTGGTTTTCCTTATTGCTCTAAGGTTCTCCATAAGTTGTTGCAATTGAAGGTCTACTAGATCATATGTATGATCTTTCTTGACAATTTTATAACCAAAAATTAAAGCTATACAGGGTACATTATTATATCTACTAAATCAATAGAATTTGTGTGAGATTACCCTTATAAAAAAGTTAATAAGAGGATCTATGATTGTATCTATAGTCATATCTCTCTTATTCTAGACTACTCTACTATCTTCTCAATCATGTCCTTGGAATCACTTCTAAGTGTCTTAAGCTAATCTAGGGTTGGGTAGCTAGTAACCCTATGAATTATTCTCTTAGTTATCTTGATTGGTCCACTCTCTAGCCACAAGGAACCATCTTAAATTTGGCTCAACACAATTTTTATCCATTCTATTTTGAAAACATTTGAAAAATCTAGGGTTCATGTTAAACCCTTTTTCTCAAAAATTTTGCATTCTTCTTTCAAAACAATGTTTTCACATAACTTGTTGTATGCACCTCTTATTTCCATGTCACCAATGTTTTCTATCTTGTAATTGTAACATTTCCTCACATCTAGTACCATTATTACATTTGGTGGGATCATTGATAATGCACCAGAAGGGTCTTGTTTATAAGTGATGTTAGGAATGGCTTTAAACATGGGTTGCTTAACTTCATTATTAACTAGTTGAATGTTTTAAACTTCCTTTCCTTCAACATTTTCTGAACTTGATGGCATTGTGTCAAGCTAGGGTTTATGAAAATTTAAACTACATAGCTTGACTCCATATAAATACCTTGCAAGATCAGTCAAAATGGTGATGACTTACTGCACATATCTTCTGCAATTGCTTTGGACTAATTTCTAGATCACCTCTTACTCTTCTTGCTCTTTCTCAATTTTGAAATGATGAGAAATGAGCTCAAATAAATCATATACCTTTTTGAATACCTTGTATTTAATGTTAAGTGCTTACACAATTGTAAGCTCATTAACCAATTTTTGGTTCACTTGGCATCCATTAACATTTCCATTATTTGGCAGCTACTACTAGTTCAACATCATCTTCCTTGTCTGAAAGCTCAGCATCCTCTAACATTCTAGTTGGCACATATAGGAAACATTTCATGCTAAAAAACAACATCAAAAACTTAAATATTTTTCTTGAATTTCTAACAATATCTTGCATCTTTATTCATGCTAATGTATTCTTTTTAGTACTATCTCCTTTTGGAACTAATGTATAATATAACCTTTGAATATTAGTCCCACATACCTCTTGTTTGCCTATTTTAATGAGGTGTGATCACTTGACCCATTAGGTGAAGTGATCCATTCTCCATTTGATGTGCTAATAACATCTTTCTTTTTCCATGTCTTGTTCATCTCACCTCAAATGTGTTCAACATCTACCTTGGCTTTACCTTTATTAAACTCACAACTTGGTGCCTTTGACCTAGTTGGACAATATTTATTGATATGACTAGTCTTCAAACTACTAAAACATTTAGTTTGACTTAACCATCTTTGGTAGTTACCTATGAAGTGTGTCCTACTACAATTCTTAGGAACATGTCCATATTCTTGACAATAATGACAGCTATATCTTGTATTATAATCCCAATTATAAGAGTTGCCATTGTTCCTTACCTTTGTTTTCTTGTTTGATGACCACATGGATTTTGATTTGCATTTGAAAGCTCTATATTCATACTTCTAACAATTGTAGCAATATCCTTCAGATATTTGTGTATGCATGGTCCTAGTTGTGCATTCATGTGCCTAATAACCTTGCTTGTGGCATTTATGAAAATGAGTCATGTTCTTAAGCTTGACATTCTAATTTGTAGTTTTGCTTTTGCACACATTGGTAGCATGTCCTTTCTTACCACAATTATGACAAGTAGGTTTGGAGTTCTTACCTTTGGTGTTCCTTTCTTCTGCACTTTTGGATGATTCTCCTTCTTCAGTGCTTGAGTAACCTAGTCCTAATGTATAATTCTTGGATTTAGGAGATCTGAATAATTGCTCAAAAGTATTTGATGGCTTCATTTGGCTTGTTGAAACTTTTAGCAAATTCCTTTTCTCTCTTTAGATCATTTTGCAATTGTTCATTCTAAAACTTCAATGTAGTTATCTTGACGTCCTTAACATTTAATTCATAGTTGACATTCATCATTTGACTTAGAGTATCCAATTGCATATTGGAAATCTTAGTTAGCTCTTTTGACTTCACTTCCAATCTGTTGGAAAAAATTATTTTGTCTTCTTCAATCATGGATTTATCTTCCATAATTTTCTTCTTTTGTTTAGTTACCTCATATAGCAATATATCTTGTGATTCTTGTTCTATCTTGAGATTTATGATTTCCTTAGCTTGAACTCTATCCTTTTCCATTATATCTACAACTGCTGCATCAAATTTATTGGAGTCTCCATCTACAAATAACTTAGTAGTTTCTATCTCCTTGTATTGAGTGGCATTCTCTACAAGAGCAATTTCATTCCTTCTCTTCAAGGATTTCTTTAGTTCGTCTCTTGCTTCATTTAGTTGATGTAGTATGAGATGTATTTCAATCTCTTGGTTCTCAATAGTCTTTCCCAACTTGTATACTTCCATATCTTTCCTCAAAGCTACAAAGCTTCTCTTTTAGAGAGCAAGGCTCTAATACCAATTTTTGGAATTACAATGGGAAAGGTAAACTTGGGGGGGGGGGGGGGGGGGGCGAGCGTGTGTGAATTAGTAGTTTAAACTTGGACCCATAAATCTTTCACCACACATCTATCACATGCATTTAATAAATGAACTGAAATAACATGTAAAGTGTATACATCTAAATCATATAACTATGTAAGCATTCACACACATAACACTAGATATGATTACCTAGAAACCTTCCAAGTGAGAAGGTAAAACTAGGGTGGGCATGACACCCACAAATATTCACTAATATAGTAATAAAGTGTATTTAATGAAGGTTACAATGTTTTAACCATGAAACATGATCTACCCTGTGAAAGGTCTACCCTGTTAAAGGCTTACAAAAACTATTATGTCTCACCTTGTTAGAGAATTTCAACACCTTGTTAGAAGTGTGCCTTGTTAGAGGACTACAACTTACAACTAAGTAAGCACCTTGTTAAAGAATTTCATACATCCTATTAGGACTACTCTATTGAGAGATTTGACTAAAATTACCTGTTAAAATGTCTCAACATAGATCCTATGGTTGGCACTTGCTTTCCTAATAATAGATCACTTCTAAACAATGTCTTCTTGATCCTTCACGATTAGGTGTCTTAATGTTGTATGTTTTTCTCTATCCTCTGTTCTTCTCTAATTGATTCTATAATTCACTCTTTCTTTATAACTTCTAATTCACCATGAATGCTCTACATGCAAACTATCTTGTTTACTCCTTCAATTCCTTAAACACTCCATACCATAAAGATTTTTGGGCTTTGTACTCCTTAATAAGACTTTGGTGGCTTAGGGTTATATATGAATCTATGGATGAGATTCATTCATTTTTCCACTTAATCCTTCCCATTTTTTGATTGGTTGCATGTAATTGCATAGGGAATCCAAATAGAGATTCATCCTTATCTCAAAAATATCACAATTTAATCTTAGGTTCGTTCAAAAATAGTTTACATAGTTATTTGTGCCATTAGAAGTAAATATGTCAAAACTATGTCACTTGGCATATGAAGTCTCTAATGGTTTCCATTCATTGTTCTATATATGGTGACTTAGCACCTACATTTCTCTCCATCCATTATTTACTCGGCTCCTAAATCACTCAATATGATTTATCTACTTGGCACTTGAGTGACTCGACACATGCATGACTCAACACTCATTGCAACTCAACATGGTCTAATATTTACATGTTGTGTTCAGCATGTATTACTAGTTTGGTATGAACTAAGTAGATGACTTAAGTGTGTTGACACTCACTAGTCAAAACTAATCTGAGATAAACACTGACCAGTACATGATTGTCACAAAGTTTTTTCTAAAGTGTGGACTAGTCTAGGATCTTCTTGAGATCTTCATTGGTAAGGGGATTGATGTTCTATGATGTGACATTAGAAACATCCTTAAAAATTACTATTTCAATGTTCTCACTTGTGACATGTGGAGGACTATCACTTTGCAAGTGTGTGTCTTGCATACTTTTTTCTTCATGTTACTCTAGCTCAGTTGTTGCCTTGTCATATATTTTCACTTTTGTTCCTACCTTAACTGTGTTTTCTTGATCATCTTCTTCATTATCCTTGACCTCTATGGACTCTTCCTTACCTTCCTTCACTATAGTTAACCCATAATTAAGCTTCCACATCTAAGTGATTTTCTTAACTACATCTTCAATATTATTTTGTAAAATGCTAAAGACTTTGTATTTGAGTACAAACCTAACTGCATATTTCTTTATAGCCTTAGTAATTTGTGCCTTATTTAGTTTAGGCATCACTTGTGCTAGAGATGTTTCTCTAATTTGTCTCTCCAAGTTTAGACAATAGTAACATTTCTCCTCAACTTTATCATTTAAATTCTTTGGCATAGAGTTGGAAAATTCTAGTTGAGTAGTTTTGAATTTTTCCATCATGGCATATATGGCTTCCTACACTTGATTTTTCTCCACTTTACCCAAATTATCAAAATCAACATGTGTAAATCCTAATAAGTCTACACTATTCTTAACATTTTCACATAAATTTTCAAGATCTAAAGGAGGATTGTGACTCACCACCTTAAATTTGTTGTTGTCATCTTACTTTATTTTCTCCTCATCAAATTCCATTTATGCCACACATTTCCTTCTTGGCTTTTTTTATGATTGACCTCATTGATCTAATGGTTTGGTCTTTTCCTTGGCCTTTTGTGTTATTGCACATGTACTAGCCCTTGTAGTAGGTGTAGTTGGCTTGGGCTAACTTAGATTAGCTACCTTTTTGGCTTTTGTTACTGGTTGGGCTTTAGCCTTCCTCTTCTTTGGCTTTTTAGGAGTAGGTGTTTCCTCAGCTTCTTCTCCCTCGACACCTTTAGTCTCCTTGTCTTCTTGATCTTCTCCCATATTCTAAGTTAGTGTAAGAGGTTCTTTTATTTGAGATTCTTCCTCCTCTTCATCCTCTTTTTCTTCTTCTTCTTCTTCTTCTTCTTCTTCCTTCTCTATATTCTCTCCATATTTAGCTTTCAACTTCTTCACTATCTTCTCCTTTTTCTTCATAGCAGAGGCTTTCTTTAGTTCCATTGTGTTTCTGGACTTTTTCAATTCATAATTCCCAAATGCCTTAGCATTTTTATCCACCTCTTCTATAAGTAAAGTTTCTATAGCTACAGAGGCTTCATCCACATTTATTTCATAACCTAAGGGTCTCAACCATCTGATCCTTGGTGTAGCAGCTTGTACAAAAGTATAGTCAATATCCACTAGGAAACAAACATCATGATAGTGTTTCTCTATTAGTGATACTGGTATTCTCAACCTCTTTTCATTGACTACTTAAATTCATCAAAATAAATTTTCAATTAAGATTAAAAATTCTCACCTAATTGCTCAATGTGTTCACCAATCTATACTACCACTAATCTATTCATTTTCCATCCCATAGTGCCAAATGAAGGGAATTTATTTTGAACATAAAAGAATATGTATATCAATATAGAACCAAATTTACATTGGCACTCTTTGTCTTTTTTATTGTTCTAAGGTTCTCCATCAATGGTTGAAGTTGTAGCTCTGAAAGATCATATGTGTGATCTTTCTTGACAATCTTGTATCCAACATCTACTGTTATACATGGAACGCTATTTAATCTACTAGATTGATAAAACTTGTATGATATAACCCTTACAAAAAAATATATTAGAGGATCAGTGATTGTGTCAATTGACATGCCTCTCTTGTTCCATACAACTCTAGTATTTTTCTCGATCACCTCCTTCAAATCACTTCTCAATGTCTTAAGTCGATCTAGGGTTGGGTAACCAGTAACCCTATGGATTATTCTCTTATTAATTTTCATAGGTCCATTGTCCAGCCATAATGAACCATCATGAATTCAGCTAAGCATTATCCTTATCCATTCTATTTTAAACACATTTGGAAAATCTAGGGCTTGTGTCAACACTTTCCTTTCAACAATTTTGAATTCTTCTTTCAATGTACCATTATCATAGAGTCTTTCATATGCTTCCCTAATCTCCATATAGTCAATGCTTCCTATCTTATAGCTATAGCATTTTCTCACATCTTGCACCATTAAGATGTTTGGTGGTATCATGGATAACGTACCAAAAGGGTGTTGCTTGTAAGAAATGTCAGGAATAGATTTGAAAATGGGTTCCTTGACCTCATTACTCACTAATTGAACATTCAAAACTTCCTTTCCCTCTACATTCTTAGAACTTGATGCCATAATGTGAAACAAGGGTTTTTGAAAATATAAACTGCATAGCTCAGCTCTTGATAAATACCTTATGAAATCTAATGAATTGGTGATTAATTGTTGCTCAAAATTTCTACAATAACTTTGAATGTTATTTGCAAATTTCCTTCTACTCTACTCACTCTTTCTCAAATTTGAAATGAGCTAAAATTGATCAAATACCCTTTGAAACTCTATAATTAATGTTGAGTTCTTAGACAGTTGTAAGCTTGGCATCAACCAATTTTAGGCTCCCTTGGCATCCATTACCATTTCATTTACTCAGAAACCACTACAAGCTCAACATCAACTAGCCAATTTATTAGCTCAACATCTTCTAGTATTCCACTTGGCACAGATATGAAATATTTCATGCTCAACAATACCATGAAAAACTTAAAGATTTATCTTGAATTCCTAATAACATCTTGTATCTTTATTTGTGCTAATGTAATCTTTTCAATACTAGATCCTTTGGAATTGATGCATGATATAACCTTTAATTATTAGTCCCACATACCTTTTGATTACCTAGTTTGATGAGGTGTGATCACTTGACCCATTGGGTGAAGTGATCCCTTCTCCATTTGATGTACTGTAACCATCTTTCTTCTTCCATTTCTTATTCATTTTATTTCTAATATTTTCAACATATGCCTTACCTTTTCCTTTATCAAATTCACAACTTGGTGCCTTTCACCTTGTTGTGCAATACCTACTGATGTGACCAGTCTTCAAATAGCTAAAACATGTGGTTTGACTCAACCACCTTTTAAAGTCACCTCTGAACTATGTCCTAACATAATTCTTAGGAACATGTCCATATTCCATATTCTTGACAATAATGATAGCTATACCTTGTAGTACAATCCCAGTTATTAGAATTGCCATTGTTCCTTACGTTTGTTTTCCTATTTGATGAGCACATGGGTTTGGATCTACATTCAAAATCTATATGTCTATACTTCTAATAGTTGTAGCAATATACATCAAATCTTTGTGTATGCATGGTCTTGGTTCTACATTCATGTGCCTGATGACCTTGCTTGTTGCATTCTTGGTAGTGAGCTATGGTCTTATGATTGACATTCTGATTTGTTAGTCTTGCTCCTACACACATTAGTAGTATGTCCTTTCTTTCCACAATTATGACAAGTAGGTTTAAAATTCTTACATTTGTTGCTCCTTTCTTTTGCACTTTTGGATGACTCTCCTTTTTTTGTGCCTGTATAACCTAGGTTGGATGTCTCTTTATTGGATCTAGGGGATCTCAATAATTTCTCAAAGTATTTCATGGCTTCATTAGGCTTATTGAAACTTTTACAAAATTCCTTTTCCCTTCTTAGGTCACTTTGCAGTTGTTCATTTTGTAACTTCAATGTAGTTATCTCAATGTGCTTGACATTTAGTTCATAGTTGTTCATCATTTGACTTAGAGTATCCAATTGCATGTTTGAAATCTTGGTTAGTTCTAATGATTTCTCTTCCAATTTGTTGGCCAAAATTATTTTATCTTCTTTAATCATTGCTTTCTCTTCCATGGCTTTCTTCTTCTATTTAGTCACCTTACATAGCAATATAGCTTGTGATTCTTGCTCTAACTTGAGATTTCTAATTTCCTTATCTTGGGCTCTATTCTTTTCCATTAGATCTGCAATGGTTGCATCAAATTCATTATAGTCTCCATCTGTAAATACCTTAGTAGTGTCTATCTCTCTATATTGTGTGTCATTCTTTGCAATAGCAATTTTCTTCCTTCTCTTGCTTCATTTAGTTGATTTAGAATGAGATGTATTTCAATCTCCTAATTCTCAATAGTCTTTCCCAAACTGTAGATATCTATTTCAAGATCTTTCTTCAAAGCTGCAAAGCTTCTCTTTTAGAGAATAAGGCTCTGATACCAAGTGTTTGAATTACAATAGGAAAGGATGTTGGAAGTCTGATTGAAAAGATCATTGTTGAAGATCAAAGAGGGAGATTGTTGCAAAGAAGGAAGTTGGTTGATAAAGAATGTTTTCGATCATTATTTTTTTATTGATTTCAAACCTGCTATTTGTAGGGATGACAAATGCTTATAAGATCCAAACATTATCCCCTAGTTGATTGATGAAGAGGATTTGATCAACCAGATGTAACAAGAGTACCTAAGGGAAAGGTTTGTATGCATGAATATGTGACCTCTGCTAACACACACACTTCAACATGGTCATTGTATGCAGATTCATCTTGAAATGAACATTGGATTGTTCATCCGAAAATCAGCCTACAAAGCGACCTGTTGCCTTCTATCTAAAAGGATTTTGCCTGTTAATATCCTCAGAATCAAGGTGCAGGCAACCAGACCCTGTAAGAACGAAGGATTTGAATGAAATTTAAGATATATGAATGTGCAAGTAATCTAGATGAAGTACAAGCAATTAATCTAAGAAATAAAAGACATTAAACTAAAAATGTATGCATTATTAAGCTAGATGAATTCAAACTAAGAATGCAAGATGTATGTAAAAATATGAGCAAATGTGAGTATGAATTCCAGTAGCGATTCGATGCAAATTCTCCAAATTCATCCTCTCAAAATGAAGAGACGAGGATCTTTTAAATAGACTTTCCTGGAATCCATCAACGATTGAGATCGATTTCAATCAATGGTCAGGATTAAAGGTGAAGTTCAGTCATAAAGGGAGATTCCCAAATTAAAGGAAGTTAACAAATTTAATTTGAGTAAAATAAGGAGTTAACTGATTCAATTTGAGTAGAAAAAGGAGTTAACTGATTTAACTCATTTTTGATCAATAGTGAACTGGAAATTTCCCTTTTTGAAGTGAAGAGAGATTTTTTTGAGATATTTAATTTTAATAAAATGAGATATGCTCTCATAATTAATTTTTCTATTTAATTAAATAATCTTTAATTAATTAGAGATACTTTTCTTATTTAATTAAATAACTCCATTCAATTAATCAGGAATGGCTTCCCATTTAATTAAATAACTTTGTTTAATTAATTAGAAGTAAGTACTCCATTTAATTAAATAATTTCATTTAATTAATTAGAAATACTTTTCCCATTTAATTAAATAATTATATTTAATTAATTAAGATAGGTGTATTTATTAAATTAAATAAATTTAATTTTGTATTACATTAGCCTTAGGATATAATTATAATTTAATTAAAGTATAAATACTTAATAATTAAATTATAATTAAATCAAGTAGGTTTAATGCGACTAATATGAGTGCGTACTATAGAAATTAAATAAGAAATTTGATGAATGTAGATTAGGGTTTTTTGTATTTGATAATTAAGTCAAGTAGCGAATAACAGAATGAGAATTGCCTATTAGAATAGGTCTTAGGATTGATCAGAAATAGACTAGAATTGGTATCATGGCAATGAGCCAATTTTGGGGTATTACAAGGTTGAGTTATGATTTTGTAATGAAGTGCAAGGATTAGTTAAGACAATGGTTAAATGATGTATTGATAACATACTTGAAGATATAGAGGTTGGCCACACTTAAAATATTGAAGGAATAATTTGTAATAAGGTTTGCTACAAAGCTTAAACTAAGCTCATCAGTGGGTGTCGAGCAAGCTAGTTTAAGCCGAGAAAATTTTTAGTTGGAGCAAAGAAAATGCAAAATCTAGTGTGTGCCGAGTGAACTTTGGGTGCCAAGTGAAATTTAAGTGCCGATTGATATAGAAGGACCCGAGTGTCAGAAAAATCTTAGTAGGTGTCAAGCATCAGTAAAACATAGTTGGTACCAAGTAACATAGTATGTGTCGAGTACCAAAATTTAAATACTATCGAGCTACTGCATTATTGAAAATGTCAAAGATTCACCAAATCTAAGTTGACAGAGTTGTTATCTTTAATTTTGTGAACTAGTTTGAGGATAAGGATGATGAGCTAGTTTCACATAATTCTATGTAATCCATTTTTGAGAAAATTCAAGAGGATTCTTCATGATGTTTCTAGAAGAAAAAAAATATGGGTTAGATTCAATGAATCCTACCTAATCCATACAAATTTAAATTAAAGGATGGAAGAATCAAGCAAGAAAAGAAGCTCCAAGACATCTATTTAAGGAGTCACGGACCAAGAAGCAAGAGTAGCTAGAGTGCCAAATTGCAAAGTGGTTGAAGTGTGTCAAGAAGAAGACATCTAGGAGAAGTAATAATAGAGCATAGAGACTTTGCTTTGACAAGTGGTCAGGAAGAGAGGATCAAACTAGTACATTGAGCATGGAGACTCAAGGAGACAAAGCTTGAAAGGAGGGAAAGCTATTAGAGTTGCAAAGATGGAAAGCCAGATAATGTTATGAGCTAAGAAGTTATCTAAAATCTACAAGATAAGTTGTAAATTGTAATCAGGTCAAAACCCCTTATTGTTACTCTCTAGAAATTGTATCAGTTAGGGTAAAGGAAAATTTGATGGACTTAGGTTGGTTTAATGGCCATTTGTAAATCCTTTAATAGGGTGGCATTCCAAGTGAATGTTCTAAAGTCCTCTAACTAGGCCCACTTCTAATAGGGTGGTTAAATCCTTTAACCATGTCACATTTAACAATGTGTTGTAGCCTTTAACAAGGCAAGCCTTTCATAGGGCATAACTTCAGAAGAGTGATAATTGAGTAGCATGTTACTGGTGGTTTTTCTCGAATTGGATTTCTGCATAAATCACTGTGTTATGTGTTGATCTTTTTATGTGTTATGTTTGCATGCTAATTTATAATAACTTGCTGAATAGGAAAGTTAAAGCTTGAATTAATGAATAAGTTTGAATATGACATTTGGACCTTGAATAACTAATTCAACCCCCCCTCCTAGTTATTCTAAAGCATTTCTAGCAATTGGTATTAGAGCCAACTATTGATTTAGTTTCAAGATACTATAAGCAGGAAGATCAAGATGTCCAAGAGAAGTTTACAAGCTCAACAAAGACAACAATGTTGCATGGTAGAGTCTGATGAAATTGTACCTTGGATTAATAGGTGATTATGCAAATACCTCAATTGGAACTAAACATGTAGACATAGTTGGACCCCTATTTGCAGATGATTTGAACATAAGGAAGGAGCACAATCAAGAAATGTTGGAGATTGCCTCTACACTAGGCTATGTTGAATTTGATGACATTAAAGGATGTGACACTATATTCAAGATGTGGAAATCCCTGTTAGATATCTATGGAGGAGATCAGAATTTCCAGAGAGTAAAGAGAGAAAGCCTTAGAGGAAAGTTTGATGACATGAAAATGGAAGAAGGTGAAAATGTTGCTCAATATGTTGCTAGAATGAAAGAAGTGGTAAGTGCAATAAGAAGTTTGGATGGTTAATTGGAAGAAGAGACTGTTAATAGCATATACTTAAGGACTCTGCTTCCCATCTATGCTATTAGATTTTTAGCCATCCAAGAGCTAAGGTGTGTACAAGGAAACACACTAACCTTTGAAGGAATAGTGGAAAGACTCACTGCATTTGAATTGTCCAACTTTGAGAACTATAGACCTGAGAACCTTGAATCTACTTTCAAGGCCAAGCTGACATTGAAGGATACTAAGGAAGTGACATCGAAGAAGAAGAGTAGAAAAGGAAAACATGCATCTAGTGACAATAACATAGATGAGGAAGATGTGGAATAGTTAGAAGTACTACTAGCTAGAAGATTCCATAGAGCCAAAGGTAAATCCAAAGGTAAGCTCCCTATCATTTTTTTTAATTATAATGAAGTAGGTCATATTGCTGCAAGGTGTACAAAAAAGAAGAACTAAAAAGAAGGAAACAAGTACAAGAACAAAAGAGAAGATGATAGTAGAGATTATAAGGACAAAGGCAAAAGATGTGACATTGTTGAAGAACATTATAATGAGAATGATGATGAAGTAGCCTATGTGGCCATGAAGGATGAATCAGATGAAGATGAAGAAATAACGCTGATAACTTGTGTGAACAAAAATGACAAATGGATCATAGATAGTGGATGCTCACATCACATGACAAGAGACAAAAGTAAGTTTATTACCTTTACTCAATATGATGGAAATAGTGTTAGATTTGAAAATGATGCTCCATGCCAAATCAAAGAAAAAGGTTCAATTAAACACAAAGATAAGATTTCATGTGATAATGCATACTATGTTGAAGGATTGAACTACAACTTGTTGAGTGTATCACAGTTAGGCAATGTAGGTTGCCAAGTAGAGTTTGGAAATAAAATTGCCAAAATCTATGACACTAATGGAAATATAATAGGAAAAGGTGAACAAACTAGAACTTATTTTACCTAGATATGGAAGATGCAACCTATCTTGTTTTAAGACTTGATGATGTGTGGTTATGGCATACAAGATTGTGTCATGTCAACTTTGACAATCTGATTGGCATCAGACAAAAGAAGAAAGTTAGATGTTTGCTCAAACTGAAGAAACCTGAAAATATAATGTGCAAAAAATGTTGATTAGGAAAGATTACTAAATCTAGTTTCAAAAGAAAAACATACACTTCCAAAGTAGTACTTGAGCTAGTCCATATAGACTTATCTGGACAAATAGAAGTACAAAGCTACCAAGGAGATAGATACATAATGCTATTTGTAGATGACTATTTTAGGATGATGACTACCATGTTCTTGAAGCAAAAATCTAATGCATTTTAAATGTTTAAGTGGTATTTGACCAGAGTTGAGAAGGAAACAAGAAAGAGTTTAAAGTGCCTAAGATTAGATAGAGGAGGTGAGTTTCCATCAAAAGAATTTGAAATATTCTGCAATGACAAAGGTATCAAAATGCAAACATTAGCACCAAGAACTCCACCTCAGAATGACATTGCTAAAAGAAGGAATATGTTAGTAATAGACTGTGCTAGAACCTTGATGATGAGGAAAAATGTTTCTCTAATGTACTGGAGAGAAGCTATAAGTACTGTTGTTTACACCTTGAATAGAGTTCAAGTCAAGAAAGGTACAAATGCAACACATTTTGAATTATGGTATGGTGACTCACCTAATGTTAAATATTTCAAAGTATTTGGTTGTAAATTCTATATTCTTAAAGATACTAGAAATAGAAAGTTTGATGCAAAAAGTGATAAAGGTACATTTCTTGGATACTCCACTAGAAGTAAGGCATATAAGTGTTTGAACACTAACACTAACAAGATAGTGGAAAGTGAAAATGTAAATTTTGATGAGTATGCAAAAGTCCAAGTTGATGAATCTAGGAAATCAGAAGATTATAGATCTTTTGTATACTTCTATGAAGGAATGACTGTTGAAGATAATGTTGCCAATCAAGTTGGGAATCAGCAAAAAATCTTAGTATCAACCAAGTCATAGCCAGTGAATGTCGAGCTGAATTCAAAAGCCAAGTTGCAGAATAAAGGAAATGCACATTCTGACTCTAGAATTAGTTCACATGAAAGATATAATGAAATAATAGATGGAGAAGAAAAAATGACTATGAAGCTAAAGAAACAAACATGGAAAGAAGGACAAAACCAAGACTAACAAAGTATGTGAGGAGACAGCATCCTATAGATCAAATCATTGGTGAAAAGGATGCCAAACCAATGACAAGGAAAAAACTAAGAAATGAATAATGTTTGTTGAGAAAGGTTGAGCCTAAAATAGTAAAAGATGCACTACAAGATGATGATTGGTATAAATCTATGAAAGAGGAGATAGACCAGATTGAGGAAAAAAAAACCTATTCCTAGACCAAGTGACAAGAATGTAATTGGTACCAAATGGGTGTTTAGGAAAAAACTTGATGAGAATGGTGAGATAATAAAAAATAAAGCTAGATTAGTTTGCAAAGGCTATGCACAAGAAGAAGGACTAGATTATGGGAAAACATTTGCCCCTATTGCAAGAATGGAAGTAGTAAGAAAACTACTTGCATATGCTACCTACAAAGGTTTCAAAGTCTACCAAATGGATGTGAAGTCTTCTTTTGTAAATGGTATACTAGAAGAGGAAGTCTACATAGAACAACCAGAGGGATTTGTTGATGAAAATAACAAGGATATGGTCTACAAATTGCATAAGTCACTCTATGGTTTGAAGCAAGCACCTAGAGCATGGTATGAGAGACTGCACAAATATCTTGTAAAGATTGGATTTGAGAGAAAAGATGACAACAACAACCTATACATCAAGGAAGAAAAAGGTAAAGACATTTTGATATCTGAAATCTTTGTTGATGATATAATATTTGGAGGAAAAGATATTCTATGCAAAGATTTTGCTAATCAAATGAAACATGAGTTTGAAATGTCAATGTCTGGAGAAATCAAATTCTTCATTGGATTGCAAGTACATCAATTGAAGCATGGCATATTTATGACCCAATAAAAATACATCAAGGAGATACTCAAGAAATTTGGATTAGAAGACTCAAAATTAGTTAGCACACCAATGGTAATAGGACATAAGTTATCCAAGAATGATGAGTTAGTAGAAGTAAATTAGACAATGTATAGATCAATGATTGGAATATTGTAGTATGTTTTACATAGTAGATCAAACATTGCATTAGCTATTGGAATAGTGGAAAAAAAAATTTCCAATTCAAGGGAAAATCATCTAATGGTAGTAAAGAGAATACCGAGGCATCTAAAAGGAACTAATGACTTTGGTTTGTACTACAAGAGGAGTGAAAATTTTGAGCTAAGAGCCTACACTAATGTAGATTGGGGATGCACTATTGATGGTAGAAAAAGCACTAGTGGAGGAGTACTCTTCTTAGGGAGAAGATTGATTACTTGGACCAATAAAAAGAGAAGTTGTACCTCACAGTCTATAGCAGAAGCTAAATACGTTGTAGCTACTATCAATTGCATTAATATTGTATGGATCAAACATTTGTTGCAAGGTATGAAGGAAGAAGTAAACGAGCCTATGATACTTTATTGTGATAATACAAGTGTCATCAACATATCAAAGAAACCTATAATGCATGCCAAAACCAAACATATTGCAATTAAGTATCGCTATGTAAGAAAATTGGTAGAAGACGAACAATTGAAGATGAAATATGTTAGCTCAAATGAATAGATTGATGACATCTTCACAAAAGCACTACCTAAAGATGCTTTTGAGTATCTTAGAGGTAAGTTAGGGGTGATACCGCTAGCCAAAGTAACTTGAAGTAAAAGCAAGATTGTCCTACATCAAATGTTTTGATTATTGGAATATTACACATTGATGTAGAGGATACTTACTTTAGGATTTTTCTTGAAGTAATTAAAGTGCTAAAGTTTCAAATTAGTCACAAGCAAGGTGATAGAGGGAGAAATTGGGAGTTCTAAAAAATGCTAAACTTGCATGTTAAGATGCTGAGATAATATGTCTTTGGCATTGTTGTCAAAGAGGGAGATAAGATGAAGAAACTGATCAATAGTTGAAAGAATAAGATGAGGAAGCTGATCAAAAAATATGGATAGAGAAAGAAATAGTAGAAGATGACCAATACATACAAAGGGAGAGAATGTAAGAAGGATAGAAAGGAGAGAAAAAGGATACATCAGCAAATAGGGAGAATCAGATAGTGAATGTGGAAACTGATGGTAACACAATTTCCTTTTGGCATTTGACTTACTATTCTAACCTAGTCAGCATTTTGATAACATGGTTGAATAGTTTGGTCAAATGGTTGACCAGTTTGGTTTTCCATCAATGCCAAAGAGGGAGATTGTTGGAAATTTGATTTAAAAGATCATTTTTGAAGATCAAAGAGGGATATTGTTGCAAAGAAGGATGTTGGTTGATAAAGAATGTGTTCAATCATTGTTTTGTCATTGATGTCAAACTTGCTATTTGTAGGGATGAAAAATACTTATCAGATCTAAGCATTATCACTTAGTTGATTGATGAAGAGGATTTGATCAACAAGATGTAACAAGAGTACCTAAGGGAAAAGTTGAGTTATGATTTTGTAATGAAGTGCAAGGATCATTTAAGACAATGGTTAAATATGTATTGATAACATGCTTGAAGATATAGAGGTTGGCCACACTTAGAAACATTGGAGGAATAAGTTGTAATAAGGTTGATTGCAAAGCTTAATCTAAGTTCATTAGTGGGTATCGAGCAAGCTAGCTTAAGCCAAGAAAATTTTTAGTTGGAGCCAAACAAATACAAAATCTAGTGTGTGCTGAGTGAACTTCAAGTGCCCAGTGAACTTTAGGTGTTGAGTGAAGTTCAAGTGCCAAGTGATATAGAAGGAGCCGAGTGTTAGAAAAATCTTAGTAGGTGTCGACTAAACTTCATTGAGCATCAATAAAACATAGTTGGTGCTGAGTAACATAGTATGTGTCGAGCACTAGAACTTCAATATTGTTGAGCTGCTACATTATTGGAAATGTTAAAGATTCACCAAATCTAAGCTAAGAGAGTTGTTACCTTGAATTTTATGAACCAGTTAGAGGATAAGGATGACAAACTGGTGGCATAGAATTCTATGTAAACCATTTTGAGTGAATTCAAGAGGATTCTTCATGATGTTTCTAGAAGAAAGAAAATATGGGTTAGATTCAATGAATCCTACCTAATCCATACAAATTGAAATTAAAGGAGGGAAGGATTGAGTAGGAAAAGAAACTCCAAGACTTCTATTTAAGGAGTCATAGACCAAGAAGCAAGATTAGTTGAAGTGCCAAATTGTGAAGTGGTTGAAGGGTGTCAAGGAGAAGACATCTAGGAGAAGGAAGAATAAAGCACAGAGACTTAGCTTCAACAAGTGTTTAGGAAGAGAAGATTGCACTAGTACATTGAGCATGGAGACTCAAGGAGACAAAGCTTGAAAGGTGAAAAAGTTTTCAGAGCTACAAAGACTAAAATCCAGGCAATGTTATGAGCTAAGAAGTGATCTAAAATCTGCAAGATAAGTTGTAAATTGTAATTAGGTCAAAACCCCTTATTGTTACTCTCTAAAAATTGTATCAGTTAGGGTAAAGGAAAATCCTATGGACTTAGGTTGGTTTAATAGCCTTTTGTAAATCCTTTAACAGGGTGGCATTCCAAGTGAATGTTCTAAAGTCTTCTAACCAGGTCACATTTAATAGTGTGTTGTAGCTTTTAACAAGGTAGGCCTTTCATAGGGCATCACTTTAGAAGAGTGAGAATGGAGTAACATATTATTGGTGGTTTTTCCCAAATTGGTTTTCCACATAAATCATTATGCTATGTGTCGATCTTTTTATGTATTATGTTTGCATGCTAATTTATAGTAACTTGCTGAATAGGAAAGTTAAAGCTTGGATGAATGAATAAGTTTGAATTGGACATTTGGACATTGAATAAATGATTCACCCCCCCTCTCAATTATTCTAAAGCATTTATAACAAAGCTAAATAGTATTTTAAAGATAAGCCACACATCCATCTCTTACATTCAATACACAAACTGAAATAACATGTAAAGCATGTACATATAAAGCATGTAAGCAAGTAAACATTCACAAACATAACACTAGATATGATTACCCAAAAACCCTCCAAGTGAGAAGGTAAAACTAGGGTGGGGATGACACCCACAAATATTCATTACTATAGTAATAAAGTTTATCCAATGAAGGTTACAATATTTTGACCATGAAACATGATCTGCCCTGTGAAAGGTGTGCCCTATTAAAGGCTTATAAAGACTATTAGATCTCACCTTATTAGAGGAGTTCAACACCTTGTTAGAAGTGTGCCTTGCTAAAGGACTTTAACTTACAACTAACTAAGCACCTATTAAAGGATTTTAATATGACCTATTAGGACTACTATGTTAAGAGATTTTGACTAAAATCACCTATTAAAATATTGTATCTTTGATCCTACTGTCAGCACTTGTTTTCCTGATGATAGATAACCTCTGAAAAATTGTCTTCTTGATCTTTCTTGATCAAATGTCTCTTTTTTGTATCATTTTCTTTTCCTCTATTCTACTCTAACTGATTCTACAATGTTGTCTCACTTCATAACTCCTTAGTCACCATGAATGCTCTGTTTACAAATGCAAACTTCTCTCTTCACTCCTTCAACGTTCATAGAAAATTTAGGATTTGTCCTCCTTTAGAAGACTTTGGTGACCTAGGGTTAGGTATGAATCTATGGCTGAGATTCATCCCTTTTTCCACTTAATCCTTCCCTTTTTCTGATTGGCTACATGTAATTGCAAGGGAATCCAACCTAAGATTTTCCCTTATCTTCAAAATATTGTAATTCATCCTTAAGTCATCTCAAAAATAGTTTACATAGTTATTTGTTCCATTATAGATAAATATGTCAAAACTATCTTACTCGGCATCTGAAGTCTCTGATGCTCAACATATACTAATCTTTCTACTATGACTCAGCATCCAGGTGTCACTCAGCATACATTATTTATATGAAACTTGAGTCACTTGGCACATGAGTGACTTGACACTCACTATGAACTTGACATGGTTTATTATTTATATGTTGTGCTTGGCATGTACTACTTGTTCAGTATAAACTGAGTAAATAAATTAAGTGTGTTGACACTCACTTGTCGAAACCAATTTGAAATCAATAACCTAGGGTTCTTTAGAATAAACTCTTTCCCCCTAGCAAGCTCATTCATGGATTGTGGTATTTTCTCTAAGAAATCATCATGCACAAATCTTTTCAAATAATCTACTTTCCCTAAAAATCCCTTTGTGGAGGCATGTTTGAAAATTATACTACTACAAATATAACTTATCAATTTTCTAGAAACCCAACAGACTCTCCCAATTTTCTTGTTTTTCTCCTTTGAAAGTTTCTTAGCAGCAAATCAAAACCCTTGGAAAATTTTTCCCTTGGCTCTAAAAATCCTTGCTCTATGATAATTTTGTAACCTTACTATTTAATAATGGAAAACCATAATTCTTATTGCCAAATTAACTTTACACGAAAACTATTGACTAGAATTAATGTTTCAACAGTTATATTTTGTGTTGCACTGTGAAATTTGAAATTCCACCATCAATATTCAAGAATTGAATGGCTTAGATTGAAATCCAAATGATTTTGTTAACCCTTTATGAAACTAGCCACATGTCAACAAGGCACTTCCCCACATTTGTTAAAGTTTGGACAATTTCATATTGCAGGAAAGTGTCAATCGTCAACCTTCAAGAGATTGATGATCATGAGAACTCTTGGAGTTTCCTACATCTAGTTTTAATTTTTTGGGCCCACTTACATAGTCACCTTCCAGATTAGAAAAAACATAGACTACTCAACAAATTGTTGTAATCTATTTCAGCATGCATTCCAACTCATCCTAACTAGGCAACCTTTTAAGCAACTGGCCCCACTTATCCATATGTCAATCAAGTGCTTCCCTAGTTTTGTTAAACATTAGATATTTCCATAAAGTGGGAAAGCACTATGCATTGGTCTTCAAATGATTGATGGTCCCATAAGATTCATCCTATTAGTAATCTAGTCAACATCAACAACTAATAAAATGGATCAAATTTTCCAACATGTGCTAACAACCATCTGATAATTCTAAACTTGTTCTAACACATCCAATTTTTGTGTCTCATTTAGGAACTAATGTTGTCAAGGGCTACATGTCATGCAGGTGCTTTCCTACATTTTCTAAAGGTCGAGCAAGTTCATAATATAGGAAAGCACTCGTCATTGATCTTTCTTTGATCAATAGTTCACAAATGTAAACCCTACAGTGGTTAAAAACACTTTTAAGAATACTAAGGAATTATCACAGGGTTAAAACCAAAGCTAAAAAAAGTTTAATGAGCAAAAGATATATTTTATTGGGAAAGTAATTTAAAATAAATATGGGAAAAGGTAAAGAGAAAACCTTAAAGTGAAAAGCTTCCCATGCAATTTTCAAAATAAAACAATACTTTCCAAATTTTTTGAAAACTAGGGGAAAACAACAAGGGTTTCATGAAACTTAGAATTTTCATCTAGGTTCTTTCACACACCTTATCTCTTAAAATATAAAACCATTGGTTTTGACTATGAAATGTAACAAAACTATGAAAGGTGAAAAAACCAGGCCAACAATTCCAATTACCTTTCCATCAATATCTCTGATCATGCATGTCTTCTTTGTGAACTACAACTGATAACCTTTATCCACTAGTTGTCTAGCACTCAAAAGATTGTGTTTCAAACCATCAACAAAATATACATCCCTAGTGTCAATTTTTCCAACAAGAGTTATAGATCTAATACCTTTAACTTGGCATGATGTATTGTTTCCAACTCTGACAATACCTCCATCATGACTTTTGAAGTCAAAAAAATTGTTCATATCACCAGTCATATGATGTGAACAACCAATGTCAATTATCCATTTAGATTTCTTTTCAACCTATGGTAACAAAGCCATTTTCTCTAGACTTTCTTCTTTAGTAGCTTCAAATCAAAATTTTATCATCACTAGCACTTATTGCTTGTTTGTTAGAATCATCCTCTTCATTTGTATATAGACATTCTCTATCTCTTCTCAATTTGAAATTATCTCTATACTTTTTCTCTCTTTTAGGACACTTAGATGTATAATTACCAAATTCATTACAAGTCCAACATTTAAAGATTTTCTTACCATCCTTTTATCTTCTTACCAAAAGGATTACTCCTTCTTCCATCTTTCTATCCTCGTTAGATCTGCTACTACTAGAAAAGTCTCCTCTAGTACTTGTGCTCCTTGATAAACTAGGTTGAATATTCAAGGCACTGAAACCTATTTTTGTTTTGGTCAATTCTTTGAATTGTCTAAGCTCATTCTCAACTGCTTCAAGTCTTCCAAGTAATGTTTCCTTTGTAAAATCTTTGGTACAAGATATAAATAACTTTATCATTTGAACTACTAGCTTAAATGGTGGTGTTAAGCTCTTTAATATCTTCCATATAACCTCATTATCCTCTTTAGTTCCTCCTTGAGATCAAATACCTATAGTAACTTCTAATATTCTTCCTACATATGTTCTTATAGATTCATTTTCCATCACTTTAGCATCTTGAAATGCACAAATCCAACTTTGTAGTCTCAATTTCATAGAATATTCATCACCTTCAAAACTATTTTCCAAATCTTTCCAAATCAAATGAGAAGTAACAAGTGACTTTACCTGGTTATATTCGATTTTAGTAAGTGTAGACAATAGTGCTTCTCTAGCTCTCATGTCACACATGAAAAAGTATCTTTCTTCCTTAGTACAAGTTTCTAAATCTTTCTCAACAATGTTTGTCTTTGATGATTTTATCATGATCTAATATCCTAGACCCATACATAGAGGATGTGTCTTCATGTTTTCCTTCCAACTATCATAATTTGTTCCATCAAACTTCAAACTATCTTTCTCGAACATGTTTGTCATGGATCTCCCAAAGTTGTTAAACTTTATTTTCAAGGACCTAATGCTCTGATACCAATTGTTAGAAATAATAGTCCACCAAGATAATTGGGGAGGGGGGGGGAAGGTGAATCAGTTGTCCAATGATTAAAAAATTTATCCTCCTTAAATAAACTTAACCATTCAACTAAAGTAAACATCAACCATACAAAGATGCACATACACAAATACACTAGATATGTTAACTAGGGAAACCCTTAAACAGAGGGAAACCCCCACTGGGAATGATGCCCACAAGAGTATATACAAATATAAATATTCCTTGTTAGAGGATGTACCCTATTAGAAGTTTATTACAACATTTAGTACATATGAGTCCATGTTAGGAGACTTTGAATCCTTGTCAGAATATTCTAACCCTATTAGGAGTTGTAGAAGATAGAAGGATCCATTGTCCAAATAGCTTTTGGGGAAAGTTCACCAAACTCATTGTCGAATTGATATCTCAACTATTCCTTTCAGAATAATTGTATTAACTATACTTTAACTTCCTTCCTCTATCATGTCAATCAAACCAATCATTGTCCAACCTTGTAGACTAGGTCATGAACCTCAGATCCAATTATCAAACTTTGGATCCCACAATAAAACCTTGGCAATCAAGTTTCCTTCACTTTTACTTTGTTCTTCTTATCTTCACATTTCAAAATTGTGATACTTACAATTATCTGCATACATCCATACATGATAAAGGAAAATGTCCTTCCTATATACTGAATCCATAAAACAATTCCCTATGTCAACTATTACACCTTCTCAATTAATTATTATAGGACCACATAAAGAACACATTACACTTAGCGATAACATTAATCCTTCGCCTTGCAACTTGAATATGTTTTTGTACATGTGTCATTATGACAAGTGAACTTGGCCACATCATTTCCAAAATTTATTCTTCACATCTTTAACTTTGGCTTCTCAGAATAATAACTTTGCTAAGAGATATAATAAGTTTACAAAAACATGCATCTATAAACTGTCTTAGAATAGTCTTCACCAAAACTTGCATAAATTCTTATAGACTTAATATCTTATGCTTCTAAGGTTAGCTGCATATACTAGACACTTAGTAGTATCTCCCTTTAACCTTGCTACTAAAAATGCTCCACGATCTATCCATACCAACTTGATATTTATGTTGTTCTTCTATCAAATACCACAGAAAACTACTATGTTGACATCAATGACAAACACAATCATGAATGTAATGTATCATCATGATAATGATCTTATCATATTTCTACAATACTCCACCATAGGAATATCATCAACATTCATACTTCCAATAGTTTATGTTTTCATCAGCAAGGAAGGTATCCTTTAGTGTGGGCAAGAAATAGGTAAGGGATGTGACAGGCTTTTCTTTTGGTAATTTAGGGCAAGAACTAGCCATGGAAACAAATTCTCAACAATATTTTTTAAAAATAGTTAAGAACAAATAGAAATGGAGGAGGTTAATAAAGTTACTCACTTAAGTGAAAGAAGCAACAATAACCATTACGAAGCTAAAAGAAACTCATCATGCAGGAGAACCAACAATGTACTTCCATGAACAATTGTGTTGCAGTTTTCCTATGACTCCATACAAGGGTGAGTATTTACCTTATTGCTAGTATCATAATAAAAAGGAAAATAGCCTAGAAAATCCTTTAAATGGATACTCACATCATGACTTGACGTGGAAATTACTGATTTGATAGGATCACTAAAATCATTGATGAGAGTATTTTCCTTTGCACATAACAAATATTTCCACTACACTTTTTACCAATCATTTATCACAAGGTGTCACTTCTACCTTTTTAGAATGATTCTATCACATCTTTGTACCTCTACTTGCTAGTCTTTTTGAATGTTTAGGGCTTGTGAACTAAAACCTTGAACTATTTAGAAGTTCATATTTCAAGTTCAAACCTAATGAGTATAGAAATTCAGGCTTATGAAACCATCATTAACTTCATCAAAAGGATATGGATGATGAGCATTGAAGTCTGAAAGAAAATGACATTTCAAAGTTCTATTTCAAAATGTACCCAATATTCAATAGATTTTATATCAACTCCAAGCCTGGTTACCATTTGGACAAGCTAGTTGAAATTTGATCTTTGAACTTAATTAATTTAGTGTTCAAGTTCAAGGGTGCAATTTTTTAAAACATTTATAGGTCCGAAAAAAAAAGAAACGAGTGAACTTGAACATTGAACCTAACCGAGTTCAAGGTTCAAAGTCCAAAACTTAGACTAAAAAGGGAGTTATTGAAAATCATTGGCATAAATTACATGGGGCTTTTACATGGGAAAAAATAAAAGTGAGCATAGACATCATACCTATGTTCATTGAGTTTTATGTTATGTTTTAGATGAGTTGCAACTTATTTGGTGATGACAAGTAGCAAACTAGTGTATAGGAAATAATGATAGAGAGAGCTGGTAGTATTTTTGTTGTATCCTATTAGCAAGAAGGAATTAATCTTAGAAGGCTTGGGATATGCTAGAAGGCTTATTTTTCTATCAATGCTTTATTTTGGGAAACATTAGCATCGTGAAATGCACAAATCCAACTTTGTAGCCTCAATTTCTTAGAATATTCATCACCTTCAAAATTATTTTCCAAATCTTTCCAAATCAAATGAGAAGTAAAAAGTGAGTTTACCTAGTTATATTCGATTTTAGGAAGTGTAGACAATAGTGCTTCTCTAGCTTTCATGTCACAAATGAAAAAATATCTTTCTTCCTCAGTACAAGTTTCCAAATCTTTCTCAACAATGATTGTCTTTGATGATTTTATCATGATCTAATATCCTAGACCCATACATAGAGGATGTGTCTTCATCTTTTCCTTTCAACTATCATAATTTGTTCCATCAGACTTCATACTATCTTTCTTAAACATTTTTGTCATGGATTTCCCAAATTTATTAAAATTTATCTTCAAGGACCTAATGCTCTGATGCCAATTGTTAGAAATAATAGTCCACCAAGATAATTGGGTGGGAGGAGGGGAGGGGGGGAATTAGTTATCTAATGATTAAAAAATTTATCCACCTTAAATAAACTTAACCATTCAACCAAAGTAAACATCAACCATACATAGATGCACATACACAATTACATCAAATATGTTTACTAGGGAAACCCTTGAATAGAGGGAAAAACCCAGTGCGAATGATGCCCACAAGATGATATACTAAGATAAATATTCCTTATTAGAGTATGGACCCTATTAGGAGTCTATCACAACATTTAGTACATATGAGTCCATGTTAGGAGACTTTGAATCATTGTTAAAATATTTTGACCCTATTAGGAATTGTAGGGGATAGAAGTTTTCGTGGCAAGTTCACCAAACTCATTGTCTAATTGATCTCTCACTTATTCCTTTCATATTAATTGTATGAACGATAATTTAACTTCCTTCCTCTATCATTTAATTCAAACCAATCACTATCCAACCTTGTAGACCAAGTCATGAACCTCGGATCCAAGTATCAAACTTTGGATCACACAATAAAACCTTGGCAATGAAGTTTCCTTGACTTTTTACTTTGGTCTTCTTATCTTTAAATTTCACACTTGTGCTGGTTACAATTTTCTACATACATCCATACATGATAAAGGAAAATTTCCTTCCTTTATACTGAATCCATAAAATAATTCCCTATGTTAGCTATTACACCTTCTCAATTAATTATTATAGGACAACATAAAGAACACATTACACTTAGTGATAACATTAATCCTTCACCTTGAATGAAAACAAATTGTGAATAAAAATATTGTGGATACCCTCCATACCTTGAATGAAAACATTGTTAATCTGGGAGACTATCTGACCAATGCTGGTCTTGTGGGGAACATGGAGTAGAGTACAGAGCACAGAACCAGTCGGGAAGATCCTCAGAAAGAGACTGGAAACCAGGAAAGTCAAGGGGACCAAAAACATTTCCTCCCCAGGATCAAAGAGGAAGAGGCCAACCAGAAGGAAAGCGATGTTGCAGAAACCCTGCAGGCAATGGAAAAGAAGGGACACTAGTATGCCCGCTAGGCTTTGTTCTTGGCCTTTGTTTCTCAGGCTTCGGGCATTTCTGTTTTTGGCCTTTTGAGGAAGCTTTTTTTCTGTCTTTTTAGTTTTAAGTTGTTTTTTGCTGTAAAACTTTGGGTTTCAGGATCCCTGTAAAACCTATTTTCCTAATCAAAAACATTAATCCTTCACCTTGCAACTTTAATATCTTTTCGTACATCTGTCATTATGACAAGTGAACTTGGCCATATTATCTCCAAAATTTCTTCTTCACATCTTTAACTTTGGCTTCTCAGAATAACAACTCTGCTAAGAGATATAACAAGATTACCAGAAATTGCCTCTATAAACTTTGTCTTAGAATAGTCTTCACTGAAACTTTCATAAATTCTTCTAGACTTAATATCTTATGATTTTGAGGTTAGTTTCATATACTAGACACTTAGTCATATCTCCCTTTAACCTTGCTACTAAAAATGCTTGATGATCTATCCATACCAACTTGATCTTTCTATTGTTCTTCTGTTAGATACCACAAAAAACTACTATGTTGACATCAATGAAAAACATAGTCATGCATGTAAAATATCATCATGATAATGATCTAATCATGTTTCTAAAATACTCCCCCATAGGAATATCATCAACATTCATGCTTCCAATAGTTTATGTCTTCATTGGAAAGGAAGGTATCCTTTAGTGTGGGCAAGAAATAGGTAAGGGAAGTGACAAGCTTTTATTTTGGTAACTTAGGGAAAGAAATGGACATGGAAACAAATTCTGAACAATATTTTTCAAAAATAGTTAAGAACAAATAGAAATGGAGGAGGTTAATAAAGTTACTCACTTAAATGAAAGAAGTAACAATAACCATTACGAAGGTTAATGAAACTCATCATGTGAGAGAACCAAAATGTGCTTCCATGAACAATTATGTTGTAGACTGCCTATGACTCCATAAAAGGGTGAGTATTTACCTTATTGCTAGTATCATAATAAAAATGAAAACAACCTAGAAAATCCGTTAAATGGATACTCGGATCATGACTTGACGTGGAAATTACCAATTTGATAGGATCACTAAAATCATTGATGAGAGTATTTTCCTTTGCACATAAAAAATCTTTCCACCACACTTTGTACCAATCATTTATCACAAGGTGTCACTTCAACCTTTTTAGAATGATTCTAATGCATCTTTGTACCTCTACTTGCTAGTCTTTTTGAATGTTTAGGGCTTGTGAACTAAAACCTTGAACTATTTAGAAGTTCAAATTTCAAGTTCAAACCCAATGAATATAGAAATTCAGGCATATGAAACCATCATTAACTTCATCAAAAGGGTATGGATGAAAAGTAATGAAGTTTGAAAGAAAATGACTTTTTGAAGTTTAGTTTCAAAAAGTGCCCAATATTCGACAGATTTTATATCAACTCTAAGCCTAGCTACCACTTGGACAAGCTGGTTGAAATTTGATCTTTGAACTTAATCAATTTAGGGTTCAAGTTCAAAGGTGCAATTTTTTTTTACATTTATAGGCCTAAAAAAAAAGAAACTAGTGAACTTGAATATTGAACCTAATTGAGTTCAAGGTTCAAAGTTCAAAACTTAGACTAAAAAGGGAGTTATTGAAAATCATCGACATAAATTACATGGGGCTTTTACATGGGCAACAATCAAAATGAGCATAGACATCATACCTATTTCATTACGTTTTATGTTATGTTTTCAATGAGTTGCGACTTATTTAGTGATGAAAAGTAGTAGACTGGTGTACAGGAAATAATGATAGAGAGATCTATTAGTATTTTTTTGTATCCTATTATCAAGAAGGAATTACTCTTAGAAAGCTTGGGATATGATAGAAGGCTTGTTTTTCTATCAATGTTTTATATTGGGAAACATTAGCATCTTGAAATGCACAAATCCAACTTTGTAGCCTCAATTTCTTAGAATATTCATCACCTTCAAAACTATTTTCCAAATCTTTCCAAATCAAATGAGAAGTAACAAGTGACTTTACCTGGTTATATTAAATTTTAGGAAGTGTAGACAATAGTGCTTCTCTAGCTCTCATGTCACACATGAAAAAATATCTATCTTCCTCGATAAAAGTTTCCAAATCTTTCTCAACAATGATTTTCTTTGATGATTTTATCATGATCTAATATCCTAGACCCATACATAGAGGATGTGTCTTCATCTTTTCCTTCCAACTATCATAATTTTTTCCATCAAACTTTAGACTATCTTTCTTGAACAAGTTTGTCATGGATCTCCCAAAGTTGTTAACTTTATCTTCAAGGACCTAATGCTCTGAAACCAATTGTTAGAAACAATAGTCCACCAAGATAATTGGTGGGGGGGGGATTGGTTGGTTGGTGAATTAGTTGTCCAATTATTAAAACATTTATCCAACTTAAATAAACTTAACCATTCAACCAAAGTAAACATCAACCATACAAAGATGCACATACATAATTACACTAGATATGTTTACTAGGGAAACCCTTCAACAGAGGGAAAGCCCTAGTGGGAATGATGCCCACAAGATGATATACTAATATAAATATTCCTTGTTAGAGGATGGACCCTATTAGGAGTCTATTACAACATTTAGTACATATGATTCCATGTTACGAGACTTTGAATCCTTGTTAGAATATTCTGACCCTGTTAGGAGTTGTAGAGGATAGAAGAACCCACTATCCAAATAGCTTTTGGGGTAAGTTCATCAAACTCACTGTCCAACTAATCTGTCAACTATTCCTTTTAGAATAATTGTATGAACTATACTTTAACTTCCTTCCTCTATCATGTCAATCAAACCAATCACTATCCAACCTTGTAGACTACGTCATGAACCTCGTATCCAAGTATCAAACTTTGGATCACAAAATAAAACCTTGGAAATGAAGTTTCCTTCACTTTTAATTTTCTCTTCTTATCTTCGCATTTCACACTTGTGCTACTTACAATTATCTGCATACATCCATACATGATAAAGGAAAATGTCCTTCCTTTATACTAAATCCATAAAACAATTCCTTATGTTAGTTATTACACCTTCTCAATTAATTATTATAGAACCACATAAAGAACACATTAAACTTAGCAATAACATTAATCATTTTCCTTGAAACTTGAATATGTTTCCATACATGTGTCATTATGACAAGTGAACTTGGCCACATCATCTCCAAAAATTATTCTTCGCATATTCAACTTTGGCTTCTTAGAATAACAACTCTACTAAGAGATATAACAAGTTTACTAGAACATGTGTCTGTAAACTCTGTCTTAGAATAGTCTTCACTAAAACTTGTATAAATTATTTCAAACTTAATATCTTATGCTTTTGAGGTTAGATGCATATAGTAGACACTTAATAGTATCTCCCTTTAACCTTGCTATTGAAAATGCTCGATGATCTATCCATACCAACTTGATCTTTCCATTGTTCTTCTATCAGATACTACATAAAACTACTATGTTGATATCAATGAAAAACATAGTCATGAATGTAAAATATCATCATGATAATGATCTAATCATGTTTCTACAATACTCCCCCATAGGAATATCATCAACATTCATGCTTCCAATAGTTTATGTCTTCATCAATAAGGAATGTATCCTTTAGTGTGGGCAAGATATAGGTAAGGGAAGTAACAGGCTTTTCTTCAGGTAACTTCGAGCAAGAACCAGCCATGGAAACAAATTCTCAACAATATTTTTCAAAGATAGTTAAGAAAAAATAGAAATGGAGGAGGTTAATAAAGTTACTCACTTAAGTGAAAGAAGTAACAGTAACCATTACGAAGGTAAAAGAAACTCATCGTGTGGGAGAACCAATAGTGTACTTCCATGAACAATTATGTTTCAAACTGCCTATTACTCCATACAAGGGTGAGTATTTACCTTATTGATAGTATCATAATAAAAAGGAAAACAACCTAGAAAATCCTATAAATGGATACTTGCTAATATTTTTTAATGTTTAGGGCTTGTGAACTAAAACCTTGAACTATTTAGAAGTTTAGATTTCAATTTCAAACCCAATGAATATATAAATTTAGGCATATGAAACCATCATTATCTTCATCAAAAGGATATGGATGAAAAGAAATGATGTTTGAAGTAAAATGACTTTTCAAAGTTTAGTTTCAAAAAGTGCCCAATACTCAATAGATTTTATATCAACTCAAAGCCTGGCTACCATTTGGACAAGTTGGTTGAAATTTGATCTTTGAACTTAATTAATTTAGGGTTAAAGTTCAAGGGTGAAATTTTTTTTCACATTTATAGGCCTGACAAAAAAAGAAACTAGTGAACTTGAACATTGAAGCTAATTGAGTTCAAGGTTCAAAGTTCAAAACTCAAACTAAAAAGGGAGTTATTGAAAATAATTGACATAAATTACATGGGACTTTTAAATGGGCAACGATCAAAATGAGCATATAAATCATACCTATGTTCATTGATTTTTATGTTATGTTTTGGATGAGTTGTGACTTATTTGGTAATGAAAAGTAGCAAACCAATGTACAGGAAATAATGACAGAGAGAGTTGGTAGTATTTTTGTTGTATCCTATTAGCAAGAAGGAATTAATCTTAGAAATCTTGGGATATGCTAGAAGGCTATTTTTCTATCAATGTTTTATGTTGGGAAATATTTGGGCTATTCTAGAAAGTTTGGTATTGTGTCACATGTGATATATTTATTAATAGTTGATTGTGTTGAGCAAGTGTGTTATCTATCGTTGTAAAATGTAATATCTCTATTATAAAATATGGGAACCATATTGTATTAATTGTTATAATGATTATGAATATGTATGTTTATGCATTAGCATGGACCTATGTAATTAAATGTATATTGGGGAATCTCTAACATGATGACCTAACTAATTGATTATAAGGGGTATAAAGGAAAGGTGTTTTCATTAGATGGGTATCATCATGTATGCTACTTGTGTGATCAATTAATGTGGATGCAATCTTGTATGTTTGATGATTAGAGTAGAGTACTGGCAATGTTGTATTATTGAGGTGAGATTCAAAGGAACTATCTTGGCAAGTAATTTGCAGATCATTTAGTTTATGATTTTAGATATGATATCCTAAAAGGTTTTCTTTCACACTTTCTTGAGCATTTAGGAATTGGGTCTATTTGTTTACTTTCATCCTTTAATAGGTTTAGAATGTTATAACAACATTAAAATTTTTCCTAATAGGGATTTTTTCTTTATATTAAATGCATTGTATTTGTCTAATAAAATGGTCACATCCATTCACAAGGAACTGATATATTACTACATTATCTTATGGGTATTGTCCCTACCAAGGTTTTCCCTCTAATCAATAGTTTTCCTTGATAACAAATCATTATTTTATGGTTCATGGTTATTATTAGAGATCAAATTTATAAGCTTATTTTTAATTATATTTGGTTACAACTAATTTTCCCACCACCCTCTTGGTTTTATGTAGACTTTACTTCTTAATGGATGTTTTTAATAATTTGAGACAAAAGTATAACACATTGAAGGTTTGTCGCTATAACACCTTCTAAGGCCTAAGCTCTAGTACAATTAGATTTAGGTGATAAAATAAAAGAGAGACCATCCTTGATACCTCTACTTTTTGAGATGGTAGACAAAAGAGAAAGAGGGGATAAGGTTAGTGATATTGACTTTTAGGAGGAGAAAAGAATAAGGAAGGGAAAAATATAATGATTAGAAGTGAGCATGTTGTGCCTCATCCTAGGACATTGAAAAGAATAAGCATAATTGACCTTAAGGATCTACCAAGGAGGCATCCTTTTCTATCATTTGTAGACCTCCATATTCTACTACTAAAAAGATACATATAAAGTGATTGAATTTGAGATGAAGAAGAGAAAGGAAAAGGGGATAAGTCTTATTCCATTATTGTTTTATTTAGATGAAGGTGTCTCTAGTGATAGGGGTGAGGAGGATGTCTTTTTCATCCCTGAATGGGATTTACAAGTTGATATTTTCCTACTTTTGATTTCCCCACTACCAGATTTCACATCCCTTGAAATGTAGAGAAAAGTTCATTGAAACTTACAAAAGTGGGAATGAAAAAAAAAATTATGTGATGTAAGATTTGTGAAATCTTTAGACTTCCAAAAAATATGTGGAAGCAAAATATTCAAGATATCAAAGTAGATTGGAAGAGAGGAAGGCACAAAGTACTATGTTTCATAAGAAAGAAGTTGTGAATGAAGTTCAATTGGAGATGTATAAGTAATTTTAGGAAATTACACTTGACGAGGGAAGTAGAATCATACACGAGGCAAGTGTTTTGATATTACCTAAATGGGACATTAAAGATATAGTGGCCTTTAATGTTGTGAGAAAAATTATGAGCCTCCATGATACAAAGGTGGAAAAAGTTGAGAAGACCTTGAAAAGGGCATCATAAAGATTATGCAATCTTGCCTATTTTATCATTGGCTCTTGCAACATAAGAGATTGAGATTTCTAATATAAATCTAGGTTTGAGAGGAAGTGTGAATTGTAAAGAGTAGGAGACATGGAAGGACTGGATGCCACAAATCTTTTTGTGGAATCAACAAGGTGGTATCATGATGTGGCTCACAACGAAAAGAAGAGACTTGAAGACTTGGGATTGGTGGAAAATATATTTTTAGGGAGTATGGAAACTCCTACAAAATATGTGTGAAATTAGAAGCCCATGTTGCAATATTGCACCAAAGAATCAAGGATTTGGAGGTAATTCTTCCTATGGATTTGTTTGGGGGGAAATAGAAGAACTCAATAAGATGTGTGTATCAAATGAGATATTCAACCTAACACTCAAATGCAAGAGAAAAAAGGGCTCCCAATAATAACTCTCAACATAATTCAAGTTGGATTAGCATGACTCATGTAAGATAAAGGGATACTAATAGAAAACTCAAGTTATAGTAAGGAAGTATGCAAGAAAGTCTATTTCATGCAATGTTAATTGACTAAATTGAACTAATTGAAGTTGGTATGTGATAGCTTAGGTCTAAATGGTTTAATTACAAGACATGCAAGTACAACCCTAATTATGCAAGAATTTAGATTTGAAACATAAATAAGCAAATGAGAACATGAATTACCTTGATAAATTGAAGAGGAAGACACTTTGAAGGCCTAAAAATAGTAGATTTGAAGTAGAGGGAACAAAATAAAGACTAGATCTAAAATCTAGAAGTTGGTAGAAAAAAAATCAAAGACTAATTTATACCAAGTACAGATCAACCTATGGCAACATATACATCATAATGGAGGGTATACTTCAACTTGGAGGTATACATTGGCCTAAGTCAACATATACTAGAGCATAAAATGTATGTGGATATTGAAATTTCTATGAAAAGAGTACTCAAATCCATATTAGAAACTCTAATCCTTGACTTGCACACAAATAAAATAAGGTTTTTTTTGTTGGGGAAGGATTTTCCTTGGTCAAGTCCTAGATGATAAATTAACCTTAAAATGAAATAATACATAAAGAATGTAAGGAATCAATATAAACTTTAAATAATTCATCTCACTTCATGAAACCCTTATTAGGAAGGATTTTGTGATAATACATAACTATGTAGTTTCTTGAGTCAAATTCATTGAGTTATGTTTCATGAGTAGTGGTTTACACAAATCCATCTCTCATGAGAATAAATGGAACACTTAACACTCATTGGGTGTAGGTGATGCAATGCTAGATATTATTGATGTTGAGTCTTTAATGTGAAGTAGGGGATTTCCACAAATGCAATGAATATAATCAATGCCAAATTATGGTTTCATATATGTAGGTGTGATTAAAGGAATAAGAAGAAAAATAATGAATGAAATGTATACCTTCTTCTTGATGACCAACACTAGATGTTAGATCTTGAAGAGGAAATTCTCCCAATGAATACCTTGAATGCTTGAATATGCCAATGCTCTTGAACATAGATGTCTCATGAATGCATAAGATATCTCTTGTGCATCTATTCTATCCTTATGTGTACATGACATTTGAAAATGAAATGCCCAAACTCCCTTATATACTAGTTTTTGGGATAAAAATCAAAACAAGATTTTTGGAGTATTGGAGGAAAAAAATGGGAACCCAAGAGGGCACATGATCTAAATTAGATTTGGTCTTAGATGTATTTCCACTTGGGTTGAACTATATAAATTATATGTCAACCTAGGTTGACCTATATCTAAGTGAATCTAGGCATCTATGATTATAAGTTCTTAGGGGTTGTGCACAAAGAATCATAAAATGAAAAATTGGAGGAAGGAAAAGAGCCACTTCAAGTACAAATAAGTCCAGAGATCATAAATCCACTAAATATTGGGAACTAGTCTCAAATAATGGATGCTTCCATTTTAAGATGATAAAAGGTTTTTAACTCCCATCTTCCTCTATTACACTAGTTCCATCAAGCCAAACAATAATTATACTACGTATAGTTGAAAGGGATACTTCTTCTCCACCTCATGTACCTAAAGTTTTATAGATTGAATGCTCAATTGATGCAAAAAAGACTCAACTCCACCATAAAATAAGAGAACTTGAGGAAGCCTCAAGTAAATTTAAGAGTCCTTTTAGAAGAAGAAAGTATGACTTGTGTAATCAATTTTGTATCATCTAAATGAAAAGGTTGAAGAAAGATTGGAAATTATGCATTTATATTATTCTTTATTATTTGAGGCAATCAATAATTTTTACAAGGACAAGGAAGTGGAAAGAATACTATATAATAGGTAGATCCAAAGAACTAAAAATGTGAGTGTGATAAATTTGGGTTGTAATCATCACAAGGAAATGTCTTCCATAATTCAACCTACTTTCTAATTTGTGACAAGTTTGTAGGATTTTTAAATGCTTCCAAATCATATTAAGGGTAGGATGAAGGAACTAGAGAGGAACTTCAATGATATGAAGGATACTCTCCTACACACTACCATTTTTCAAAATGGAAAGTTTAAGAAAGTGCACACATGGAGGGATGAAGCAAAGACAAATTTGGAGGCTTTGGTTGAAGAGATTTGTGACGATCTGGAAAAGGGTACACTTGAAGGTAGCATGGATAAGATCATCACCACAAGGTTATTTTTTGATAGTTTTGAAAAATAAGTAAATCAATGTGTTGTTAAATATACCCCACAAAGAAGAAATTTTGATGAAATAATGAGTTTCGATTGGCACTCAAAGGAAGAGTACATAGTCAATTTAACCAACAAAATATTATTGCATCATTTTGAATGACATCACCTACAATTGTTAGCAATAATTCATTGGTTTAGTACTCATGTCGACATCACCAAGATTGTTCTTGTAGGTGAATGAAGAATATTCCATGTAGTAGTTGTTATTTTGTCCTTTTTTGTAACTACCTTTTGTAGAAAGAATGCAGGATTTTGACAAATGTCTCCTATGGTCTGTAGCTTTTTTATGCACTTATTTATATTAATGGATAACCTAGGCCATGAGATAGGGTCCAAAATTTGATGAATTCATTACTTTTTGGGTGTCAGATGATCCTTTTTGTGTAGTCTAATGTTATTTCTAAATATGCATTAAAAATATTAGAGAGAGAAAAGGGTTTTTTTAAGTAATAACTAGTGCCTTTTGTTGAAATTTTTAAGTCACTTTAAGCATTTTCATATTTTTTAAAGTATAACTCATATTAATGAAATATAAAAATAAATTATATTTTGATACCTCTCCTTTCACAAATCTTATAGATTTGGTATGATTGGATCAAGGATCTTGTTATCTCATTACATCATTATGTTGTATGTGGTAAATTAATGCTATATTAAAAAATAAATAAAAAAATTCTCAAGTTCTAATACAAGCTCATAAGATCTTTGTAATATCCCCACTAATAGGGTGGGTTATGTACAAGTAATGTTAGAAATGCTTTAGAATAATTGGTGGGGGGTGGGGGGTGGTGGGTGTGAATCCTTATTCAAGGTCCAAATGTCCTATTCAAGTTTTTTCAATAAGTGTATTGAGTCCATTCAACCATTCATTCATCCAAGCTTTAATATTCCTATTCAGCAAGTTACTGTAAATCAACATGCAAGCATAACACATAAAAGATTAACACATAACACAGTGATTTAGGTGGAAACTCAACTTGGAAAAAACTACCAGTAACATGCTACTCAATTCTCACTCTTCTAAAGTGATGCCCTATGAAAGGCCTGCCCTGTTAAAGGCTTACAACACACTGTTAAATGTGACCTTGTTAGAGGATTTATCCACCTTGCTAGAAGTGGGACTTGCTAGAGGACTTTAGAACATTCACTTGGAATGTCACCTTGTTAAATGATTTAAAAATGGTTTCTAGGCCAACCTAAGTCCATAGGATTTTCCTTCCATCCTAACTGATACAATAGGTAGAGATTAATAATTAGGAATTTTGATCTGATTATAGCATACAACTCAACTTGTAGATCTCAGATCATTTCATAGCTCATACCATTGTCTGGCCTTCAATCTTAGCAACTCATGATAGCTTGCCCTCCTTTCAATCTTAGTCTCCTTGAGTCTCCATGCTCAATGTACTAGTGCAAACATCTCTTATTGACCACTTGTAAAAGTAGAGCCTCTATGCTCTATTATTCTCCTAGATATCTTCTCCTTTACACCCTTCTAACCACTTTGCAATTTGGCACTTTAGCAACATCAACAACATTCACTTCCCGGTCTATGAATCCTTAAATAGAAGTCTTGGAGTTCCTTTCTCGCTTGATTCTTCCATTCTTTAATTTCAATTTGTATGGATTAGGTAGGATTCATTGTATCTAATTCAGATTTTATTTCCTCTAGAAACTTCTTGAATAATCCTTTTGAATTCACCCAAAAATGGTTTACATAGAATTATGTGCCACTAGCTCATCATCCTTATCCTCTAACTGGTTCACAAAATTCAAGGTAATAACTTTGTTGGCTTAGATTTGGTTAATCTTCATCATTTAAAATAATGCAGTAGCTTGGCACTATTGAAATCCTAATGCTCAGCACATACTATGTTACATGGCACTTACTATGTGCTTATTGATGCTCGGCACCTAAAGTTCACTCGGCACCAACTAAGATTTTTTGATGCTCGGCACTTGAACTTCACTTGGCACCTAAAGATCACTTGGCACACACTACAATTTCCTATTACTTAGCTCCAACTGGGAATTTTCTTAGCTTCAACTAGCTTGCTCGACACCCACTGATAAACTTAGCTTAAGCTTTGCAGTCAACCTTATTACAACTTATACTTCTAATGTTTCCAAGTGTGACCAACCTATGTATCTTTGAGTATGTTATCAATACATCATTTAACCATTGTCTTAATTGATCCTTGCACTTCATTACAACATTAGAACTCAACCGTTCCCTTAGGTACTCTTGTTATATCTTTTTGATCAAATCCTCTTCATCAATCAACTAAGTGATAGTGTTTGGATATTATAAGAAAATGGCATTCCTACAAATAGTAGGTTTGACATCAATGACAAAAAAATGATTGAAAAAAATCTTTTAATAACAAACTTTCTTCTTTACAACAATCTCCCTCTTTGATCTTCAACAATGAGCTTTTCAATCAAATTTCCAAAAATCTCCCTCTTTGGCATTGATGGCAAACCAAACTTATCAACCATCAAACTAAACTATTCAACCATAAGCCATCTAGGTTAGAAAATAAGTCAAATGCCAAAAATTAATTGTGTCACCATCATTTTTCACATCTCCCTCTACTATCCTAATTACTTCATTTTTGCTTCTCCCTCTTAGCTATTGTATCCTCTTCATCTATTTTCTCCTCTATATGTATTGCTCATCTTCTACTATTTTCTATTCTGATCAGCTTCTTCATCTTCTCCTATAAACTATTGATCATTTCTACCTACTTCTCCCTCTATCTTTACTTGATCCATTTTTGCATTTCCTTGACATTTCTCCCTCATACTTTTGATCAAATACTATTGATCATTTTCTCACTATTTCTCCCTCTTTGACAATAATGCCAAAGACATATTAGCATCTTATCATGCAAGTGTAGCATTTGCAAGTTCATTTAATTTCTCCCTCTATCACCTTACTTGTGACTAATTTGTAACTTTTTCACTTTGATTACTTCAGGCATGAATCCTAATGTAAACATCCTCTGCACCAATGTGTAAAATATTCAACAATCAGCTCATTTGATGCAGGGCAATCTTGCCTTTACCTCAAGTAGCCTTGGTTAGGGGTATCACCCCTAACTTACCTCTAAGATACTTAGAAGCATCTTTAGGTAGTTTTTTTGTGAAGATATCAACAATCTATTCCTTTGAGCTAACATATTCCATCTTCACTTGTTTATCTTCCACCAATTCTCTTGCATAGTGATACTTGATTGCAATATGCTTGGTTCTAGCATGCATTATAGGATTATTTGATATGTTGACAGTACTTGTATTATCACAATAAAGTATCATAGGCTCATTTACCTCTTCCTTCTTACCTTGTAAAAAAATTTTGATCAATACAATATTCGTGCAAGTTATGGCAGTTGCAACATATTCAACTTCTGCAGTGGACTGTGAGGTACAACTTTACTTTTTTCTAGTCCATGTAATCAATCTTTATCCCAAGAAAAGTGCTCATCCACTGGTTCTTTTCCTATCATCAATGCTACCTCCCCAATCTGCATCAATGTAGGCTCTTAGATCAAACTTTTCACTTCTCTTGTAATACAAACCAAAGTCATTAGTTCCTTTTAGATACCCCAGTATTCTCTTCACTGCCATCAAGTGATTTTCTCTTGGATTTGCAAAAAATATTTCCACTATTCCAATAGCTAATGCAATGTCTAGTCTACTACGTACAACATACTACAACTTTCCAATCATTGATCTATACAATGTTTGGTTCACTTTAGTTGATTCATCATTCTTGGACAACTTATGTCCTATTATCATTGGTGTGCTAATTGGTTTTGACTCTTCTAATCCAAATGTCTTGAGTATCTCCTTGATGTATTTTGATTGGGTCAAAAATATGCCATTCTTTAATTGATGTACTTGCAATCCAATGAAGAACTTGATTTCTCCAAACATTAACATCTCAAACTCATGTTTTATTTTATTAGCAAAATCTTTGCATAGAGCATCTTTACCTCCAAATATTATATCATCAACAAAGATTTTTTAGATTAAATATTCTTTACCTTTTTCAACTTTGATGTACAAGTTGTTGTTGTAATCTGTTCTCTCAAATCCTATCTTCACAAGATATTTGTGCAGTCTCTCATACCATGCTCTAGGTGATTGCTTCAAACCATAAAGTGCTTTGTGCAATTTGTAGACCATATCCTTGTTCTTTTCATCAAAAAATCCCTCTGGTTGTTCTATGTAGACTTCCTCTTCTAGTGTATGATTCAAAAAAGTAGATTTCACATCCATTTGGTAAACTTTGAAACCTTTGTATGTAGCATATTCAAGTAGTTTTCTTACTGCTTTCATTCTTGCAATAGGGGCAAATGCTTCCCCATAATTCAGTCCTTCTTGTACATAGCCTTTGAACATTAGTCTGGCTTTGTTTCTTTTTATCTCACCATTTTCATCAAGTTTTTTCCTAAAAACCCATTTGGTACCAATTACATTCTTATTAGTTGGTCTAGGAACTCAGTTCTAGGTTTTGTTCTTCTCAATCTGATCTATCTCCTCTTCCATAGCTTTATACTAGTCATCATCTTGTAGTGCATCTTTTACTATTTTAGGTTCAACCTTGCTCAACAAATGTGATTCATTTCTTAGTCTATTCCTTTTCATTGGTCTTGCATCCTTGTCACCAATGATTTGATCAGTAGGGTGATGTCTTCTCACATACTTCGCTAATCTTGGTTTTGTCCTTCTTTCCATGTTTGATTCTTCACCTTCAAGGTCATTTTTCTCTTCTCCTTTATATGGTACTTCATCATTTCTCTCATGTGCACTGATTTTAGATTCAGAATGTGCATTTTCTACATTCTACTACTTGTCTTCTAAATGTAACTCATCATTCATTGACTGTGACTTGGCTAATACTAAAATTTGTTGTTGATTCCCAACTTGATTGGCAACATTGTCTTCAATAGTCATTCCTTCATATAACTATACAAAAGAACTATAATTCTCTAATTTCTTAGTTCCATCAACTTTAATTTTTGCATGCTCATCAAAATTTATATTTACACTCTCCACAATCTTGTTAGTGTTAGTATTCAACCACTTATATGCTTTGCTTCTAGTGGAGTATCCAAGGAATATGCCTTCATCACTTTTTGCATCAAACTTGCCATTTCTAGTATCTTTAAGAATATAGCATTTACAACCAAATACTTTGAAATGTTTAACATTAGGTGAGTCACCATACCACAATTCAAAAGGTGTTACATTTGTACCTTTATTGACTTGGACTCAATTCAGTGTGTAGATTGCAGTACTTACAGCTTCTCTCCAATACTTTAGTGCAACATTTTTCTCCATCATCAAGCTTCTAGCATAGTCTATCACTGATCTATTCCTTCTTTTAGCAATACCATTCTGTGGTGGAGTTCTTAGTGCTAATGTTTTCCTTTTGATGCTTTTTTCATTGCAGAATATCTCAAATTCTTTTGATGTAAACTCACCTCCTCTATTTGACCTTAGTCATTTCAGTCTCTTCCCTATTTCTTTCTCAACTCTGGCCAAATACCACTTGAACATTTGAAATGCATCATATTTTTGCTTCAAAAACATAGCAATCATCATCCTTGAATATTCATCTACAAATAGCATTAAGTATCTGTCTCCTAGGTAACTTTATACTTCTATTAGACCACATAAGTCTATATGGACTAACTCTAGTACTTCTTTGGAAGTGTATGTTTTTTTTTTGAAACTAGACTTAGTCATCTTCCCAAGTTGACATTGTTTGCACATTTTGTTTTCAAGGTTCTTCAATTTGGGTAACCCTCTGACTTTTTTCTTTTTGTCGATGCTAATCAGATTGTCAAAGTTAACATGACACAATCTTTTATGCCACAACCACACATCATCAAGTCTAACAACAAGACAAGTTGCATCTTCTATATCTAGGTAAAATAGATTACTCCTAGTTTTTTCACCTTTTCCTATCAAACTTCCATCAATGTCATAGATCTTGGTAGTTTTGTTTCCAAGCTCTACTTTGCAACCTACATTACCTAACTATGATACACTCAAGAAGTTGTAGTTCAATCCTTCAACATAGTATGCATTATCACATGAATTTTTTTCTATGAGTTTAATTGAGCCTTTTCCTTTGATTTGAAATGGAGCATCATTACCAAATCTAACACTATTTCCATCATATTGAGTAAAGGTAATGAACTTACTTTTATCTCCTATCATGTTATGTTAGCAACCATGTCTATGATCCACTTGTCATTCTTGTTCACACAAGTAACCAATGTTTTTGCATCATCTTCATATTTATCTTATTCATCTTTCATGGCCACATAGACTACTTCATCATAATTCTCATCAAAATCTTCTTCAACAATGTAGCATCTATTTCCTTTTTCATTGTAGTCTTTGCTATCATCTTCTCTCTTGTTCCTATCCTTGTTTCCTTCTTTGTAATTCTTCTTATATGTACATCTTGTAGCAATATGACCTACTTCATTACAATTGAAACATATGATAGGGAGCTTACCTTTGAATTTACCTTTGCCTCTATGGAATCTTCTAGCTAGTAATGCTGCCAATTGTTCCACATCTTCCTCATCTATGTTGCTAACACTAGATGCATGATTTCCTTTTCTTCTCCTCTTGTTTGATGTCTTCTCCTCAATGTCTTTTATTATCAACTTGGCCTTGAAAGTAGATTCAAGGTTCTCAGATTTGTAGTTATCAAAGTTGGATAACTCAAATGTAGTAAGTCTTCCCAATATTCCGTCAAAGGTTAGTGTGTTGCCTTGTACACACCTTAGCTTTTGGATTGTTGAAACTCTAATAGCATAGATATGGAGTAGAGTTCTCAAGTATTTGATGTTAATAGTTTCTTCTTCGAATTGACCACCTAGACTTCTTATTGCACTTACCACTTCTTTCATTCTAGTAGCATATTGAGTAGCATTTTCTCCTTCCTCCATTTTATGTCATCAAACTTTCCTCTTAGGCTTTCTCTCTTTTCTCTCTAGACATTCTGATCTCCTCCATAGATATCTATTAGGTCTTTCCACATCTTGAATGCAGTATCACAATCTTTGATGTCATCATATTCTATATAGCTAAGTGTAGAGGCAATCTCTAGTATTTCTTGATTGTGCTCCTTCCTTTTGCTCAAATCATCTACAGAAAGAGGTCTAGTTGAATTTACATATTCTATTCCAATTGAGGTTGGTGCATAGTTACCTATTGATCCAAGTTGCAATTTCATTAGACTCTGCCATGCAACAAAGTTGTCTTTATTGAGCTTGAGAACTTCCCTCTTGGACATCTTGATCTTCTTACTTCTAGTACCTTGAAACTAAAATAGTAGATGGATTTGATACCAATTGTTAGAAATGCTTTAGAATAACTGAGAGTGGGGTGAGGGGTGAATTAGTTATTCAAGGTCCAAATGTCCTATTCAAACTTTTTCACTAAGTGTGGTGAGTCCATTCAACCATTCATTCATCTAAGCTTTAATATTCCTATTCAATAAGTTACTGTAAATCAACATGCAAGAATAACACATAAAAGATCAACACATAACATAGTGATTTATGTGGAAACTCAATTTGGGAAAAACCACTAATAACATGGTACTCAATTCTCACTCTTCTAAAGTGATGCCCTGTGAAAGACCTACCCTATTAAAGGCTTACAAAACACTATTAAATGTGACCTTTTTAGAGGATTTATCCACCCTATTAGAAGTGGGCCTTTCTAGAGGACTTTAGAACATTCACTTGGAATGCCACCTTGTTAAAGAATTTATTAATGGTTGTTAGGCCAACCTAAGTCCATAGGATTTTCCTTCTATCTTAACTAACACAATTGCTAGAGAGTAACAATTAGGGATTTTAACCTAATTACATCATACAACTCAACTTGCAGATCTCATATCACTTCTCAGCTCATACCATTGCATGGCCTTCAATCTCTACAATGCTTGACAGCTTGCCCAATTTTCAAGCTCAGTCTCCATGCTCAATGTACCAGTGCAAACATCTCTTCTTGACCACTTGTAGAAGTAGAGCCTCTGTGCTCTATTCTTCTCCTAGATGTCTTCTCCTTGACACCCTTCTAACCACTTTGCAATTTGGCACTTCAGCAGTAGCAGCATCAACAAGATTGTCTTCCTAGTTTATGACTCCTTAAATATAAGTCTTGGAGTTCCTTTCCTGCTCAATTCTTCCATTCTATAATTTCAATTCATATCGATTAGGTAGGATTCATTGTATCTAACCCATATTCTATTTCTTCTAGAAACTTCTTGAATAATCATTTTGAATTCACCCAAAAATGGTTTACATAGAATTCTATGCCACCAGCTCATCATCCTTATCCTCCAATTGGTTCACAATTTTCAAGGCAACAACTTTGTCAGCTCAAATTTGGTGAATCTTTGTCATTTAAAATAATGCAGTAGCTCAACACTATTGAAATCTTGATGCTTAGCACATACTTTGTTACTCGACACCTACTACATTTTTATTGATGCTCAGCACTAAAAAGTTTTCTCGGTACCAACTAAGATTTTTTGATGCTCGGCACTTGAACTTCACTTGGCACCTAAAGATCACTTAACACACACTAGAATTTCTTATTACTCAACTCCAACTAAGAATTTTCTCAGCTTCAACTAGCTTGCTCAACACCCACTGATAAACTTATTTTAAGCTTTGCAGTCAACCTTATTACAACTTATACTTCTAATGTGTATAAGTGCAACCAACCTATGTATCTTTGATTATATTATCAGTACATCATTTAACCATTGTCTTAACTAATCCTTGGATGCCATTACAACATCATAACTCAACCTTTCCCTTAGGTACTCTTGTTACATCTTGTTGATGAAATCCTCTTCATCAATCAACTAAGTGATAGTGCTTTGATCTTATAAGAAAATTTTGTTCCTACAAATAGCAGGTTTGACATCAATGATAAAACAATGATTGAAAACATTCTTTTAACAAAAAACTTTCTTCTTTACAACAATCTCACTCTTTGATCTTAAACAATGAGCTTTTTAATTAGATTTCCAACAAGTAATACATGCAAAATAACTGTTAGAATTACAATAATAATAAGGCTAACTATATTATTCTACCCTCTGAGTTAACCCCAATCTTAAGGACATCTCCAAATTAGGATTCATAACTCATAGCTACTTCATTATCATCCTGGGAGTGCACCCCTTAAGATTTTTTTTAGATGTGCATCCTCTATCCAAGGCCAATGACATATGCATATGTTTGACAACATCAAAATATTCTAGAAACATGGAGAATTCTTAGCCATGGTGGTCAGTTCAAGGTGTTAATACCTTGCTACCCCCATGCTTCAAGTCTTATAATTCTCCTAATAGATTAATGTATTATTACAGACAAATTTAACTATAGAAATTATGAGAAATTCAATTCTATTCTATTGATTGACAACCAGGGATTCCAATATTCAATATATCTTTAAGGATCCCTTAATCTAGCTTCCTAACCCTTTGGAAGGATCCCCTGTGTTCATCAGGAATGGTCTTCGATTATTTAGCCTTCTTCCCTAATACTACCTTTCAAGTCAAACCTCATAACCCTCTGGGAAGACCCATTGGGTTCCTTAGAATGATCCTCGATTAGTTAGCCATTATCCTTCAAAGACCTACGAGACTATCTTAACACATGTACTACATTTCTCTTCAATAGATTCATTAATATAAATAAATTCATAAACATAATTAAATAAATATAATCCATAAACATACCTTTCTTACCTTCTTTTCTTGGTCTATGTAGCTCTACCCTTAGTTGGCCCTTCAATGAATTGTTCCTTCTAGATTATCTCAACTCTACATTTACTTTCCAAAATTCTTCATTTTCTAATTATAAGAAAAGGGAAAAATGTATTTTTTCATTTCTTCTTTTCCAAGAGTCACAACCTTTCATAATACAAATCCTTTGAAAAGTCACAATACTTTATAGTTGTAATCCTTTCGAAAAGTCACAATAATTTATAACTAAAATCTTTTAGAAAATTCTCTATACTTTATAATCAAAATATTCTTTGAAGAGTCACAATTGTTCATAATTATGACCCCTTTAAAGGTTCACATCCTTTCAATATCATTGATACCTTTAAGAAAGTCACTTCCTTATTTTCTTCATATTACTTTCCTCTTCCATTTTTCCTTTTTGAACTCTTCCCCTCTTCACTTCTTTTTTTCTACTCTCTAAAATAAACTCTCCTCCCTTTTATATCTTAAATTTTGGGAGTCATGTGTATTTGTTAAACATCTCTTAACTTTTCTTTAGATTTTATTTAATTTATATTATTCTATGTCATATTATTTATTTACTTACTTATTTGTGTTTATTTTATTTATTATTAAGCTCTATTTAGAAATTTAACATACTTTCTACAATATTGTCTCTTGTATTTAATTTTCTTTCTTTCTTTACTTATTGAAATTTAATTATTTTTTAATTATTTAAAATATCACACTAAATATTATTTTATTAATAATATAGATTAAATAATTATTATTTTATTGTTTTATATTTTAGTATTAGTTTTAATATAACTTTATTATGTACTTAGTAACATTGTATTATCTAATTATTATTAAAATTCTATCTTAAAATGAGGATATGACAATCTTGCTCAAGGACTTTGATAATGAATAAATAAATAAAATCTCATATTAATACTTTGTAATGCAATAATTTTATGAATGATACAATTATAGCTCTTAAACTTGTGGTAAAGTAATGTATTTTTAAAATAGTGAAAGACCCAATGGATAAGGCACTACTCTAGGATAGGGTTTTTCTTTGCATTCAATTTCATCATTATCCATAGGATAATTTATTTTTTATTTTCATTATTGAAGAAAGTTAATATCATACTCAATACAAGTTAGTGTTAAATGGAGAATTCATCATTTTCTAGTGTCTCCTTTGTATGTTGAGGTTTATGTGAGATATTTGTTGTAATGGTCTTGAGTTAAAAAAAATTGATGCATAATTTGAAGTGTTGTATTAGTAATGGTCTTAAGTTGGGAGTTGTAGAAGGTAGATGGACCCACTATCCAAACAAATTTAGGGAAAATACCACTAGATTCACTATCCAAAAAGTCTCTATATTATTATTCTCATAATAATAGAAATGAAATTGATCTCCACAACTTGAACTCTTGTTCTATCCTCTTACTACACCAATATCATACCAAATACCTTTCATATATCAATGCCACATCTTCAAATTCACATCATATTGATCCCTTTGATCTCTTGCTCACATTTACAAATTTTTCCTATGACTTACAATTTTCTCTTACACATTACACATTTGGTGCAAGGAGGGGTGAACAACTAGGTCCAAGGGCACACCTAGCTATCCAAACCACCATATACAGTAAACACAAAGAAAGAAAACACACACAAAGCAACACCAAGGAGAGAGAGAACAAAATACTTTTATGATTCATCAAGTTATCAACATACATGCCTAGGTGTAAGGCCTTCTAGGTTATGGCCAAATACAAAAAATAACTGCAAGATCTACAATCCAACTTTAACTCATAACATTTTCTTTTACTCTGTACTTTCCTCCCTCATCCTAAACTAAACCAAATACCTCTACTTATACTTGCCAAAATGGCTCACATAAAATTCTAGAACATTGCAAAGAAGAAGGCCAACCTCAAAATGATAAACACTCATCCGTAGAAAAGATACCATAATTAAATTCATGATCTAAATTAAATACAAGAGTTGGCTCCCACTAAGGACCAAAACATAGACAACTTAGTTAAAGAAGGACCAAAGAAATAGAAATAGTAGATTCACTCAGTGACTAAATGAATGCTTGGTCAGCAAAGTAACAAATTAGTTCAAACTAATGAATCTCTATCACCATAAGAATAGCTCAATTAACCCTAATGAACATGGTAAGGTCTAAAGAACTTAGTGAAACTATCACAAAGAATGAAGGTGCAAGATCGAAAGGAAACCCAAGATACTCCTACATCAATACCTCCTCACAAGGAAACTAATTTTCCTTTATACCATATCCTCTAAAATTCACTAATTTAGCCTTGAGGCTTTCAGAATTAATAACAATAGGACCTCATTAAGATAGTATAATTCATTATATATTTTCACAATTACAAAATACTGTCAACTCACAGTAATTATAACTTTTCACATGTGCAACCTTAAACCTCACGTACTTGATAATTTCATCATTAGGATATCCATTATCATATTCTAACTTCACTAATCATGATTCTATGCCAATTAAGAGATACAATCCAAAAATCAAAAACCACTTCTTAGGTAACTTGTCTACACACTATCTTTTGTAAATCACAAATAACTTTCACATATCTTTTCCTTTTTGCATGTGCACTTTTCCACATCATCAGGACATATTATAGAACATATCCTCAACTATTGTGATATGGAGCCTAATCAAACTTGAAGGTTTTTGGTGTGGTTTCCCCCAAATTATTTCTATAGGGGTTTGGGGGCAGCACCCCTTGTAGGGTCCTAAGGTAGTGCCCCAGGTGTGCTCCTTGTTGTAGTATAGGGTAGGGTCGAGGGGCAATGTCATGCAAGGGTTTTGGGGGGAAGCACCCCTAAAGCCAAAAATAACTCTACTATTGTAAAAGGAATTGTCAATTATTTTTCTATTGAATGACTTATTCTAGCCCTAATTTTGTAATCAAAGAAAGCTTGTATAAAATGGCTTAGGGTTAGGGATTTCCTAATGTATGATACAATTATAGCTTCTTGTGATGGTATTGAGTTGTAAGGGATTTTGAATTGTAATAATTGAATAATAATAATAATATTGGATTTATTGCTAGTGGACATAGCCCATGGATTGGGTGAACCATGTTAAATCCTTGTGTCTTGTGTTATCTTTTGTAGCATCTATTATTTTCTAATATTGGTTATGTTTACATGTAATTATTATTTCTATCTATGATTAGTCCTAACATAAACCATGCTTGATCTCATCATCAATACACAGTTAGTATGACCTCATTCTTTCTCTACTACTCTACCATTCTTTACATAATAGTACTATGTTGATATCAATGAAAAAAATAGTCATGAATGCAACATGTCAATCTCTAAAATATTCTAAAAATACTTAGAATACTCCCCCAAAGGATTACCATCAGCATTCATGCTAACAATCTCCCCCTTTAGTATTGATTATAACATAGATGAAAAATATCAAAGTCCATGAATACCAAATCCATCTCTGTTGCTGCCACTACTCTCATCTTTTCAAATCCTCTTCATCAAAATTTGAAACCTATAAGAATAATAATTAGTACTTCCTCATGCTTACATGGATGAAATTAATTATTCACACATCTCCACATTGATATAACTCAACGTGATTATACATCTCCCTCAAAATATCAAAAGGTGTTTTTATATGCACTCACTCTCCCCCATTCATACAAGATGTTTTCATGCATTACCTCCCCCATTGACATCAATGACAAAAGCATCATTATGTTAATCAACTGCTCAAAGTCTTCAAATAGCTCAAGTGTCCAAAGACATTGTTTTATACTAGCTACCATGATTCCTTAATGACTCTTCTCAACTATAGATTCTCCCCCATACAAGAAGCGTCAACATTTAGTATAGATAGACAATAGTGCTATGTACCACTAGACTAATGTAATCTATACATCATCTATTCTAAAGAAGGTGGGGGAACAACCCAAATAATACCTCGTAAATACTCAAATACATCCTTAGGAAAATACTTTGTAAAAATATATGCAATCTTCTCTTTTGTATTAGCATGCTCTAATATGATTTATTTCTCTACAATTTCCTCTCTCAAAACATGATACTTAATAGATTTATGTTTTATCTTAGAATATAACATAGGGTTCTTAGACATACTCATCATACTTGTGTTATCAAAATGTATGATAACATGTTCTAAAAACTCTATCCCAATATCCTTCAGCATCTATTCATCCACATGATCTGATTGCAATTATTTACTACTGCTACATACTTTTCTTCTATTGTACTCTAAAATACAATCTTTTTTCTTGCTTAGCCACTTGAAACCAATATTCTTCCAAGGAAAAATGCTATACCACTTTTACTCACTCTATCATCCATATTTCCTACCCAATCTATATCATTATATGCATATAGAGAAAATTCATTTAACCTATCATACCATAACCCAAAATTATGTGCACCCTTCAAATTTTTCAATATCCTCTTTATTGTTACATAGTGTGATTCCTTAGGGTTTGATTAAAATACTTCTACTTTAATAGCTACATTTTATATATCTAGTCTTGTGTGAGTTAGATATTAAAAACCTCAAATCATGGTTTTGTACCTCTTCTACTCAACTGTGGGTGTTTCATCTTTGCAAGATAACTTGTGACCAGTTATCATAGGTGTACCAATAGGCTTACAACTTTCCAAGCATAATCTCTTTAACAAATCTTTCAAATACATAGTCCATGTAGGAAAATACCATCACTCTTCAGCAAAATTTCTAAACCTAAGAAATATTCCATTTCACCAATCATGCTCATCTCAAATTCATTATTCATTTCATCAAAAAAATTATCACTTGCTTCATCTTTACCTCCAAAGACTATGTCATCTAAAAATATCACAATAATCAACAAGTCATTCTCAAATTATTTCAAATACAAGTAACTATCTATAGTACCTTTATCAACTCCCATTTTTTCTAAATACTTGTCCAGCCTCACATACCAGGTTATAAGTGCTTGCTTTAGTCCCTACTATGTCTTCTTCAACTTGTATACCATGTCTTCTTCTTTCATTAAAGGAAATCCTTTAGGATACTCAATGTAAACTTTTCTTCAAGTTCTCTATTTACAAATGTCTACTTCACATCCATCTTATACACTTTAAATTTCTTGCTCGGTGCTTAAGCCAAGATCATCCTTATTGCTTCAATTTAGGCAATGGGTACAAATATCTCTTCATTTTCTATACCTTCTTGCTATGAATATCCTTTATATATCAATCTTTCTTTGTTTCTCACAACCTCACCTTGTTCATTCATCATATTTCTGAAAACCCAATTAGTTCCTATAATGTTCTTATCTTTAGGACTAGGAACCAATTTCCATTTATCATTCTTCACAACATGATCTAGTTCTTCCTTCATTTCTTGAATCCAATGATCATCATTGCATGCTTCATCTCCACTCTTTGGTTCAAATTGAGAAATCAAACATAATTCTTCATGTACTCTATTTATTTTCATAACTCCTATGTCTTTGCTTCCAATAATCTAATTAGCAGGGTGATTCTTTATCTTATTCTTGTTTGGTGTCATTGTCTCAATTATTACTTCTTCTCTAGGTTCAAATCTTGGTTCTTCTCTCTATTCCACTACTTTAATGTCATTCTAAAAATAATTGTTAGTCTCAAAGGAAGTTTGATATTTTATTGGATAGGCTTAAAATTAACTTCTTCATTATCAAAATTATAATCAAGCATTCTATCTTTAACTCCAAACTTCTCATCCACTTTCACATTTACATTCTCAGTAATAGTATTAGTTCTCTAATTAAAACATCTATAATGTTTACTTTTCAAGTAATAACCAAGGAACATTCCTTTATCGCTTCTTACATAAAACTTACCAATGTCATCATCTCTCTTGATATAACATTTACTTCTAAAAATTCTAAAATATTTCATGGATGGTTCATATCCAAACCATAGTTCATAGGATATCTTGTTTATACCATTTCTAATATGTACTATGTTCATTATATATACTGTTATATTGACTACTTCTCTCCAAAATGTCTTTGATACATCATTCTCAATATCATGGATCTTGTTGCTTTTATTATTGACCTATTTCTTCTCTTAGCAATTCCATTATTCTCATAAGTCTTAGGAGCTAGTATTTTCCTCTTAATTCTATTCACATCACAAAATTTTTAAAATGCATTCAAGATAAATTCTCCACCTCTATAAGATGTTAACATTTAATATTCAATCCAAATTCATTTTCAACTCTATTCTTAAACAACTTAAACTTACATTGATTTTTTTTTGGACTCGATTGTGTAAATATTTTTACCATCAATGTTTTGAATCACACTTCATTATTCATCATTAGGATGAAAGAGAGAAAGAGATGCAAAGTAAAGTGAGTTGCAGATGTTGACTGGCCAAAAGATATTGGGACCAAGGGAAGAGAGATTGCATACATTGTTAGATTGTGGTGATTGATCAGAGAAGTTTTGTACATACTCCATAATTCTTTGGTAGGGTTCAAGGTTGCACCAACCCTGAGTAGAGATTTGGGGGTTGTGACCCCCAATAGAGCTGGGGCCATTAGGCCAAGATTGTCTAGGGGTTAAGGGGCAGAGCCCCAAAAAAAATTAGGCCCTACTTTATCAAGATTTTGGGCCAACATGTAATTATTAATTATAACCCTAAAATGGTAAAAATACTTGTATAAAAGGGCTTAGGGTTAGGGATTTTTTTATTTTTGTGATGCAAAAATTGGTTCTTGCAGAGGTATTGAGCTATAAGGGATTATAGATGGTAATCAGGTTGTAATCACTAGATCATAATAATACTAGACTTACTATTTGGTGGATGTAGCCTAGGGATTGGGTGAACCACATTAAATCTTGGTGTCTTGTGTTATTTCTTGTATGATCTATTATTTTTTGATATTGTTTATATTTGCATGTAATTGTTATTTCTATCTGTGGTTTAATCCTAACAAGTGGTATCTAAGTGGGGTTTTTTTTTCATTTATCCTCTCTAGGAAAGTCTCATGGTTGAGTGGGAGCAATGGAAGACAAGGGTAAGCTAAGGTTTGATAGGTTTAATGGGTATAACTTTTAGTTATGGAAGATGAAGATGAAAATGAAAGACTATCTTTATCAGAAGGATTTATGGAAGTCATTGGAAGGACAAACCAAGAATCAGGGATCTATGTCAAATGATGACTATGATATTTGGGACAGAAAGGCACTTGGAAGAATTCAATTATGCCTGGTACCATTAGTGATATTTAATATTACAAAAGTAAATACAACAAAAGAGTTGATGAAAACCCTAGTGAAACTATATGGAAAGCCCTATGCTTCAAACAAGGTATTTCTCATGAAGCATTTATTTAATATGAAAATGATAGAATGTGGAGTTGTTGTAGATTATTTAAATGAATTTAATACTATTACTCATCATTTATCTTCTATCGGTATCAATATTGATGAAGAAATTAGAGCTCTCTTTTTTTTTTTTCTTTCCCTAAAAGTTGCAATGGCTTGGTAATGACTATGAGTAATTTTGTTCCTAGATCTAGTACCCTAAAATATGATGATGTGATAAGTGTTATTTTTAGTGAGAAAACTTGTAGGAAAACCTCATGTGGATCTACATCAGGAATTTCTTTGAACACACAAAGTCAAGATAGAACAACTAAGAGAGGAAGTAATTCTAAAAATCATGGGAAATCAAGAGAAAAGTCAAAGGGGAGTAGGTCTCAATCAAGAGGACCGAATGATTGCTAGTACTGTGGAAAACTAGGGCATAAAAAGAAAGATTGTTGGACTCAAAAGAAACATGGTGGAGATAAACTAGATGGAGATAAGGAGGAAAATGTGGTAAGTAACAAATCTAAAGAGGATGCTTTGCTTCTATCTTTAGAAAGTGTTGATGATTCATGGGTTTTAGATTTTGGTACTTCATTTAATGCTACACCTCATAGAGGTTATTTCAATGATTATGTCCAAGGGGATTTTGGACTTGTTTATTTTGAGGATAATGAACCTTGCTAGATTATTGGAAAGGGAAAGTTAAGATTAAGTTGTAGAATGGGAATCATTGGCAACTACATGAGGTAAGACATGTATTAGGAATTTAATTTTAGTAGGGCAACTTGGTGATGACGATTATGTGTTACTTTTAATGATAAATTTTTGAAGGTTTCAAAAAGTTCCCTTGTAGTAGCAAAAGGTGTTAAAGTAGGCATCTTATATCTTTGTACAGGTCATATTGTTTCTTCTGCTTTAATTGTTTTAGAGAAAAATGAATGTTCAAGAATAGTTTCTACAATTGAGTAGGGAGAACAAATAGCTACTATAGATTCTGATGCAACTCTATGGCATAATAGACTTGGGCATATGAGTGAGAAAGGTATGAAATTACTTCATTCAAAAAAATTTTTACCAAGTCTTAAAAATATCAATATGGATTTCTATGAATGTTGTGTGTACGGAAAACAAAAGAGAGTGATTTTTGTGAAGACTACGAAGGAAAATAAAAAGAAAAAATTAGAACTTATGCATACCAATTTATGGGGACTGACTCAAGTATCTTCCCTTGGTGGCTCTCATTATTATGTTACATTAATTAATGATGCAACTAGAAAAGTATGGGTTTATTTATTTAGATATAAATTTGATGTATTTTAAAATTTTAAAAAATAGAAATGCTTGGTTGAAAATGAGACTGGTAAGAAATTAAAATGCCTCAAATCTAATAATAGTGGTGAGTATTGTAGTCATGAGTTTGAAGATTATTGCTCCACTAATGGTATTTGTAGAAAAAAAACTATTCCAAGGACTCCATAGGAAAATGGAGTGGTTGAACGCATGAGCATGACTATAATGGAGTGTTCAAGGAGTAGGAGATTGCATGTTGGGTTTCCCTTGCACATGTCATTGGAGGCTATCAATATTGCTATATATTTGATTAATAAAGGCCTCTCTACTCCTTTGGGTTGTGGTATTCCAGAGGAAGCATAGACTAGTAAGAAGGTGAGTTATTCTTTTCTCAAAATCTTTGGTTGTGAAGCATTTGCTCACATAGATTCTAAAAATAGAACCAAGCTGGAAGTTAAGTCAAAGAAATGTGTATTTATTGGATATGGCATTACTAAATTTGGTTATAGGCTTTGAGATTTTGAAAATTATAAAATTATAAGAAGCAAGGATGTCATATTCAATGAGAAAGTGTTGTACAAAGATCTATCGTAGCAACATGAGAAGAAATAAGACGATTATGTAGTGTTGGATGATACTCCAAAAGATGATGTTCCATCCATTCCTCATATTGTGCAACAACTGCAACAACAAATACAACACACACTAGTGAATGTCAAATGGCCAACAAGGAAAATTAGACCTCCGTAAATATTTTCTCCCTCTTTGTATTATATTTTACTAATAGACACTAGTGAACCTAAATGTTATGATGAAGCGGTGCAGGTGGATACTAAGATTCAGTAGGAGTTTGCAATCAAAGAGGAAATAGACTCTTTGTTAAAAAATAAGACATGGGATTTATTCAAGTTTCTTGCAAGTAAAAGGACTTTATAGAATAAGTGGGTTTATAGGTTAAAAGAAGAGGATGGAGGTAAGAAATGATTTAAAGTTAGGTTAGTTGCAAAAGAATTTGCACAAAAAAAGGGCATTGATTTTGTTGAGATATTTTCTCCTATTGTTAAGATGACTTCTATCAATACTATTTTAAGTATTGTGGCTCCTAAATATTTTTATTTAGAGTAGCTTGATGTTAAAATAGCCTTCCTTTATGGTGATTTTGGTGAAGAGATATATATGGCTTAGCTATAGGGATTTGAGGTCAAAGGTAAGGAGAACTTAGTGTACAAATTCAAGAAAAGTTTATATAGCTTGAAGCAAGCACCTTGGCAATGGTATTTAAAATTTGATAGTTTTATAAATGAGCATTGGTATAGTAGGTGTCATTTAGATCATTTTATTTACTTTAAGAGGTTGGTTGATGATAGCTACATTATTTTATGTTTATATGTTGATGATATGCTTGTAGTTGGGTCTAACATGAATCAAATTAAGGGGTTGAAATACCAGTTAGCACATGCATTTTCTATGAAGGATTTGGGGTCAGCAAAACAAATCCTTAGTATGAAGATCTATAGAGATAGGAAGAATAGGAAAATGATGCTATCTTAAGTTGATTATGTTGAGAAGGTGTTGCAACATTTCTTTATAGAGAATGCTGAAGTTGTTGACACACCTTTGCTTGGTCATTTGAAGATGACTAAGGAGATGTTTTCCAAGACACAAGAAGAGGAGAAGATGTCAAAGGTACCATATGCTTCAGCTATAGGAAGCTTGATGTATGTATGGTATGGTATGTATAAGGCTAGATATTGCACATGTAGTGGGAGTCATTAGCAGGTATATGAGTCATCTAGGAATTGAGCATTGGAATTTCATCAAATGGATTCTCAGATATTTGAGAGGAACATCCAATAAGTTTTTACACTTTGGGGGCTCTACTATTGATTTACAAGGCTATGTTGACTCAAATTTGGTAGGGGAGATTGATACCATGTGGAGTGCTATAGGTTATGTCTTTACTATTGATGGGGTAGCTATGAGCTATGTTTCTAGGTTACAGAAGGTTAATGCTTTATTCACTACAAAGGTAGAGTATGTTGCTACTACAGAGGAAGCAAAGGAGATGATATGGCTTCAGTTCTTCTTGGAAGAATTGGGATACCCTCAAAAGGATATCCCATTCAGTTTAACTATCGTTTTGAGGGTATCCCACACATACAGTTATGGTACAATTCCATTTAGTCAATTTTGGATGATGGATAGTTAAAATTGGACAAGAAACATATTGATGATGATCCAGTAGATATGTTTACAAAAGTAGTAATAAGGGAGAAGTTGAACTCCTCTTCAGCTTTGGTTGGTCTTCTAGATTGAACATGAATAAAATAGTAGGAGAGTCCAAGGTGGTTTAATCTAGTGGGAGCCTCATGGAGTAGCAACATAGTTATAGGACCAGTCTCTAAGTGGGAGATTGTTGTTTAGTGTGGAGCTTGATCAATCCCCAAGTGGGAGATTGTTAGATTGTGGTGACTAATCAGGGAAGTACTATACATATTCTATAATTCCTTGGTAGGGTTTGAGGTCAGGCCAAGCCCCGAGTGGGGGTTTGGGGGTGTTAGCCCCCAATACAACCAGGGTCATTAGGCCATAGTTGTCTAGGGGTTTAGGTGTAGTGCCTCTCCCATTTGACTTTTGTAAGTCATCCTGATGGATGCAACCTTGCTGATCTTTTGTTGTGATGGATCATGATTGTGACCCTGAGTGGTCTACATTGTTGAGGTGTTTGGATTTATGTTTCTTTATCAGTTGCGTTGATTATGCTTTTGACTGATCTTTGAGATTTTGATGTGATTTTTGGTTCACTGAGGTTTGTGCCAGTGGTCACCAGGATCGATGTGGTATCATGAGGTTGTTATATCATTACCCTGAGATGTGTGCAGAGATTGCACTGTGTACTATTACCATGCTACACTGGACTAGGTTCCTGCAGCAGTGGTTAGTCATGTTTATGACTGTGTTTGCTTATGTGTTTTAAGTGCCTTATTAAATGCATTAATGATTAGAAATGGATTATTCTAGTTGGATTCTTTGGTTATGAGCTGTGGACATCTACCTTGTTTTATTTTCATTAGAGAGATATTTGTTACTCATGTTATGTTTTACATTTGAGATGACCTGAGGGTCAAATGTTACTCTTTGATTCCAGTATCATAGATATTAGACTACTATGTTGTTCAGTTAATCATATTGCATGATGATGCCATTTTGAGATGACAGTGTGTTTTGTGATGTTATCTGGTATTTGGACATATCTCTTATTATGTTATGTGATGGATTTAATGCTATGGTTATTTACTTCATTCCTACGTTGATATGCCTTTTGCGAACATGAGTGATGTAAATAGATTATTTTAATATAATTAAATAAATGGTTAAATTAGGTGATTTAATGCATTTATTGCTTCGACTATATTATTATATGCAATTGGACTTGATCATGTTGTTTAGTGTGCAGGATTATATCCCTGGTAGTGGCACATGGAGTTAGTGATTCAGCCATTCATATTTTACCAATGTCACCCTTGTATGGTCGATGTATCCTTTATTAAATGTTTAATTTAAACCTTTCGGTGATTATTAAATCCAAACTCATTTGCATTATGTGATTAGACCAGTAAGTGTGTCTGTGCATTTAGAGTTTCACTTTGTCGCGAAAGTTGTTTAGGAGATTTATGTGTTTTTGGGTTTTTGGGCTTTTTAATTATTTTATTTTAATTTTTGGCAGCTTTGCCATAGATGAATTCCTATTTATAGGAATAGCCTATTTTTGTTTGGGTCGATTCAGAGTTTAACTAGATTGGCTGGTTAAATGCCCTAATCGATTATTCACCCGAAAAGTGAATAAATATCCAAAAAGGAATTTAATTCTTGACTTCTCACTTTCAAATTGGAAAGTTGGAGAGTAAAACCCAAAATCCTCTTCATGAGGATTTACTGTTTTGTTCGTTGTGGGAGCTACGGGCATGGGATCATCACGAGGTTGAGCTCGTTGGATCCAGCTCGGAGAAACCTTGGATTGTCGCAATTTTTAGCTACTTCTGCGAGATATTTATTTTATGGTTCAGATTCCCGTTTTGCCCTTTTGGCTGTGAGGTAGGGCTTTCCCATTTTATTGTTTCTGCTTCGTTTCAGCTTTTGTTTTTGGTAGCCGTTTGTTTGGAGGTTGAGAACTAGTGTTCCCCTCCATTTTTGTATGCTAGTTCTACCCGATTGGGCGGGTATGAACGTTTCTCTATTTTTTGAGATGAGAGTTTGGGATTTTATGCCGTTATGCTGGCCGTTTTTGCATACGGTGTTCGATTTCATTTATTTTTGGATTTTTGGGGTTTTTGAACCCAAAGGCCAAATTGGTTTTAATTTTGAAGTTTTTCAAATTTTTGGGGTTTTTACCTCATTTTGCGTGCTACCCTATTTTCTTGGGTTTTCTTGGCACAATGTGGGTCGTGGACCTTGATGATCCGTTTGGATATCAGTCAGACCACTTTAGCACTGTTATGTTGCATTGGGATGCCTGTCGCATCCATACTCCCGACGTTGTGTTCGGTTGAGTGATTTTATACCTGGTGTTATGGTTTCCTTTAGACCTTTTCTTTTGTTTTGTGAACGCTAGGATTTGTGTAGAATCCATACTCTCGGATTGAGGCCGATTGAGTGAGTTTGTGATGTTTGGTCTTGTTACATCATTGGGATTCGTGTAGAATCCATACTCTCGGATTGAGGTCGATTGAGTGAGTTCATGATGTTTGGTCTTGTTCCATCATTGGGATTCGTGTAGAATCCATACTCTCGGATTGAGGCCGGTTGAGTGATTTTATGATGTATGGTTTTGTTGGCTTTAGGATTCGTGTAGAATCCATCCTCTTAAGTTGCTTTTCGTTGGGTGTTTTGTTTTGCATTATGTTCTCATTCCTGTCCTTGTGTTATGATCTTCGTGATGGTGGTGCGCCACACACGAGTACGTACGCGTACATTTGTTGGGTGACTTGCGAGGCCCGATCTTTCGTGGATTTTCTGAAAGCTATGATCATTGGGGTTGGGATGGGAGTATGCATGCTCACGGGCACTTGTCGTAGGATGAGCATGGGTAGGGTAGGGTAGCATATGGAGGGGGCTTCTACCTCGCAGCCTGGTGATCATTGTGCCCAGAGGGTTGGCGAAGGAAGCTTTAATTAAGTGAAAATTAAATATAATGTGTGACTGGTAATAAAACTTAAGATAATAAAAAGGTCTGGGGTGCAAGAGCCTTTCCATTGAGGGATGTTGAATCTGCGCAAGTCCTAGCTTGGGATTTTTGATGCCAAGTGACTCTCCATGATGTCAGCCCCTACTTAGTAGCTTTTTGAGTGTCTGACTAGGACCTGTACTCCTTGCATTGTTTTAGGTTCTTGGTTCAGCCATCATACTGTCTGGCGTGAGTGTTAGCCATGGATGTTGTGTTTTATGTGTGTTTCTGGTTGGATCATTATCTCCATCAGCATGGTGGGTGTGGACCTATGGGTGCCACGTGGTTGGGAGGCGTAGCTACCTTCACCACTGCTAGGGATCGGTGTACAGAGATGATCTTTTTTCCTAGTGCGACCGTTGTTGGATCTCTTCACTTGGTACTTCGAGTTTCGGAGTATGCTTTCTTGTGATTTATGCTTTCATTGGGATCCTTGTATATCATGTTTAGATGATGTTAGTTTACTTGACGCATTCCCTTATCATGATGTTTAGCATATGATTAGATGATGTGATTTGCTTTAGTAGTATATATGTTGCTTACTGTTGTTTAGCATGTGATAGGTGATGTTATCTACTGTAGGATTATCTTATGCGTTATCACTAGCATGTTAGATTTCCTTGTGCTTATATTGTTGCATGTTTTAGTAGTGACATCCCTATTACGACAATACCGACGATTTGGTCGGTGGCTTGGGATGTTATGCGCGGGGGATGGCTAGGACCCACGATGGTCTTATGATGCTATTGAGAGTTGGGAGGAACCGCGTACTTAGTTTGGTTGTTTTGTTCCTGAGATGTATTTATGTACATTGCGATGTTGCTTTTGTTCTCTACGATGTTTATATTCAGTGTGTTCTTTGCTGTTGTAGTTTAGATGGTTGATGTTCTCCATTTTGTGTTGTTCTTGCACTCGAGTGTTCATTCCTTGAGCCTTTGTGGATCCGGTACTCCCTGGTGTGGAGGTTCCTTGCTCTATTTTGGCCCTTTTTGCTTCTGGGAGTGTTTTTGTGTTTCTATGGGCGACATTTGTTCAGCATGGTGCGACACTTTAAAAAGTATCGCACGCCCATGCAAACTATGTCGTATGACACTGTAAAGTATCGCACGGCTTCTTGAGAAATGTCGTACGACATTGGAAGAGTGTCGCACGCCTTCTTGAGAAATGTCGTACGATGCTGAAAAGTGTCGCATGCCTTCTTGAGAAATGTCGTACGACACTGGAAGAGTGTCGCACGCCTTAAGGAGAAGTATCGCCCTCCCATAGTAAAAAGTGTCACACGGTTTGTGTGAAAAACCTGCGCGTGCCATCAGCGAGCACTTTTCTTCATGATCCAATCTTTTTGAGAGTGGTTTTGGATACCCTTTTGGGCATTCTTCGACCCTATGTTGTTGCATTTTGAATTCTATCGGTTTCTCTTGAAATTGAGTTTTCATGTTTTTGTTTTTGTCTCTTGGGGTTTAAAATATATGTAAATATCAAATCAAAGATAAGTTATGGATTCTAGGAAATTTTAGGGCTTCAGAAATCCAGACTTAGCCAATTTTCAGGGCTTTAGGATTTCAGACTTAGCCAACTTTTGGGATTCTGCATTTTACCCCAGCTTGGTTTTTTGTTGATGAGTGGTCATTTCTTGTGCCCTCATCTTGTTGTTGTCATTGTTGGCTTTTTTTGTGTGTGTCAGTTTGGTAGTGGCGTTCAGAGATTCATTGGTTGTCGGGATTGTGTTGAAGTCTTCCGTTGCGATCGTTGTGATCCCTATATGATGTTGTCATGTGCATTCATACTTCTAAAAAAAAAATATCTTGGCTTGATTTGAATCCTTGTTTCCAAGGATCTTCGGGTGGGGCATTACATTAGGGGTGGAGCCCTAAAAAAAAAAAAATGGGCCCTATTTTATCAAGATTTTGGGTTGACATGTAATTATTAATTATAACCCTAAAATGGTAAAATACTTGTATAAAAGGGCTTAGGCTTAGGGATTTTTTTATTGTTTTGATATTAAAATTGGTTCTTGTGGAGGTATTGAGTTGTAAGGGATTATAGATTGTAATCAAGTTCTAATCACTAGATCGTAATAATATCAAACTTTTTGTTTGGTGGACGTAGCCCAGGGATTGGGTGAACCACGTTAAATCTTGATGTCTTCTGTTCTTTTTTGTGTGATCTATTACATTCTAATATTTCTTATATTTGCATGTAATTTTTGTTTCTATCTATGGTTTGATCCTAACATGCACACCAAGGTTAGAAATAAAATAATAGATAAGATGGTTGGACAAGAAACCACAAGGAATAGACTCCCAAAGACAAAAAAGAATGAAAGAACATGAGAAGTAAAAGTGAGAACAAAATAAATAAATAAATGAGATGTTAGAAATTGAGGATATGTAAATATCAAATCAAAAGGTAGGAAAAAAAAAAGATAGGGAGAAAGGAGGTCATAACTAACCAAACCTAAAGAACAAATAAAATCTATGCATCGTCAAACAAATATATTATTATTAAAAGTATTGTATGTGAACATATAATATATAACATGTATTATATGTTTACACACTTTCATATATAAAGCATGCATGTTATATTATCATAATACATGATATGTATATAAGCCACAAACAATATATAAGTACATGTGTGTATCTCTAAAACAAGTGTGTTTGTAAGTGAGTGTTATGCTTTCCACAACAAATGCCACATTTCTATTTGAAATGGGGCACCCCCTAGTTTATTTTTTTCTTTTCCAGACCCCTATTCTAGGGTCCAAGTCTTTTTTAGGGATTTATTTGGTGTGTGAATCAACTCTGGCCGTTTTCTTGAGAAACCCAGATATCAGAAACTAGAGACTTTGATCATAAATGTGATTTTATGTGAAAAAGGTGTGGACTAGCACACCTAGTACACATGTGCACCTTCCAAGGTGTGCTAGTTCACTTAGTGGCTTAGTGTGGGAGCACATTCTCTTGGATTTGCACACATGCATAGTTGCACACCTCCAAGAGGTGCACTCCATCCTAAGCCCATAAAAGCCTGGGACCACCCCTTCTTCCTCACACTTTATGCTGACAAGACCTCTATTAGTGTACCTCCACACCTATAGAGGTATACTATCTTTAGATACCTACACACACAAAATATCACCTATCCAAGGTGCACAAGCTGTGCACCTTTCAAAAAAAAAGAACCTAAAAAAACTTAACACTTTACAAAACCTAAAGCAAAGACATCATATGAATGGTGCACAATTGTGCACATTTCCAAGGTGTGCAACTGTGCACCATTTTTTGGTTTTGAAGGCCAACTCTTTAAGAAATTAGGTGTGCTCATATGCACCCCACAAGGTGTCCATATGTGCACTTGGTTTCACACAATATGCTTAAGGCCTTTTTGAAATGTAAGGGTGTGCACATTGTGCACCCCAAAAGGTGCACAAGGTATGTACCCTATTTTGAAAAAAACTTGTTAAGTAAAAACAAGGTGCACAAGGTGTGCTAAAACTTGCATAACATAGTAGATTTGGGTTTTTGAGTGTTTTAAATAGTTTTTAGGGTCTTGGGTAAGCTTTCTTAGCAATTAGGATTTGTTTAAAATTGATTTTTTCACCTTTTAGACTAATAGGATTTTGTTTTTGTGTAGATATAATGTCTTCTTCTTCATCCTCCCTTCTATAAAAGATTCCTCCTAAGCTAGTGGTTTTTAGGTTTTAGGGTGTACCATCAAAATCACATTTTTAGGATGTGTATTTAGAGATTCAAGACATGGAGATGGGTCATATTGACTAGAATGCATTCCTAGTTCTATAAAACAAATCAAATGAGAGGACCCCAGTGGTTTTTTCACTCATAAGATCAAGATTAGTAAACATAGCTTCATGCCCTATTTCAATACAATCTTCCAAGTTGATCCTGGGTTTGGTCAAGAATTATGTTTCAGAAGAGAGGGTGGTAAAAATAATAATAGGAGAGATCATTCTCAATCTAAGACTTAAGAACATTGAGAAATTATTCCATCTTTTGAGGAAAAATTCATATATAGGGTTGACATACCATCAAGCAGAAAGGTGGTATAGAGATCATAAATAAGAAGCTATAGAAATTATTCAATCTTTATATCTCATTAATAGAACACCTCTTGGGCAAAGACCATGTAAAGTAGATATGACAAGAGGTTAGATGAAGGATGACATTGGACATTCCATAGTGCTCCTAAGTAGGATCATGGGATTACTAACAATAGGACACTTAAACATATGGATGGTACACTTCATTGAAACCATGAGAATGACAAAGATGCTAATTGATTGGACCATAGTTCTCAATGAGAATTTAGATGAATAGCTGGTGGTAGTAAAAAATGATTTAAGGTTTTATATGACATCTTATTTGGTGTATCTATTAGCAGTAAGGACTATAGAATACCTAGGGTTGTTTAAGAGGGGCAACATGCAAGATGCTAATGCATGGCCTTATGTGGTATACCCCAACTAGTGAAAAAAAATCTCTCAAATAACAACAAAGAATACAAAATACTGAATGATTCTTTCTTTTTTGCAATCATCTAGTTCATTAAGGGAGACTATGTAAAAAGGATGTCAGAAGAGGTAGTAGCAAGAATTACATAAATATGTACCTACTACATCTAATTCAAGACATTCACCTACTTAAGCATAGTAGGTACAACTATAAATCATAAGAAGCTCCCTAGGTATCCATGTGATAGACTCATTTTGTTGGAGATTGCATGACAACTCTCATCTGCATATGACAGAGTGAGAACACAACATAAGAAGATGTGGGTATGGCCATCACCATATGTCTATTTGGTGTCAAGTAGAAGTAAGATATCATGACTTTTGAATCAGAATGGGATCAATATCCTATGGAGGACCATAACTCCCCTTGTCTATACTTTGACAATATTGAAAGATTTCAATACTTGGTGGGAAAACAATTTAAACATGAAGATTCCATAGAGGATCACTGGATGAATGTAGTAGATGACTACAATATCAAGATAATGGATTATTGTAGGATGAATCTTTATTTGGCAAGTAGTTCCTTGAAAATAAAAGTACCATTGAAGGTTGTTCAATAAGAAACTTTAGATGTCTTAGATCCCCTATACAGTTGAGATAAAATATTTGATTAACCAATCATGAATGCAGAGATTGATAGGGAGGAGAATGCAGATATCAATTACAAGGCAAGACATATTATTCAATTAACTAAGAATTGGATCAAGAAGCCCTTAAAACTAGACTTGGATCTACAAGCAGTAGTTTTCCAAGCTACATCCCCCCCAATGAAAGGTAGATGTGTGAAGGTTATAGTACCAACGTTCATAACCCAATCTCCAATTAGGCTAGAGACAATGTATCAGAACAATACAAAAGTTGGATTCTTCAAGGCACAAAAAGGAAAGAATAAAAGGAAAAGATTTTCTCCATAGTGAGTTAACCCAAAGTTGAAGGGACTCAAGCCCAAGAGGCACTTCAAGCCCAAGAAGCCACTCAAGCTCAAGATAATCCACAAGTGCCACCATTAGAATAAGGATAGGGACCTAAAGAGGAAGCATAAGAGGTGTCCCCACAAGTTTAAGAAGAAGAAGCCTATCCTTCAGCTCCTAAGATAAAAAAAAGGCCAAGACTCCAATTAAAAAGACTAGAAGATAGAAAGTGCAAAGTAAGGTTATTCCTATTCCTTTGGTCCTAGAAACCATTCTCAAAGAAGATTAAGAAGACAAAGAAGATGAAGAGAATAACCTTCCTTTGAGTTAGAGGACTCATCTGGCTAGGGCTACTGAGGCAAACTGAAGAAGGAGTTCCACTATAACATCCATTTCTACACAACCTATTCAAATTACTACTTTAGAGGATAAGCTACAACAATGGATTGAAGAGAAAGAGAACCAAGGAAATGATGAATTTAATATGTCATATTTTGACTTCATGCCTATAAGAACTAAACTTGTTGGCAATAAGATAATGGATACACCAAAAAATCAGCCTTTAGAAGGGGGTTGGAGTTAATCACCACCTCCACCACAAGGAATTCAAGGTACCCCACCAACACCAAGTCAAGATTTATCTTTCTTGGATAAATTTTTAGCCACTCCTCTCTCTCCAATCAATGAAGAATAGGTGCAACCCATGCAAGAAGAAAATTCACAATAAAGAATTGCTAATGAAGTATCAAAGGAGGGGAAAATACATGAAGAATTCCATCAAACTTCTAAAGATATAGAGATAAGGACTGTAGGCTCAATAGACATAGGGATGCCTATTGTAGATCCCTCACAGAAAGAAATGACTCCAAAGAGGAGTGATAAGGGAAAGGGTCTAGTAGAATAAACCTCCTCTTCATCTAAGTATAACTCTTCGATGGAAACTACTCCAAGATGGTTGAGAAAAGAGGTGATGGTTATGCATAAAAGGAAACTATATTGTAGTGAGGAAGAGGGAATAAGAGAATTAGTTGAAGCCCTCAAGAAGCCTGAGTTACCTAAGGGTGATGCATGTACACTGGGCTTTATTATGAGGAACCAAAATCAAGAATTTTTTGCTCACATTTCTACCTCTCCTCTACATAAAGATACTAAAGATATAACCACAAAATATTATTAGATTAAAGAGGTCTTTCTGGGAAATCCAACTATGGACACAACTTAATTGATGGTCACCAAAGGAATAAAGAAGTGTTTTAACAACTTAGAAAAAGATGGGGCTAAATTGGTCAAGTTGAGAAAGTAGTGAAACCATGAGGGCATTTCTAAATAAATTAGTTAGTCCTATTGACCCAAATGATGTGCAAGCCACTCTTGAAGTAGCTCTAGAGAGGAAACATAAAGAGGAGGCAGTTATATAGGTGGATCCATTTTTAAAGGCTTGTGAGTTATGGTGAGAAATTTTTGAGGAAAAGGGTGTGTAGATAATACATGGGAACCTTGAGTGATTGCAACATATGTAGAATAATGTGGAGAAACTGGTTGCTATTTTGATCTAGGATTTTGGGTTGATGGACAAGGTACATACCTAGGGGAAAGACCTTTGAGTGTTGTAGTCAATAAAAGGTCAGAGGTATCATATGTTGATGGATGTATATATAGTGGATGAGTTAGAGAAGATATATGATTAGATTGAGAATATTGCAACTAGTAATAAAGTAATAGATACATTACATGTGGATATTCATAGGCTCAAGGATCAAACCCAAGAGCAAATTTTGGAAGCAAAGAAGTATTATAGTGATGTGTGCTTTGACATTTTTGAAGATGAGACAAGAGATAAACTCTTACCAATTCAAATAGTCATCAAAAAAATTTGAAAGATATTTGAAGAAGATTTGACTGATGAAGACATTAGACAAGCATTTAAGATAGAGGAAGCATTGCTAGAATTGGACGTAAAGCTGGAAGACTTTGCGGAGACTTGCATTGAAGTAGGCAACTACCAGCAAATTGTAAAGGATAAGTATGATACTTTGGATTTACCATATGTAACTCAAGTGATAGAAATCATAGATAAATTCAAGAGCAAACATCCAAACATAGCTCTGGTATAAAGGGGAACAAAACACATAAGCTAGAATTTCAATTTTTGCACTTGGGAAAATTTTGCATTTTTTGGACTTTTCTCCAAGGTGCACAAGGTGCATCTTAGTAAATAGTTTTTCCCCTTTAATTTTAAACCTCAAAGAGAGAAAACTATTGATAAACTAATAGATTAAAATACCCAAAATGTGTAAGGAATTCTCTGCTTAGTATTATTTCACAAGACTATAAGGTGCAACAACCAATTTGAAAATATATTTATTAATTCATCTTTTGAGGGAAAACCTTCCCAACAAGTATTTTAAAAAAATACTAAAAAAGCTTAAACAATCAATTCATAAAAATGAAAAGAATGTGTAGATTGAAAAACCATTTAAATTTAATAACCATGATCATCCACATGTTTAATCCCTATAGATGAAAATGATTTGAAGTTCACTTTTACTACTATCCTTTCAAATTCTCTCAACTTCAATAGCAAGATTCTAAATTGTAATAAGATAATGTAAACCTTTTTACAAATGATCAATTCCCTCAAGGATAAAATCATTATAGAACATACAATATTATTTATTCTAGAAAAGCTTCAAAACATAAAACTGCAGAGTCTTATATTTCCTTATCACAACCAAAATTTTTCATCAAAGTTTTATTTTCAAAATGTAGATACCAAATCAAAAATATTTTTGGTTTTTCATACCTTGAGAGAGAGGGTCTTTTGAAAATAGTTATTACATATGTATACCTGTACGAGGCTAGATAACAAAATCCAAAATTACCCCACTAGGAGTAGATGGTTATTTTGTCACTTAACCAAGCTAAACAACTAAAACAAAGTAGAGAAAATAAAAACTAGATACGTAACTAAGAAATTCTAAGTGTCATAAGGATTTTTCCACACCAGTGGAAATCCTTCTAGCTTTCCAACTTTTATACATAGAAGTAAATGATGAGATGATTGATTGATGTGGAAGACCGAGAAAAGCAATCCTCTATTTCCAAACTTGTTTTCCCTTCTTTTGCTCCATTATCTTTCCTTCATGCATCTCTAGGTGATTCTAGTCGATTATCAACAAGTCTTCAACATGGGCAATGTTAGAAAAGTCTTGTTTCACAACCAATTTCTTTACTTGAAGTTCCAAGAATTTCTTCTATATTTGTTTGATGATATCTTCTATGGGTAAGACAAAGTCACCTTCTCCTTCTGTACATTGCCTATAAAACCACTTTAGGTCACCACGAATTATATCATCTATGACCCCAAGCTCAGATAGTGTTTCTTTGAATTGAGCTACACCCTATGTAATTACTTCATTTCTCCATTCAATGCATTCTCAAATCATGTGGAAAATTTTATTGTCGAGACCATCCATAGGGCATTCAGAGAGGAACTTTTGTAGGCCATACCCCTGTATTTCATCAATGCATAGTATCACTTTCATCCAATTATTTTTCTCCTTCTCATATCTCTCAATATTTCATTCAACCTTCTTAGTGACAATTGAAGTTTCTTGACAAATATCACTTAGGAGATTCACTTGTGTTACTACTCTATTCCATACAATCCGAACCCATTCTTCAAATTTCTTAGTTATGGCTTTAAAATTTTGTAAATTATGCAAGTATTGTTGATTGGCTAGAGACTTGACATCAATAGTGGCTAACATTTTATTGATTGGCTTTGGTTTAGGATGTAGAATTTCATTGATATATTGGGCCATGCTTTCCATAGCTTCCTTCACATTTTACTTATTTTTAGCATATTTCCATACCCAGTCTACAATCTTCTTGTTAGACACCTCAAATATTTTCATGTCCATGGCTCTACTGCCTTTACCTAGGTCTACTTTTGATTCCTAATAATATTGAGGTGTGAGTTCTTCCTGAAGCTTATCCTATGGAGGCTTGGCAATTTATGCCAACCTCCATTCTATGTAATTGTCAAAATCAATCCAAGACTCTATTTTTTCTTTCTTAACTTTAGAATACCTTCCAAGGAATTTACTCACCAAGTCATCCACTAGCATGGAGAGTGGTACCATGATTCATTTATTTTTTATAGAAGTCTCTAACCACTTAGGTGTTGCAGGCTCCTTTCTAGGCATGGCAGTGTTGTCAATCAAAGCCAGAGTACTCATTGATACACTATCTCCTTCTACCATTTTATGTCAAACTTATATTGAGTCAAACATATCAGGAGAAATGATTTTTTCTATTACTACTTTAGTTTCTAGGGAATCCAATTTTATCACAATTTCACTCTCTACTCTGTTTTGCACAGCCTTCTTGCTTCAGGTGTATGAATGAGTAGTTCTTTTAGTGTTCACTATTTAAAGGTGAACTTGAAGTCGTGTTGGTGTTTGAAAATGCTGGAGGGTTTTCAATTATCCCAATGAGAATATAACACATCTAGGGGTAGCTAACTCCCATTTTCAACATGCCATTTCAGACATCGGGCCAACTATAAGGCATGACCCTTCCTCTACTTTAGGCTCTACTAAACCTAGGTGGGTAGACCTCAAATTCAATTGATATCATACTAGTGCAAAAACATATCCCTACGTCTATTAAGCAAATGAAAACCCTTATATCTCCTAATGACTCATGAAATGACATAGATCTACAGTAGCTAAATGCAAAGCTATGAATCTCATAAGCTGAGTGAGGGCATCACATTTAGGTTCTTCAACATGAAAGGGAAAGAACGTTTGATTAATAATATTGATTTTCAACAAATCCTCAAATATGCAGCAATAAGAACTAATTGATCCTACAAATGATCAGTGCCTAATCCATTGGGCAATTCCATGAATTGAATAAATACATCTGTGATATCCAGGACATATTTCATACACCAAGATATCAGATCCATCCTATCGCTTTGTGATTCAGACATCAGTGTTCATTAAGACCTCATTCTTATGAAATATCCTTCTCAAAATAACCAGCAACCTTGTCAAACACATCAAGCATTTACTTGGCCCTTTGTTCCAACAACAAAACATATGTGACATACAACTTTATAGGGATGCAAATGGGTCTCAGCTCTTTGTTCCTAGACCACATAAGACTACAAATTATTGAGCTAGGAGACGAGAATCAGAATGAAACTAAAGAAATTCTAGCTCACTGGTATTCATTTCCTTGAAATTATACATTCAAATGCATGAAATTCAAAAAAAACAAACACCTAACAAATATTAAACTAGTTGAATTAACTTCACTACTGCTATTCATACAAAAGAGAAATTGTTGAATGAATGGTGTCTCACTATTGGGAATACATCAAAATAGGAACCAAAATATGGTCTCACAATAATGTGCAAATTTTCTCCAAAGAATTGGAACCTCTACAATGAGAAAGAAAGGGAAAGATATAGCAGGAAGGAATTTCCAGATTGAAATATGTAACTCACAGGTCTCCATTCAGAAATCCTTCCCAAGAAGATGAAAAACCTCTTTCTACCCTCTCTCCTTAACTACTAGAATCAAATCTCCATCATTTGATTTCCAAAAGCTAGAAATATCTCAATGAAAGACAAAGATCTGATAATTGAACCCAGATATGTGCCAAATTATCAATTTGGAGCCAAACACAACAAAGCCTTAAAATAATAAAAAACAAGACCACTGAATATGTTTTAAGGTATTTCTTTACTGAATTCTACAAGTAGTGACTTGAAATACCTGATAAAACATGCCATTCAATCTCTGAGAGAAAACCTTTTGTAGCATGAACTAGTTGCTTCCTATGCAAAAAGTAACTGCATAATCGAAAAATTCATTCTTTTCAATTCTGATGGTATATTACACTACACATTTCAGGTAAAAATTCCCCCCCTGAGACCATTCTGAAAAACTACCTCCCAGACTGAACAAAGCCATTAAAAAATGAAAAAAATTTCAAAGTTCATATAGTCAAACTATATAAAACTTTAAAAAATATTCCAAATCTTTTCAAATTTAAAACTCAAGCATTCAAATATTATGAAATATGATTTTAAAATCATTTTCTACTTCCCCTTAATCTACCATAGTGCCAAGTGTCAATCCCATATTCGTTGAGCGGGCCCCACATTGCACATTGGACTTTTGCCAGATTTTGAAATTTTTCAGCAAGTCACTAAGTCACTTGTCAAATTTTTTGAGATTTTTTGGCAAGCGCTATGGTGACTTGCCAGATTTTCTAAGATTTTCTGGCAAGCATTATGGCGACTTGCCAGATTTTGAACTTTTTTGGTCATTTGTTATTTTTCGTTAGGCTTTTTCGACACATTTTTCATTTTGTATGCCCGTCCAAAATGTCTTTAGGCGACCTACCAACTAGCATCCATGTTCAGGGGCCCCACATGCAAGCCTTGGCTTTCAAAAGCCATTTTCCTTTAGACACAATGCATAGTGTTAGAAATAGTATTTAAAGATCAAAAAGTTTCACTCCCCAGCCAATGTGAGATATATGTTTTAGACTATTCTTTTCTTTGTTCCCAGCTACACATTATTCTTCTTTATGTGTTTTTCCTCTTCAAACATGGGAGTTCAACACTGATTGTAATGTCTACCTCTTCAAGCATTGATGAATTAAAAATCTCTTCTCTTCTCCCAAATTATTTTCTTTGCACAAACTCCCTCTTTTGTTTTCACTATGGCTTCTTCATTTGACTAGCAAATCTTCTTCTTATGTTGTTGCCTCTACTTCAAACTTAGTGGCTAAGTGGGTTAAGAGACCCCTCTTAAACATAAGATTTTCTATTTTGCACTAAGCTTCTACACGTGAGGCTCTACCCTTGCTTTAATTTTGCCATTTTATTTGGCATCCAACTAAGCTCAAATTGTAGTGAGCATGGACTTTACTTGTGTGCAGCAGCATGAGCAAACAAGAAGAAATTTTTATATATGGGTTTTTCCTGCTATCAACATGCCTTACCTCTTTGGATTTGCTCTCTTTTTCATTATTGAACCTTCAAAGTATAATACCAATAGATTTTTCTCCACACAAGAGACTATGCACAGGTTTTTCTGGCCATGGAAAATCATTTCTTCCCTTTCAAAAATTTCAATGAGATCTTGAAACATTTTTGCAAATTTAAAATGTCTCCACAAGTGCCTTCTCTTGTTTAATCACGAAGGCTTCCTTTTCTTGTGGCTGCATTTTATTTTTTATTTTTATTTTTTTGTTGTTTCTTTGTTCTTTTGCATGAAATTTCTAAATATTTATGCATCGGTTTTCAATTTCAAAACAAAGGCCTCCCTTGTCGATTCTCCCTGTAGAAGCTCTTTACCTCTGTAATATTGCTGATTGTTGTGGATTGCTCCTTCATTTGTGAATTTAGAATGTAATGGAAAGGTGAAGTTGGCAACCCTACATCCGCTTTAGATCCACATTATTGCAAAATGCACTTCATACCTTATAAAAGGCCATGCTGGAAAACTGGTACCATGAGTTAGCGTGTAGATTGGGAATAAGACACTAATGTGAGGGTCTTTCATTTTACCTTTATTCCAAAGTCTTTATTTTAAAAACAACTTCCCCAAAATCATAAACAACTTCCATTTAAATAAAAGTTGACACCCAATTTTTCATGCAACAAAAGAAAATTCTTTGCTTCTATGTGTTTGCGGATCTACTCAAAACATTACCATTCTCCTCTTTAAAAAACCTTCAGTTTCCTTAATTTTATCAATTTTTAATCAATTTTGCAAATTGTGATTTTGTATCTAGAGGCCTGCTAGCTGGCCTTAAAAACTTATTTAATCAAGTAACCAGGCCACAAAAATCGGCATGAGTGTTGAATCCTACCTGCTCTACCATACTGCAAATTCTCAACCCATGAAGAATTCCCAATCAAAATATTTTAATCGTCAAACATCCATACTTTAATTATTCTACAGGCAAACAGTGTTAAAAAACATAAATTGGGCTTGGGTTTGACACTATAACCTAGGTTATTGATCATTTGAGGTTTTGAAAACCAGGATATAGGTTCTTTGACATGAGGAGAAAATAATTCTATGTTTTGGGCTCATGACAAATCACAAGACACATTTGGCAAATTTATGAAAATAGGCACTTGGTAATTTTAAACTGGCAAATATGTCAAAAAGTAGTTTTTGGTAAATGGATAGACATAAGAAAGTATGCAGATGGATTCGTCATGACTTGGGAATTGGCATACTTGAAGGACTTTCAAGACACAACACAATGGTACAATCAATTTAGGCTTACCAATCATGGGATCAAAGTTATAACGTGCCGAATAGGGGTACAAATCAATCTAGATACCTTAGTCATAACAAAACAATGTAAACTGGGTTTTAATCATGTTAGCAAATTGATCAAATGGATTCTTCATGATCCCAAAATTGAACATATGAAGTATCTGAACCCTATAACATAGTGCAAAAATAATTTCTTCATTTGGGTCAATTGGGTCAAAGATATCATTGGTTGAACAGGGCTTCCCAGAATTGTAAACAACTACACAAATGTACAAAACAGTAAATGACCAACTTTGAGGGGTTCGAAACCTAGTCAAAAAGATTTGAAATGACTTGAAACTTGGAACATAGGTTCTCTAATATGCATACTAAACATCCCCAAAGTGGTAGGTCATGAAACATTTCTGGGTAAAAGATATTCAAAGACAAACTAGGCTACTCTACGCATTTTGACACGGGCAAAATTGCGAATTTTGACACTAGCTCAAAATGGGACTTCACCAAATGATTCGAGATGGAAAAATAACATTGTGGATCACATGCATATTTCTAATGAAAGGTGTTAAGCCACTCAAACACCATCTAGGCCTCAAACCAACAATTGACTACATATGCATAGAAAGCACTTTAGGGCATTGATTCTTCAAAAAAATTCAAAATGTGAATTAAAATGGACCATGCAACTTTCAATCCCAACAAGTTGAACCAGAGGAACAGACACTTCAACTTCAACTTCCTTTTGATCTATGATAGAATCATCAATAGCAACATTAGAGGGCATAGCTAGCTTTCTTAAAGGCTTCTCTTTTTTTCCTCTTGAGTGCTTTTTGGGCTTTTCTTGAATTGACACTTGATTCATCTTTTGAGCTAACCAATTTTATGTTCTCTTCAAAACTCCTCTCATGCAAGAATACAAATCATCTTCTTCTCTCTTCTTCTAGTCTAGCTCAAGGATAGGGAGACATTTTTTTTTTTGATATACACAGGATCAACCACATCCTTATTATCATTTTCTTTTATCTCACTGATGTCAAGTTGAACTTTGAATTTTTTTATTTCGCTTATGGTCAACTTTGACCACAATCTTTTTCACACTTCAAACTCATTAGGGCAATTGGCCTAGTAGTCTTCTAAGTGAGGAATGTTCCTAAAGGAGGATGCATATTTTAGATTTTCCATGGCAAATCCTACATAATCAAAGTTCTCTCTAGCAAGGTAGGGCTTAAGGCACATTTTAGACATTGTTGAATCTATCAACATAGCCTGTTTGACATTAGGATATCTATAGTGGTCAATTTCTATAGGAAATAGGGTAGCACGAGTCTTTTTAATATTTTCAAACAAATTAGTGGCATGTAGGAGTTGCCTGTAGATTTCAGATAGGACAATTTCATCAATTTTACAAAGGAGATTATTGAGAATAGATTGATGCAAGTATGATAAATGTGTTTCAATCATTATTTTTTCACTAATGTCAAACCTGCTATTTTTTTGGTAAGACAACTACTTATATGATTTACGTACTATCACTTATTTGATTGATAAAGAAGATTTGATGAAATGATGTAACAATAACACCTAGAAGAAAGTTTGAGTTATGATATAAAAAGGAGTACAAATATCAGCTAAGACAGTGATATCATAGTGCATTGGTAATCTACTTAAGGTTGCAAAGGTTGGCTACACTACGCAAGTTCAAAAGAACAAGTTAAACAAAGTTTGTCTGTGAAGCTTGACTGAATCGATAGTAGGTGTTGAGAAAAGTTAGTGCAAGCCAAGCAAAAAATTAGTTGGAACTGAGTGAAAGTCTATTTTAGTGTATGCTGAGCAAAATAGTGGATGTTGAGAAAAGTTTAGTTGATGTTGAGCACTAGTACACTTTAGTTCATGCCAAGTGATTTTTAAGAGGATGTCGAGCAACACAGTATGTGTCAAGCATCAGAAGCAAGTTAATGTTGAGTGCCAACATTATTAGAAAGATCATGAATTCAATGGATCTAACCTAACAAGTTTTTTTCTTAGATTCTGTGAACCAGGTCAAAGATAAGACTGATGACCTAGTGGCACACAATTCATGGTGTTGGGACTGAAAATTGCATGGTCCATTTTTCAATCACATTTTTAATTTTTTGTAGAATCAAGCCCTATAAATGCTCATAAATGCATGTGTACCAAGTTGTAGCTTTGAGGCCCCTAAGGTGTTTAATGTTTCTAACACCTTTCATTTAGAATATCCACATGTTCCATGATGTTAAATTGCCATTCCGAGTCATTTTGTGAAGTCTCGTTTTGAGATAGTTTCAAATCTGCATTTTCACCGAAGTGTCAATCAGTGATAAGAGCCTATGTTTGCAAGTGAATATCTCACACCCAGAAATGTTTTGTGATTTTTTTCTTTGGGAGTGTCTAGTGTCCATATATAAGAACCTATTTTTTAGATTTTGAGTCATTTTGAATCTGTTTGACTAGGTTTTAAATCCCTCAAAGTTGCTAGTTTACTATTTTCATGTTTTTGCACTTTGCACATAATTTTGGGAAGCCCTATTTGAAAAGTTATAATTTTGATCCATTCAACCGTAATGCTAAAATTCATTTTTTTTTGCATTATAGACATTAGAGACTTGTTATATTTCAAGTTTTAGCTTATGACAAATCAGTTTGATCAATTTTCAAATGAGATTCCAAATGAAATTTCTAAAGTTTTACTGGTGTCAGCATTTGCACATTGTTTGGTACCCCTGTTTGAGATCTTATATCTTGAGATCCTTGATAGGTCAGATAAAATGGATTGTACCACTATGTTGTCCTCCAAAAATAATTTAAGTGTGCCAATTTTTAGGTCTTAACAAATCCATTTGCATACTTTTCCAGGTCATTTCCATTTGCAAAAAATCATTTTTCAGCCATTGTCTCAATCTACAAAATCCCAGTAGCCCACTTTGACCGCTCGCCATTTGCGCCTAGTTATTTTTCATGAGCCCAAATCATAGATCCATACTCTCCTCATGATAGTGAACCAGCGTCCCAGTTTTCATGTCATGTGCTCATTTGCCTAGTTTTTAAAGCTGAATCTGAACCCAGTTTATTGTTTTGACATGTTTTCTTGTAGGTAGTTCTGAGAGGTCAACTTTGATAGCGAATATCTTTTGACCCCAAATTTTTCATGAGATGAGATTCAACATGGTAGGAGTATGCAGAACAAAGAATCAATGTACCTATTTTTAGAGCACGATCAGATGTTCGAATCAGTTTTTAAAGACAGCCGACAAGCCCTATTAGCTAAAAATCATAAGTTTGCAGATAAATGATAAAATGAGTTTTAATGGTAGAGCATTGATCAAATTTGACTCCAGTCAGTGTCAAATGTTCAGTAGGCTAGTTTGAGAACTAAATTGTTTGGAAACGAAAAAACATTTAGTCAAACCCACTTTGGGGTCAGACTAATTGCGTCAGATTTATCAAATTCTAGGGACTTGAAGATATTTTGAAGGAGGCCTTAATTATTATAAGAGTTGAAAGTCTTCTATTTCAGGCAAGCTCCTATTGAAAATGTGAGCTATTGAGTGAAGAGTCTCATTCTCATCCTCGTTATATCAATGGATTCATAAACTTAAGATGTGAGTCTTAAGTAATTAAGCTATGAAATGTGTAATGATTCATCAATTATTCCTTAAGGATTATAGTGCTGAGCGGAATACTTAGAGTAGCTCGTCAAAAAGCGTTGACATATAATTGGACAAGTGAAACCTTGGATCTTCTTCTCTTAGTGCCAAAGGGTCAGATGTTGTTTTAATACCACTATTTTTTATTTTCAATGGAAGTGAAATTGCAAACTATCATCATTCAATTTGCCTCTGAATTTTTATATATGAAAACTACCATCCTTGGAGGCACTCATAATCATTATCTTTAGGAGGAAAATCAAAGGCTTTAATCATCCCCTCAAAAAGAAAACAAAGGTTAAAAGGATTTGAAAGCAAACATAAACATTATTATTCCCCCCATCAAAGGGAAAACTTGGTCAACAATATTTGAATGGAGATCTAAAATAATATAGCCAGCGATTTGTTGTAAAGTTGGGATTTATAAGTAAGTGTGAAAAGAGAAGGTCAATGTGAAAATTAGATGTTTGGGGTGATAGAAAATGTGCACCTTAGTGTATCATGCCTGTCACTCTCAAGCAAATGCCACATTAGTAAGTATTTTCAATTTTGTTAAAGGCAGATCTTTGAATGTATAAGGGCACGCCCATGCATGAGCAGAAGAAAAGATTACTTGTGCAAGGACAAGAAGGAAATTAGCGTAGTGGCCAACCATGGTGGAGAATCATAGGTCAACAAGGAGGATGGACTTAGTTTTCCATGCCCTCCAGCTGGGTTCTTCTTCATGGACTTTGATTTGATTTCAAAGGAAACCACGATGAAGATGATTTGGAAGATGAGTAGCATTCATAACTAAACAAGGGCATGAATATCAGAAGTAGCGGTAGGGGCAAGGAAGCCTGTGAATTTGAGGGGGAGCTACCAAAGTCAGAGTTAGCCAGACATTGCATCATGCAAGCTTTTGGAAAGGAGACCCTGCACAAAGAAAAGAATAGCCACCAATTGTAACATTTGTGCTTCGCATCTTCAATGTAGGAGGAAGTTGGCAGCCTTGGACTTCATCGGGCCATAATAAGTTACTCTGCAGTAGTGAGGACTTTGTATGGCCTGTAGATAGTAGCTTTCATGGACAATTGGTCATTGACATGGAATCTCTAGATCTGAAAGTTGCTACAACGAATGGTGCAGATGCATGTTCCATATGGCCTAACGAGGGAGCCATGCAGCTGCAAGCAACTAATGGTGCACTAAAATGTCTTTCCCGTATGTTGGGCGATGGTCTTCACACAAATGTAACTATTAATAATTCTAATGGAAGTGTTAGAGCAAATTGGGCTATTTTGGCAGCTCGATCCCCCTTTTTTTTTTAGAGTGTGTTCTTAGATGATCTCAAAGAAAAGGAATCATTAGTAACTAACATCGAAGACATATCTATTGAAGCTTGTATGGCTCTTCTAAGCTACATCTATGGTGGTATCAAACATGAAGAATGATTCAATGCACAGGCAAAAGACATAAAGGAGAGAGTCAGCATATAAGATGGAACTGCTTGCGCAAGACAGAAGAAGTAGGAGAAACTGTCAAATAAAATTATCCCACACTGATAACACTGGGAGCTTTTTAAGTTTTTAAATAGTATTGGACTCAAAAGATAAGTTGTCTTTAAGACAAGTGGCTTTTGTGAAAGCCAATGCTTTGTGGTGGGTTTGACCTAGGTAGTTGGAGGTGAGTAAAGGTAAACTTTTAAACAAACATGCATATTAAGTAGGATGACATCAACAAAATACAAGTCACTGGAAAAATCCAAAGTTCAGCAATTTACTACCTCGCTAGTCACAAAATCCAAGGTTTTCTAGCTAGTGACATAGCGAGTCATCGAAAAACTTCAAAACCCAGCAAGACAGCAATGGGTCCATGTGGTGATGATGTGGTACCATCAGGGAACCAATGAATGACATGTGGCAAGTAGCTGGTGATGTGGCAAGCAGATGCAACAGATGAACTAGATGGTGACACATGGCACATCTAATGATCATCACTATCTCACCATAGGGGAAGATGCACGATGATTACCATAGTGACATGGTGAGTGTTGAGGTGGTGATGAAACATGGTGCCCAAGTGACAGGGAACCAATCACATGTTGATACATTGCAAGGATGGTCAAACCAAGTTTGACCCGACTGAAAAATGATGAAAAAATCAAAGTCCCAAAATTATTTTTTATAAACTCACGTGCAGACTCTCAAAATCAAATTTGAAAAATTTGATTTAAAATTGTAATTTTCTATAGTTCTAACTATAGGATTTTGAAAAAATTTCAAATTTGATATTTTAATGATTTTTTCATGAATGAAGACCTAAACTTCAAAGAGGCATAACTAGAGAAATTTTTAACCAAAATGGGCACTCCAATATACCACCAAAACTAGAACAAGATGAAATTTCCTAATATGAGGTTAGATTGTGCACAAGTACTCACCGGTTCAGTCTATAGGCCAATTTGTAAAATTTAGGGCATTGGTAGAAAAACATGCAGATTTGATCATGGAACATCAAAATTGGTTAGAGGGCAGATCTAAAGGCTTGTTGGGATCTAAATGTGAAGAAAATCAAATTTAAACAGTTTTCTTGCATTCTAGAGGTTACATTAAATTGATTTTTACTTTTACTATAGTTCACCTTGGCATCAAAAATCAGTTATGATGGTGAACCAAATATCTGAGATTCTTTATGCCTTTAAGAGCTAAATGATGGGGATTTGATATGCAGTTATAGAGAAAAGGTAGAGAGAAGCTTTTTCATCTTCTTGGGAAGGAATTATGAGGGTACACATGTCAGTTGCAGATTTAATTCGAGAATTGCTTCCTTTCTATATCTTTCTTTCTTCTTCTCTTTTGGGAGGTTGTTGGTAGTTTTCTCTGGGTAATACCAGTAGGCTTCTAGTGTTTTACTATAAAAACCAGGATTGTAGATGGTTTTACTTCCTATCTATTGAGTTGTGCTCTAGCAATGAAGGCCACACATCCATCTTGTGTAGATTTGCATTTCATTTTCATGTGTTGTTTCTGAGATATGATAATGGATTCTAGATTATGTGACATATCTTGAGCTTCATTTAGTTTTACTAGTCTAATGTATTCAGTCTTTCCATTGATGAATATAAAATAGGATCTACACAAATTATCTAGGTTTCCTTATTTTGTCTCCTAATTCTTCATATGTTATTAACTTTGAGATTAAATGGATAATGTTCATTTAATTTAAGGTAGCTTGGATGAGTTGTGTATCATATCCATTGTTGCTTTTGATTCAAGTAGTCAAGTAAATGCTTCATTGTTCTGATAGGGGTTCTGAGTGTATGAAGGGGATATTGCATAAGAATGGGATTAGGGAATTTTAGTTGATAAACTTAATTGTAATGCAAGCAAGTTAGGTCATCCTACTAGTAATGACTCTATGTTTCAATGGATAAGGCATTGATCACTAAATCAGATGCAAGTTGATATGAATGTCATTTGCAAAAATTATTTTAATCAAATAAATTCAATTTTTCATTTCTTGTAGTGGGCTAAAAAGAATTAATCCTCACTTAACTTATGTGATTCATAGATTTTCAGTTAGCTACTGTAGATATTTGTTATTGCATGAGTTATTAGGAGATATAAGGGGTTTTCATCTACAGTAATTAGGTTTAGATTTATGTTTTAAATGCACTGGTACCATTCATTAGAACCTCAAGGTTAACCCACCTAGGTCTTGTAGAGCCTGAAGTGAAGAAGGGTCACGCCTTATAGTTGGCTTAGTGTTTGAAAAGATATGTCAAAAATGGGAGTTAGCTACCCGTAGATGTGTCATATTCTCACCAGGGTAATTGGAAACCTACAATATTTTCAAACACCAACACATGGTAAACCATTTTGAGGAAAATTTAAAGAGGATTGAAGGAGAAGTTTTTAGAAATGATATGGAATGAGGGGTAGATTCATTGAATCCTACCTAATCTATCCTAACCCTAATTTGGATGATGGAAAATGAACGAAAAAGATCATAATTATCTATTTATAGGGATGGTTGGTCAGAACCTAAGGAAGATAAGGATTCAAGGGTATTGCTTCATTGAGTGACCTAATTGAAAGTTTACATTGGCATGTTAAGCAAGATAGCTTAAGGGTATGGATGTTTAAAGGGTGAACAAGCTATCAGCACTGAAATGTGTGAAAGCCAAGTAGAATGGAGGACTAAAATAGAGATATGTAATGTATAAATGAAGTTGTAAGTTGTTATTAGATCAAGCCTTACTGTTACTCTCTAATAATTGTATCAGTCTAGGATAAATCTTTTGGATTAAGGTTGACCTAATAGTCATTTGTAAATTCTTTAACCATGTGGCATTCTAGGTGAATGGTCTAAAGTCATCTAACAAGGCTCACTCTTAATAGGGTGATTAAAATCCTTTAATAGGGTCACATTTAATAGTGTTTATTGTAACCTTTAACAAGGTTGGCTTTTCACAGGGCATCACTTCAGAAGAGTGAAAAAGAGTAGCATGTTACTAGTGATTTTTCCCAAATTGAGTTTCCACATAAATCATTGTGTCAAGTGTGTTGTTGAATCTATTATGTTTCATATTTATATTTCTACAAATTGATTTGATAGTAACCTACAAGTTTTAAGTGATTGCATAATCTTATGGATGCATGCATCATGGTAAATGTTTTATGGGTTTACTAAGCTATGAAAAGTTTAATTTATACATCTAGACCTTAGATAACTAATTCACCCCCTTCTTAGTTATTTTAAAGAATTCCAAAAATTGGTATCAGAGCCATCTGCTTAAGAGGACTAGTTTGAAGGTATTAGAAGCATAAAGATCAAGATCTCAAAAAGATATGTACCCAAGCTTAATAGAGATAACTTCCCTGCATGGTAAAGTTTGATGAAGCTATAACTTAGAGGACTTGGAGATCATGCACAATCTACCATTACTACTAAACATGTTGATCCTTCTAGAACCCTAACTACTGAGGATTTGAAAAAGAAGAAAGAACACAACCAGGTAATGTTGGATATTGCCTCTTCCCTAAGCTATGATGAATTCAATGATATCAAAAGTCTTGACAGTGCAAAGAAAATATGGGATTATTTACACACCATCTATGAAGGAGACAAAAATGTCCTAAGAGCCAAATTTGAGAGTCTCAGAGGGAAGTTTGATGATATGACAATGCAAGAAGGTGAAAGTATTGCTCAATATTGGTCAAGAATAAAATTTTTTAATACAATAAGAGGAGCTACTAGTACAATAGATGATGATACTAAACTAAGAAAAGTTTTCAAAACATTGCTACCTATATATGCTATTAGAGCTTCTGCAATACAAGAACTGAGATGTATACCAGGGAATGATCTAACTCTTGAAGGTCTAGTAGGTAGACTCACTTATTTTAAGCTATCTAACTTTGATAATTAAAAACCTAAAAATGTTGAATATTCTTTCAAAGCTAAGATGTCATTGAAAGAATCTAATGTGAAGAAGAAAATTACAAAGTATGTATCTAGTGATGATGATACAGATGAGGAGGATGTAGATCAACTTGAAGCACTACTAGCAAGGAGAATCATAGAGGTAAAGGCAATTTTAAAAGTAAATACCTATCATTTGTTTCAATTGCAATGAGATTGGTCATATTACTGCTAGATGTCTAGAGAAGAAGAACTACAAAGGTGGTGACAAGTATAAAAGTAGAAGAAATTAAGACAACGAAGTTACAAAGAAAAAGGAAAGAAGTTTAGCTACATTGCAAAAGAGGAAACAAAAGATGAATCCGATGAACATGATGATCAATTGATGTATGTTGTAATGAAGGATGAATCTGATGAAGATGAGGCAACTACACTTGTGTCTTGTGTGAACAAGAATGACAGATGGATCATTGATATTGGGCATTCACATCACATGACTAGAGATAAAAGTAAGTTGATTACCTTGAATTGTTATTATGGAAATAGTGTAAGATTTGGTAATGATACACCATGTTTGATAAAAGGAAAAGGTTCTATCAAACTTATAGAAAAGATTTTATGTGATAATACATACTATGTTGAAAGATTAACTATAATCTATTGAGTGTTTCACAATTGAATAATTTAGGATGTAAGGTTGAGTTTGAAGACAATATTACTAAAATATATGATACTAATAGAAAATTGATTGGAAAGGGTGATCAAACTAAGATTAATCTATCCTACCTTGATATAGAGGATGCTACTTGTCTAATTGTAAAATTTGATGATGTATGGCTATGGCACATGAGGTTATATCATGTTAATTTTGATAACTTGGTCAGTATCAATAACATAAGAAAAGTTAGAGGTTTACATAAGTTGAAGAAGCCTAATAATATAATGTGCAAACAATGTTAGGAAAAATGACAAAGTCAAGTTTTAAGAGTAAAACTCATACCTCTAAAGGAATATTAGAGATTGTTCATACTGATTTGTGTGGACCAATTTAAGTGCAAAGCTACAAAGGAGACAAATACATTATGCCACGTGTTGATGATTATTCTAGAATGATGATGGTCATGATTTTGAAATAGAAATCCAATGCTTTCAAAATGTTTAAGTGGTATTTAGAAAGAGTTGAGAAGGAAATAGATAAAAGTCTGAAATGTTTGAGATCTAATAGAGGAGGAGAGTTTACATCAAATTATTTTGAGATGTTCTATAATGACAAAGGAATCAAAAAATAGATATCTGCTACTAGAACCTCTCCACAAAATGGAATTGCTAAAAGGAGGAATAGGTGTGTAATGGACTATACTAGGACACTCATGACGAAGAAAAATGTTGCTTTAAATATTGGAGAGAAGCTATAAGTATAGCTATCTATACCTTGAACTATGTACAAGTCAATAAAGGTACTCATTCAACACCTTTTGAACTATGGTATGGATATTCACCCAATGTAAAATATTTTAAGGTATTTGGAAGCAAATGCTTTATTCTCAAAGATTTTAGGAATAGTAAACTAGATGAAAAATGTCAAGAAGGTATATTCCTAGGTTATTCTACAAGAAGCAAAGCTTATAAGTGTTTATATACTAACACTAACAAAATTGTGGAAAGTGCAAATGTGAAATTTAATGAATATACAAAAGTACACAAGGCTGAGTGTATGAAAGAACTAGAAGAATACAAATCATTTGTATACTTTTATGAAAGTATGACTATAGACACTAAAAATTGTCCCGAATAACTTTATTAATTTAATTAATAATGGTCACATTCTTCTACTTATTTAATTAAAATTATTTTAATTAAATAGGTTCATTTTTGGCCTAAGTATTTAAATTTAATTTAAGTACTTCTTAGCCTTAATGTGTTAAATTTAATTTAACACATGATTCTCCATTTATTCTTTTTTTTTTAAAATAAATTTTATTTATTTAAATCCTTCATATCCTATTAATTTCTTCTAGACCTAAATTAAATTAAATTTTATTTAATTTAATTTTTATCCTAATTTATAAGCCTAAGAATATGTGTACTCTTATGAGTTGTCATCATAAGGGTTTACATTTTTTTTTAAGCACATGGTGTCTACAACTTGAGAACTTTTTACACACATGTGCCACCTCATCATTTTATCCTCCCAACTAAGGATATGAGATAAGGTGCTTGATTGTTAATCCTTATCCTTATCTTTTAGACACCCTCTAGATGTTTCCTAAGAGTCTTTAAATAGAAGTCTTGTCTCAAGCATTGCATATAGAGGATTATTGGATTGCATTGACACACCGTCACTTTGAGTCTAGAATCACCACATTGAGAGCTTGCATTATAGCTACATTTCCATATGGAGTTCATAGGTTGCATCTTAGTGATTGGATAGTTGGTAAGATTTACGTTTTGTATTGCATCTTGGATAGTTGGTAAGATTTACATTTTGTATTGCATCTTAGTTTTTGTTGTGCATGCATATTTAGTTTTCATTCTAGTTTTAGTTTTTATTCTAGTTATAGCTTGTATTCCTAGGTAGTTTTCATTATTTCATGTTTATTGCATCATAGAATACCTTTGAGTGTGACTTCCTCCATAGTCATATCTTGAAAGTATTCTTCTTATCATATAGTCTAGGATCATATTGCACATTCACTTTGCACTCACACTCACATTTGCACTTCCATACAAGGGATTTACTTATTGTTGTGTTTGTGAGAGCATACCAAACACACCCTCCATCAAGGATACACCAACAATGGCTACACATAGCTGCCCTTGTTGAGTAGTAGAGGTGGTTGGAATTTTGGTTTGTTGGTTGCTTTTGTGAATTTCTTTTAAATTAGCTTGATTCCTTAAGCTTCCAGCAATTTGTACATTTTTTCAGCACACATTTTGGCACGCCCGGTGGGACCCACGTCCTTGATCTCACTTCAGAAGTCTGCCAATAAAACTTTCTGCAAGTCGGATTAGCGTTTTGTCATCTCTGATAGTCTCAGTGTCGTCTGCATTGCGCATCTATGCATATCAGCGTCTCCATAGATCGGCATCTCTGAGAACAAGCGTCTGCGCTGCTGCCACAAAATTAGGTTTTTTTTTTTTTTTTTTTTTTTTTTTTTTGCATCTCCGTCTAATTTATTCTGTCGTCTAAGTTAGGGTTTTTTCATCTGCGCTTATTTTTCTGTCATTTCCGCACTGTGATCTGTCATCTGTGATCTGAAATTGGCATCTTCACTTTTTATTTTGGCGTCTGTGCTCTGCACTTTGTCGTCTTCATGTTTTAGCATCTTCGACTATTAGCGTCTGCAATTGTTGAGATTTAAACTAACGGTTAACAGTTTCTTGAGCATTTTGTGATTTTGCAGGTTGGGGATTTGTGTTAGAGGGAAAACTCGAGTGTAAAAGACTTGGTTACATTTGAAATTGGAGCGTTTTAAATGGGTACATTTAGTATAGAGCATATTTGGATTTGGGCCTTAAAATGAAATCACATTCAAAGCCTTAAGGAAAATTAACTTCATTTCAGCATTTTCATTTTCAGCATTTTCTTTTAGTATTTTATTTTCTGCCATTTAAAGTTGGAAAGAACCTTGTATGCTCTAAACACGCATGTCTTCAATTAAAGTAGCAAACTTAAATTTTTGTGGGTAATGAACAAGTGTCTTTTAAACCCCAAGTCCACTTATGTATTCTCTCCCCTCGCGCCTTTTGGGCGATCTTGGGTGCATAAGAAATAAGTGAATTTGCTTTTCATTTTATAAGGAGGCCTGCTTGGGAATTTCATCACCCCTTGGGACGACCTCAACTCCAGCGTTCTGGCGAAGTATAAAAATTAGGAGGTGAATCGAAGACACCTCTCTTGGAAGTGTAAATATTGTCACTCTTGGCTAAGCCCCAAAGAATTTTATACCTTTGGGAAGTGAAGGAGGAGATTTGGGTTACTGTCTCCCCCCGACTGTGTGGAAGTATTTCCTTTCATCTGCAGAATTGGGCCTCACGTACCTAGTGTATATTGAGGATGCCCTTTAGCTAAGCCTTGTACAGCCTAGTATCAACCTTATTAGGATTGTTGTTGTGTTTGGTGTGTTTGTTCAAATAATCAAAAAATCAAAACAAAAACTTCAAAAAAAAAAAAAAAAAAGGAGTGAAATTGTGAGGGAACCTTTTCAGTTTTAAGTCTGGAAGAGAAGCATGGTGGTTTGGCTAGATTGGGGCCTTCTTCTGCTCTTCTTCGGAAACACATATCTCTTTTGCATCTCTCTGATGTTAAGCCTTCTAATGGCCTCTATACTTGGAATAATCGCAGGACTGGTGCTGCTACTATCTCAGAATGCCTGGATAGATTTCTTGTTTCTTGCTTCTAGCTTAGTGGCACCCTTACTATCTCTTCAGAAATCCTTGATTGGAGGGGTTCAGATCATTGGCCAATCAAATTTTTTGCTATAGGGGCTTATGTTCCGAATCATCCTCCTTTTAAGTTCTAGTTGATGTGGCTTCGTGACTCCTCTCTTCATGATTTTGTTTTTTGTTGGTGGAAAGATGGTGCCCCTGCATATGGTACTGCAATGTTCTCATTTTCTAAAAGGCTTCAATATGTTAAAAGGTAGCTCAAGATATGGAATAGGGAATGCTTTGGGAATCTTCACTTTATGAAGAGGCTTGCTCAAGAAAATCTTGATGTCATCACAAGGGAGATTAGAGATCGAGGTTTCTCGGAGGATCTTGGCCAGGCTGAATCCCTTGCTTCTAGAGCTCTAGAAGAATGGGAACTTCGAGAGGAAATTTTTTGGAAGCAAAAGGCTCGAGTTGATTGGCTCCAGGAAGGTGATTGAAACACTGCCTTTTTCCATAAAACAGTGCAATCTCGCCAGAATCAGAGCACTATCTCTTCTTTGGTTAATTCTCAAGGTATCCAACTGAATTCCTTGCCAGCTTTGTTCCAGGAGGATATTTTGTACTTCTCTACCCTCTTCTCTGAGGACTCTCCTCCTGCTGATAATGAAGAAAATATTATTTTTTCCTGTATTCCTTCCCTTATCACTCAGGAAATGAATGATTATCTCATGCGTCCTATCTCTTTGGAAGAGCTGGAGGTGGTGGTCTTTGGCATGCCTAAGGGGAAGGCTCCTGGTCCTGATGGTTTTCCAATTGAATTCTTTCAGGAATTTTGGGACATCATTAATCATGATTTGTTGGAGGTGGTTAAAGAATCCTATGCTAGCAAGTAGATGCTTCGAGCTTTGAACTCTACATTCTTGACTCTTATTCCTAAGAGAGAGGGTGCTAATCAATTGGAGTTTTTTAGACCAATTGCCTTATGTAATGTGGTCTACAAAGTTATTACTAAGTTGATTGCTAAAAGACTAAAAAGGTGGCTTCCCATTATTATCTCAGAAGAACAAGGTGGTTTTGTTGCTGGAAGAAAATTTTTGGATGGGGTGGTTATTGCTGCTGAGGCTATTCACTCTATGGCTACTTCAAGGGAGAGAGCCATGTTTGTTAAATTGGATACGGCTAAGGCCTACGATAGAGTTAAATGGAGCTTCCTAAGGAGTATTCTTCTTTCTTTTGGATTTAGCTCTGATTGGGTGAGTTGGATTATGAGTTGAGTTACTTCTGCCTCTTTTTCTATTCTTATCAATGGTCAACCTTCACAACTATTTGGTGCTTCTAGAGGCCTCCGCCAGGGTGACCCTCTCTCCCCATATCTATTCATCATCATGGCTAAAGGCTTGGGCAGATTCATTAAGCATCAGGTGTCCCAGAATTCTATTCAAGGCTGGCGGTGGGGTAATGGCTTACCTTCTCTTTCCCATCTTCAATTTGTTGATGATTCTGCTCTTGCCGGTCTTGCTAGGATCAAGGAAGCTGAAGCCTTTCGACATGCTTTGGACATTTATTTGGCAGCTTCAGGCCAGAAAGTTAATGAGCACAAATCTTTCATTTACTTTTTTAACACTCCTGATTCTATTCAGCACAGGATTGTTGGTATCCTACTATTTCAGATAGGTTCACTTCCTCTGACTTATCTTGGCATTCCTATTGTTGTTTCCAGGCAGCCACGTCTCTTTTGGAAAAATTTGATTACCAAGCTTCAAGATAAGGTAAATCATTGGACTCATAGATGGCTTTCTACTGCTGCCCGGGTTACTCTTCTTCAAGCTGTTATCCAAGCTCTTCCTACTTATAGAAGCATGGTTCATGCTGCACCTATTTACTTTCTCAAGGAGTTTGATGCTCTTTCTCGACAATTCCTTTGGAGTGGTAATTTGCGTAGTACTAAATGGAGCTTGGTTAATTGGGCAACTGTTTGTAGGCCTAAAAAGGAGGGTGGTCTTGGTCTTCGTTCTGCTCTATTGAGTAGACAAGCTTTGGCTGCTAAACTTTATTGGCGATGGTGCTCTGGATAGCATCAACTTTGGGCTCGTATTATCACTCATAAATATTTTCATGGTGCTGATCGTTGCTCTGTTTCTGCACTTCCTCTTGAAGGTCGTGGCTTAATGGTTTGGCATACTTTGAAGACAGGTGCGATGTTGGTGAAGAGGGTTCTGTTCTGGATATGTAAAGGAGGTTCTCAGGCTTTGTTTTGGTCTGATGCTTGGGATGGATTCCCTTCCATTTTATCCATATACCCTCATCTTTAGCCTCTTTGTGACTCTTTTCTTGCCGCTGGATGGGATAAAGTCACTCATTACAAGACTCCTTATCAATTGGGACCTGTTGTTGGTTATAGATGGAAGCATTCCTCTGATTGGCCTCCTGGAGGTACAGACATGGATCGTCAGGAGCTTTCTCAAATTTTGGCCTCTAGAGAGTGTTCCTCTTTGCTTGGTCCAGATGTATTGGCTTGGGGTGGTACCGTGTCTGGTAAATATCATGTCTCTGCTGGGTATCAGGAGATAACTAGACAATTATTTGGGGATGCTGAGGTCCCTTGGTGGAAGCAAGTCTGGAATAAAGTTTCTTGGTCCAAGTGCAATTTTTTCATGTGGCTAGTGGCTCACAACTGTTGTCTTACCTGGGATAATCTTTGTAAACGTGGATTTCAGGGCCCCTCTTATTGTGTTTTGTGTGGTAATGGAGAGGAGTCGGTCTCCCATCTATTCTTCCATTGCTCCTATTCTACTCAGATATGGCACCTTTGGTAGAGCGCTTGGGGTTGCTCTTGTCGGCATGCTTCCTCTTTGCCTGAGTTCTAGGCTCGCTTGGGTAGTGCTCCCTCCAAGTCTTCTTCTCTCCATGCTGCTTGGATTGCTGGCCCATCTTTCATGCTTTGGCATATCTGGTTGAAGAGGAATTGTCGCATGTTCCAAGATGTTCGGCTTGGTGTTTTGCATCTTTGGTGGAAAATATCACATTCTCTCTAGGAAACTATTCTTGTGAAGTGTGAGCTTGATGGGGGTATGGATCCGGTTGATCTTGCTATCTGTAATCACCTCAATTTTCATCTGCAGGATGGGGTTGCGGCTCATAGGTTTCCTTCTATGTCCAGGAAGCTTCACCATCAGAGGAAGGGTCAGGTTAACCGGGATGGGCACTGGACTCCTCCTCCCTGTGGAGTTCTGAAAATTAACACTGATGGTTCTTCTCGTGGGAATCCTAGTCCGACTGGTATTGGCAGAGTGGCTCATTGTAGTTCTGGGAATGTTAAATTTTTCTTCTCAATTCATAAGGGTGATTATACTAACAATCTCATGGAAGCTCAAGCTATTTTATATGTTGTGGAACAGTGTTGCTTGTGGGGATGGAGTAAGATTATTTGTGAGTCTGATTCCCAGGTGGTGGTGAACATGCTTTCTTCGCAAGAGCTTGAGGATGTTAGTTGGCAGCTGGCCACTATTGTTAAGTAGATTCTTTTCTTCTCTTCCTCTTTTCAGTTCATTAGGTTCAAGTATATTCCACGAGAATGGAATAGACCTGCTGATTGTTTAGCCAAATGGGCTTCTAGTCATGATCCAAGTTGGAATGTTAGGGATAGGGGGCAACTGTCCTTTGAGATGGTGCAATAATTTGATGATCTTGTTGCTCAGGATCAAGCTCCTTGTTGAGCTCTCCTTTTTGTATTCCTTTCTGTCTTAATAAATTTTTACCCCTCTTTTTGCTAAAAAAAAGATAGGTTAGGTGAGGTCTCTTTGACTCACAGTCATCTTTTGGAAGTTTTTGCACTAGAGTCACGTTTTGAGTTTTGGTTGAGTTTATTTTTGATGTCAAGAAGTTTGAGTCTTGTTTTTTTCTTGCCATGACCAAAAACATCAACCAGACCAAGCATAAGAAAGTGAAACTGTCCAAACCACCTGTCTACAAAGAAAGGAAGAGACTAACACACGTTGACAAACAATTCAGCTATGCGGTCAAGGACATTCAAAAAGAGGAAGCTAGGCAAGACCGCTACGATAGAATCACCTATAACGGAAAACTTCAAAACTGGTCTGCTTTCCCAGGTGTAAACCCAAGGTTCTTATTTCCCATAAATGAAAATTGAATCAACCGTATAAGTGGCCATCATATATTCATCTTTCTTATTCATTTCCATTTCTTCCATCTTCAAACTTTCTTCTAAGGGAGCTAAAAACCTAAGAACATCTTTTTATCGTGACATTAGACCTTACATCCATAAGCAAACACCATATCCTAATCACATTCTCTTATTTGGGACCACAAGTCAGTCTCCAAATAGCAAGAAATCCATTTAGTGTCCTATCTTGCCTATAAGATCATATTTGACTATCTTTGGTAAGAGAAAGATACTCAAGTCTTACTTATTTGGGATCACAAGTCAATCTCCAAATAGTAAGCAGTCCACTCAATACCTTACCTAGCTTATTTGGGACCACAAGTCAGTCTCCAAATAGTAAGTGATCCATTTGGTATCTTATCTTTCCTACAAGATCATATTTGACTATCTTTGGTAAGAAAAGGATACTATTATCTTTCAATATCGTTTTGTTTGCTAAACTAAGGTCTCTTGTTCAAATTTGCATAGTTGACCCACTAATCATCTAAGGTTAAGAGCTCTCATTTTCATTTTCTATTTCTCTCATAAGCCTTCATTCATCATTTGGCCATTCTTGTATGGTAAACACACGATTAGGAAGGTTTACATTCAACCCCAAAACACATTTGTGGGAATCAAAAAAGCAATCAGAAATGGAGAATCTTCCTCCCTCAGCTGCAACTTCATTAGGGGATGTGCTTCCCTCTAATTCGAAACTTGGTATGCCTAATATCCAAGAGCCGCAACAACCTTTTCATAACAAAAATCTAGGTGATAATGATGAAGAAGTATACCAAGATGAAGACCCTATTGATTTCGGTAATATTTCTAGTGAGGTTAAGACCTTCCTTGCAGACCCTTACAATGTAGAGATGATGGAGAAATCCATTAAGGCAAACAAGACCGACATATTCTTAAATCTGATCAAGGATGGTGTTAACATTCCTACAAGTTTTGATGAGAACATCCTATTTACTCAAGTCAAGAAAGGTGGTGCTCCCTTAGCACCTAGTTTAAGTGCAATGCCAACATCAAGCAAAGGAAAAGGACCTATGGTGACAACTAGTGCAATGCCCACATCTAGCACTTTACACAACCAACGCTTCAAACCAACCCTAAAATCTTTCAACAATTCATCAATGCTCTATCTAATCTTGCCACATATGCTAATGCTCCACAAAACGTCTCAACAACTTCAAATGTAGGATACCTTGGTATTAGTCAAGCACCAACTCAACCAATGGTCATTTCTACATAGCCTACACCTTCACCTCAGTTGCATGTGCCTACGATCATGGTAACAACATCGGCGCCAAATGCAACGAGTGCATATCGACAGGGTGGTTCAAATGGAGCAACTCCACCACCCCAGCAGTCACAAGCCCAAACGAACTCTGAAGTAACACATCTCGCTCAAATGTTTCATGAACTACGAAATGAGGTGCGCAACACAAACAATAAAGGGGTAAAACACTTGTCTCTTGATGAGATTTGTCCTTTTGATAAATCTGTTCCTGTTACTCCATTCTCGATTGGTTTTGAGATTCCAAAGTTTGACAAATATATGGGAAAAACATGCCCTATCGCACATGTAAGGGAGTTCTATATTTTGTGTCAAGAGGTGGCATACAGTGATGATTACCTTAAGAGACTCTTTCCATGAAGTCTTGGAGGCCCTGCATTTGAGTGGTTCATAAATCTGCCTAAGGATTCTCATTCTACCTTCGATGAATTGGCAAATAAGTTCATAGCACAATACTCTTACAACATGGACAATCAGGTTTCATTAAGTGACTTGTGTAATACTAAGCAACGAAATGGAGAAACTTTTTCCAATTTCTTGCAAAGATGGAGACATCTTGCTAGTCGTATGCCATACAAAATTGAGGACTCTCATCTTGTAGATATGTTCATCAAAAATTTGATACCTGAAATGTCCTTTCACTTGAAAATGGTGAGTCCTGAGGACTTTCCTACGCTAATCAAAAAGGGTAAAAACATTGAAAGTGGACTTTTAGAAAAAGGCACCATCAAACATTATAGTTCTTCATCTTCCCATAATGAATCAAACAATGATAACAAGCCTAGATCATGGTCTAAGAATAGGGGTGTTGCGCCCGATGGTGTTACGGATGTCAAAAGCCTTCGAGGAAGTAGCAACAATAATTACCGCAACCGTAACAACAATAACTCAAATCAAGACAACCAGGGTAATCAACAAACTCGATTCTTTTCGCGTAACAATTACAATCATGATTATGATCGAAATAGGACATTCACCAACTTCTGTGAACCATTGGAAACACTATACAAACATTGTATAGATCAAATAGCTACTTAAAGGTGTGAAGGAAGAGACACTAAACCAGTGATACTTTATTGTGATAATACAATTGTTATAAATATATTAAAGAATCTTGTGATGTACACAAATATTAAGCACATTACAATCAAGTATCATTACTTAAGAGAGTTAGTTCAAGGTAGAGAGGTGAAGATGGAATATGTTAACACAAAAGAGAAAATTACTAATATCTTCACAAAAGCATTACCTAAGGATGCTCATGAGTATATAAGAGGTAAACTAGGGGTGATACCCCTATCAAAGACTATCTAAGAAACAAGAGTGGTGCCCTACATCAAACAAGCTGATTGACATATGTTACTCATTGATGTTATGGATCTTACTTTAGGAGCTACCTAAAGTAATAAAATTGCTAAAACTACAAATCAATCACAAGCAAGGTGATAAGAGAGAAATTAAAGAATTTTGTATTTGCATATCAAGATGACAAGTCTTTGACATTGTTGTCAAAGAGGGAGATAGTCACTAATAAGGGGAAATACAAGAAATGGAGATAGATACTGATAAGGAGAGATGTTGCTGAAAGACATTGTTATCATCACATAAAGGAATTGGACATAAAGAGGGAGAAATCCTAACAAATAGTATGAGGGAGATATTCTAATTGATTAGAATGAAAGTGTATCTGCTTATTACATCTACCTAGTAAGAGAAAGATAATGTAGAGGGAGATATAAGAAGTAATTTAGAGGGAGTCATAAGGATGAGTTGATTGTCTATTGATTAGAATAGAATAGAATTTTGTAACCTATTCAGAAGATGAAAGTTGTTGATAGAGGGAGAGATTTCAATATAAGGAATTATTTTCTTTTTGGTATTATGTTGGTCTTATTATTTTAACTGAGCCAGTTTGGTTGAACAGTTTGGGTTGCCATCAATGCAAAAGAGGGAGATTGTTACGAAGGAGATTGTTGAAAATAGATTGATACAAGTATGATAAATATAGTTTAATCATCATTTTTTCACTGATGCCAAACCTGCTATTTTATTGGTAAGACAACTACTTACATGATTTAAGTACTATCACTTACAAGAATCATCTAAGACAATGATATCATAGTGCATTGATAATCTACTTAAGGTTGCAAAGGTTGGCTATATTGAGTAAGTTCTAAAGAACAAGTTAAACAAATTTTGTCTATCAAGCTTGACTGAATAGATAGTAGGTGCCAAGAAAAGTTAGTGCAAGCTGAGCAAAAAATTAGTTGGAGTTGAGTAAAAGTCTATTTTAGTGTATGTCAAGCAAAATAGTCATGGCTACGAAAACTTCAATCAAGAGAAAGAAGAGCAAGAAAGAAAAATATATAGAGGAAGTTGAAATGTGCACCCCCTAGTTTCTACTAAGTCAAGCACTTCCAATTTTGCTCTTATCAACTTGATGTGTTGGGCTCTGACATAGTAAGATAGGCAATTAAACCTGAAATGGAAGGATTTTAAAGCATGAGATTTCAAAAAATCAAGTACAAATATGGAGTGTGTGAAATCATTAACATCAGCATGTGAATTTATTTGAAAAAGACTTTCTAGCTATTTATCATTGATCATCTCCATCACATCAACATGTGAACCCATTTTAATGATGCTAGATAATCATTACTTTTACTTTCCTAGAAATAACTAGTACATTTGACACATGTTGCTTAATTATCAAATTTATTTGCTTTTGCATCTTCGACACATGAAAAGGAAATGGGGCCTCCTTTAAGTAAAATGTGTATGCTTTGGTTAACTAAATTCCTATAAGAAGAAAACAAGTGAAATCATTAGAAATAAAAGAGATGAAGTTGAAGTTGATGTTACAATTTCTTGTTTCAACTTCAACTCCTTTGTATAGGACCTATTGGACTGATGGAGAAACAGGAAGAAGGATTTTGCATTTGCACAAAAGATACCAACTTGAAGTAGAATTGAAATAAATGGGTACTAGGTTCAAGTTCAAGTTCACTTTAGAAAACTTATGGGTATCAGTATCTACAATCAGCAAGACAAATTTGGGGCTAATAGTGTGCAAGGTACGCAAGGTGCACCTCTCTAAAGGTGCGCTTCTCCAAAGGTGCATTGAATTTTTTTGAAGAAGAGAGAGTTACACTGACAAATAACTACCTGTTCCAAATTTAGAGCTCCCCATGCACCAAAAATGCATTCGAATGGAAGTTCAACACCTGTAAACATCTAGAGAAGGTTGAGCTTCTATTTTTGGCATCTCCAGAGACTCCTACATCATCTAATCTATTCCTTCTTCTTGTCTACTGCTTCTTTCTTTGTTGTAAGACATGCAAAGTCGCATGCACCCATTAAATGATATAAAAAGGGTGGAGTCCCACTTAGCACCTCCTAGAGAGTCAGTTTGTATATTTTTAGATTTGTTTTATTAGTTTTAAGCGTATATTTGCATGAAGGATTCTCTCACTCTCAACTCAAACTGAGGAGAAGATTGCCTATAAATTGAGGAATTAAATATGTATTCAAGGCCATTATTTTGATGCAATAATATATGTTATTGGTGCTCTCATTCTGAGTGTAGTTATTCTTACCAAAGTGTGTTATATTTTGTGAATGTATATTCATGACATGTAATGGAGCCAATTATTTTATTGTGTTATTTTGATTGAGTGATCTTTTAATTCTGGTTTTTGTCACATATTTACAAATTTCATTGGTGTATTTAGTTGGAGAAGAGATCACCCCATTGGCTCCTGATTTAACAGTTTTGGAAATAACCAAGAAACTAGACCAATACATCTAAGGTTAGAAAATTCCTATGGTGGATGCACTTGACTGCAGTCTTGGGCCAACTATAAGGATAAATACTTCTTCTTCTTTAGGCTTTGTTAGACCTAGGCGGGTGGACCTTAGATTCTTTATATGGTACCAGTGTAAAGGCATACAACTGAATCTAGAAAATAGGTAAAATCCATTAATCTTCTATGTTTATACAAGCATTCATGGATGAAATAGCTACTTAACAAAGCACATGAACCTGATAAACTAAGTTAGGGAAAACTCTTTTAATTTTTAAACATAAAAGAAAGATATTTGATTAAGATTTGTATCTCAGCATAACCCTGGTATGCAACAATAGGGAACATGCATCCTTCAAGCTGACCAATCCCTTATCCATTGGGCATCAACTAAACCTTAACATGCAAATGGATACCTAAAGTATACTCATATATTTAAGCATCTGATCTATCTATTTGACTTGCAAACAGACATCAATCTTCATAACAACTCTCGTACTTATCAAAAAATCCTTCTAGTGTAACCTGCAACCCTATTAGTATAAACACTCATTTGCTTGGCTCTTTGTTCCAACAGCAAGTCCATTTTAAAATACAACCTTAAGGGGTTGCAACTGAGTCTGAGCTCTTTTTTCTCAAACACAAAACATTACAGATAATAGAAGGAGATGAGAATCAAAATGAAACTAAGAAACTTAAACTCTTTGCATTAATTTCCTTGAAACCAATACATGATCTACATATCAGAACTTAGAAAATACACAAAGAATGATTGTGTAATATAAAAAATTCCTCAAAACCAATACAATATGCTGCTCATAATAGAAGAACACTGAGAAAATGGTATCATAACTATGAGAAAAATCTCAAGAAATTGGAGCAAAACTAGTCTCACAATCCACCTAAAATCTTCAAAGAATTGGAACCCTTACAAAGAGCAGAGAGGGAAGATATATAGGAGAGAAGATCTTTCAGGAAATGTAATGTGGAATTGACATTTGTCCCATTGAAAAACTCTTCAAACTGGAGTTGCTGAAACTGAACTTCCTCATCTACCTGCAATTGAAAACCACAAATGATGCCAAAATATCTAATATATCCCCACTTAAAATATGCAAATATCTCATGGAGAAATATCATGAAATCATCACAATCTATACTGAGGCTCCAAAAAATCTGATTTCAACATGTCACATTTGCTTTGCCATGAAATTCACTTGCGTTGTTGCCAAAAACATAACTGCTCCCAACTGCATCAAAAACATTCAATTCATCCTTACAGTTGCTAGAGAAGTCAAATCAGATGAAAATATCTCTATATTTGATTGTAATTTCATCTACAACATTAAATTTTTAATTTTCACTATAAAGCCCCTGAAATCAGAAAACCTCGTGTAGCTTCTACGGGCTAACACCTATACAAAATATGACTACAAAAATAAAGAGCTCATTCTTTTCTGGTTCCAACGGTATATTACACTATAAATTTCACACAAAAATTGCCCCCTTTAGAGCATTCTGAAAATCTAGCCTCCATGACTGAACATAACCATTAAAATTGAAATTTTTTTTAAGTTCATATAGTATCAACTATATAAAACTTTAAAAATAATTCAAATTCTTTAAAATTTAAAACTCATGTGTTCAAGTGATTTTGGATTATGAATTTTATAATCATATTTGACTTTTGTCTTTCCTCCCCACATCCACATTTTGCTCTTTCATTTGCTAACTGGGCCCACTTTATATTTCATTTGAAATGTATGATATTTTGGATATATTATAGGTCTATGATATTACAATGAAATCATAACATTGTAGACTATTTACTTAGAATTCTTGATCATACACAAATCCATACATTTGAAATCATCCCTCATTTTAATATATTAATCATTTTAACTCCCCCTTTATCCATATCTTCGTGACATCGCAAGCCATCAAACAGAGCCCCCCCGACCACATGAAAAAGCCAAGCTCATAGCATCTCCCAGCTAAAATATTTGCGTTATGACCCTACGATATGGAGCCCGTCGTAGCATCACATCATCCTTATCCTTATTTCCCAATAATATGACCCAATCGTATTATCGCGACCCTCTTTGCTTTACCTTGCGATCATATGACAAACTTGAATTCATAACATCTTACCTTGATTTTAGTTGCCTCCCAACATCATGACCACATTGTAACATCACGCACCTCCAATTTTAGATCTCTAATCATACAATGTGGTCGTAATATCGGGGAACCCCTCTCTTTGCATCCCAATCTAGTGACTAGGCACCAAGAGCTACCATGTGTTACTTCATTACTACATTTCGCAGGTCAAAAATCTACTGACCTCACCCACTACTAAGTGAGTAGGCCCTTCCAAAGGGCACCGGCTACGGTGCAACATATTTGCACCGTGCCGTTTGCGTTTCCGTCAGTCTCCCCACTCTTCTGATGGCTTTTTCGACATGCACGCTTTCAACTCTCCCGTACTCTGTTGAAAGTGCTGGACTTTTTGACATGTACTTTTACATCCCTCTTTTATTATTATGATGTTTATATTATTTTGTTTTTGTAAATTGTAAATGTTTAAATGAGTAGAATATGTATTATTTTTTTATTTTAGATAAGTAAAAAGATTTTAGATACATATTTTTAATGTAAATTTTAAATTTTAAAAATATAGAAATAAGATAAAAAAACATTTATTTTAAATAAGTAAATTATCTATAAAAAAATTTGAATTTTTTTAAATTTATTTATTTATTATTATTATTTTTTAATTAATGGATAAGAAATCGAAGCCACAAAATTTGAATATCTTAATTAGAATGGGAGATTAAAAAAATTCAATAATTTCTTATATTTTATAATCACATTATTATCAATATATTATAAAATTTAACAATTTTTTATATATTATTAAATAAAAAATACTTTACCAATAAGTAAATTTTAATATATTTAAGATTTCTAAAAATCTTTCATTTATTTTATAAAATTTAATTTATTAATTTAATTTTATTATATATTCTATGTTTGTGTACTTGTGACTCTTTTATTTTTTATTTTTTTTATCTTTATACTATAGTTGTGCATCATCTTTAATTTTGAAATAATCATAATGTTAAGATATTAGATCATGACCATTAGCTATGTTAATTTGTTACGTTATTATTCAATTTTATTTTTTTAAAATTATAAATGAATTTATTTATGAATATATTATAAAATTTAATAATTTTTTTATATATTATTAAATAAAAAATACTTTATCAATAAGTATATTTTAATATATTTAAGATTTCTAAAAAAATTTCATTTATTTTATAAAATTTAATTTAATTATATATTCTATGTTTATGTACTTGTGACTCTTTGAATTTTTATTTTTTTATCTTTATACTATAATTGTGCATCATCTTTAATTTTGAAGGATAATCATAATGTTAAGATATTAGATCATCGTCATTAGCTATGTTAATTTGTTATGTTATTATTCAATTTTATTTTTAAAAAAATTATAAATAAATTTATTTAGAATTTTATTAAATGAATTTTTTAATTGTATTTGGGCATATCAATCACTATAATTATTATTCTTAAATTCTGAACCTATTGTCTATTGCATTATTGCATTTATTGGACATCGGAGATTAATTAACACAAGCATAATTTTTTTACTTTTTTTACATTTATTTAACTATATTATGTTATAGTTATTTCATGAATGTTCCACTTTAGATTTGGGATTCCTTTACTTGTATTTTATTTTCATGTTAAATGACTTAGATGAATTAGAGGAGTGGAAGTCACATTTTAGTACTTAAATGAATTAAATGACTTAGATGAATTAGAGGAGTGAGAGTCGTAATCTTAAATGAAGGAATTACTTAGATGAATTAAATGACTTAGGTGAATTAGATGAATTAGAGGAGTGAGAGTCTTTGAATGACTTAGATGAATTAGATTAAATAACATGGCTAATAAAAAAGGTGAAAGTAATATTAAATAACATGGCTAATAAAAAAGGTGAAAGTAATATTAAATAACATGGCTAATAAAAAAGGTGAAAGTCATATTAAACAACATGAGTATTAAAAAAAGTGAAAGTCGTGAATATTAAAAAAGGTCATTCTTTAGTGTTAAAAGGTCAACTTAAATTCAATTTAAAAGAGACTTCAACTTATTCATTTAATCTATCTAATTCATCTAAGTCATTTAACATGAATACTAAAAATGAATAAGTTGGCTAATAAAAAAGGTGAAAGTAATATTAAATAACATGGCTAATAAAAAAGGTGAAAGTAATATTAAATAACATGGCTAATAAAAAAGGTGAAAGTCATATTAAACAACATGAGTATTAAAAAAAGTGAAAGTCGTGAATATTAAAAAAGGTCATTCTTTAGTGTTAAAAGGTCAACTTAAATTCAATTTAAAAGAGACTTCAACTTATTCATTTAATCTATCTAATTCATCTAAGTCATTTAACATGAATACTAAAAATGAATACCAACTTATTCATTTAATCTAATTCATCTAAGTCATTCAAAGACTCTCACTCCTCTAATTCATCTAATTCACCTAAGTCATTTAATTCATCTAAGTAATTCCTTCATTTAAGATTACGACTCTCACTCCTCTAATTCATCTAAGTCATTTAATTCATTTAAGTACTAAAATGTGACTTCCACTCCTCTAATTCATCTAAGTCATTTAACATGAAAATAAAATACAAGTAAAGGAATCCCAAATCTAAAGTGGAACATTCATGAAATAACTATAACATAATATAGTTAAATAAATGTAAAAAAAGTAAAAAATTTATGCTTGTGTTAATTAATCTCCGATGTCCAATAAATGCAATAATGCAATAGACAATAGGTTCAGAATTTAAGAATAATAATTATAGTGATTGATATGCCCAAATACAATTAAAAAATTCATTTAATAAAATTCTAAATAAATTTATTTATAATTTTTTTAAAAATAAAATTGAATAATAACATAACAAATTAACATAGCTAATGACGATGATCTAATATCTTAACATTATGATTATCCTTCAAAATTAAAGATGATGCACAATTATAGTATAAAGATAAAAAAATAAAAATTCAAAGAGTCACAAGTACATAAACATAGAATATATAATTAAATTAAATTTTATAAAATAAATGAAATTTTTTTAGAAATCTTAAATATATTAAAATATACTTATTGATAAAGTATTTTTTATTTAATAATATATAAAAAAATTATTAAATTTTATAATATATTCATAAATAAATTCATTTATAATTTTAAAAAAATAAAATTGAATAATAACGTAACAAATTAACATAGCTAATGGTCATGATCTAATATCTTAACATTATGATTATTTCAAAATTAAAGATGATGCACAACTATAGTATAAAGATAAAAAAAATAAAAAATAAAAGAGTCACAAGTACACAAACATAGAATATATAATAAAATTAAATTAATAAATTAAATTTTATAAAATAAATGAAAGATTTTTAGAAATCTTAAATATATTAAAATTTACTTATTGGTAAAGTATTTTTTATTTAATAATATATAAAAAATTGTTAAATTTTATAATATATTGATAATAATGTGATTATAAAATATAAGAAATTATTGAATTTTTTTAATCTCCCATTCTAATTAAGATATTCAAATTTTGTGGCTTCGATTTCTTATCCATTAATTAAAAAATAATAATAATAAATAAATAAATTTAAAAAAATTCAAATTTTTTTATAGATAATTTACTTATTTAAAATAAATGTTGTTTTATCTTATTTCTATATTTTTAAAATTTAAAATTTACATTAAAAATATGTATCTAAAATCTTTTTACTTATCTAAAATAAAAAAATAATACATATTCTACTCATTTAAACATTTGCAATTTACAAAAACAAAATAATATAAACATCATAATAATAAAAGAGGGATGTAAAAGTACATGTCAGAAAGTCCAGCACTTTCAACAGAGTACGGGAGAGTTGAAAGCGTGCATGTCGGAAAAGCCGTCAGAAGAGTGGGGAGACTGACGGAAACGCAAACGGCACGGTGCAAATATGTTGCACCGTAGCCGGTGCCCTTCCAAAGGGTAGCACTATCCACATGCAACGTGTCTTAAGATATTTAAATCTGGTAGAACAATTTTATTAAAAACTCACAAATTTCGCCAAGTTCCCAATGTGGGATAAATATTGAAGCCATTGCCTGCCGCCAACTCTTCCTATGTGGACTACTCCAGCTATGATGCACATGGAGGGTCTGAATCTTTTGGTGTCCCCTACTACTTTATACATACTCTTCCTTTCTATGGATGTTCTCTACTGGTGTAGCTTCATTCTTCCACGTGAGTGCATGGACATGGAGCTAGATGATTTCCTTTCCATTCTATGTGAGATCCCCCTGCAATTTTTGAGCTTCCTCCTCATTTAGCGTGAGTCGTGGAGCTATGGATGTCATTAACGATATCGTGCCCTTTCAAATGTGGGTTGCCCCATTTCCTCAGACGTGAGTCTCTTGCAGGTCATCCCTTGCAGTCTTAACATGGGCTATGTTTGCTCCCTAATGGCATGTCCCCTACCGTCAAAATTCCAATCTACTGACGTGGGGGAGTCGTCTTTGTCTATTACGTGAGGCCCCTGCCATGTTTGGATTTGGATGGGAGTGGGAGCCCCTTGGGTATTTTATTTTTTTGAATTCTTGGCTTTACAATTCAGTGGCTTGGAGATTTTTGTGAAACAGGGGATACATTAGCTTTGAAGTTGTTCTTGGCATTGTAATTGAAGGTGTGTGGGTTTCTTCATTTCTTTGTTCATTGGAAACCCATTAATCTATTGAAGACATTTGTGCTTGTTAATATGGCTTTTATATTTGATGTTTGGAAAGGTACAATGCTGCAATGGCTGCTGCTGAACGTTTTCTTATGCTTATGTGATGATAATGATTGATCCTAATCCTCATTCACTTGCCTGCTCTGACAAATTCATGCATGGGGCTATGATCATCACTAAAAGAAAACTTTGAAATGTTATTTAGCCTTATTTTGATCATCATGAATGTGGATGACCCTCTTCAAGACTTTCAAGTAATGACTACACCCTACCAATCTAATGGAATCAGTCGAACCCCAAAATGGGTCCGACTAAAAAAAATTTCATTTCTAAAAAACTGATATGGAAAATTGATCCATCAACCCTATTGAACTGACTGGAATCACATTTGATTACAAGCTCACCACTAAAACTCATTTTAAATCATTTTTGCACGACTGTGAAAACTCTGTTAGGAGGCCTGTTGCCTGGCTTTAAAAAACTAATTCAAACATCTGGCTAGGCTCTAAAACTTTGGATATATTATCTCTCTGACACGTTCAATAAGCCTACCAAATCTCATTGCATGACAACATCAAGGTCAAAATATATTGACCTTCGAACATGCCTTCTTAAAATCACCTGCATATAAACATGTCAAAAAGTTGGAAAGTGCGTTTGATTTTGGCCTTGAAAACTAGGCAAACAGGGAAATGGTACTTTTTCATGAAGAGAATATAATTCTATGATTTGGGCTCATGATGAATCACAAGACGCAATTGGAAAGCATCTGAAGTGGGCTATCTGGATTTGCAGGATAGTGAATACCAGTAAAACAACATTTTTTGCGAATGGAATGGCCCTAGTAAAGTGTGTAGACGGATTCGTCAAGGCTTGAAAATTGACACACTTGTAATATTTTCAGAGTAGAAGATAGGGGAATAAACCATTTTATCTCACCAATCACAAACTCAAAGATATAACATCCTGAAGAGGGCTCCCAATCAATCTACACTTCTGAATACCAGTGAAACCTTAAAAATTTGCAAATGGAATCGTGTTTGAAAACTGATCAAATGGATTCATTATAATCTCAAATTTTGAACATAGAAATTCTCTGACCCCTAGAATATGATGCAAAATGAATTTTCTTACCTGGGTAAACTACTCAAAAGTTATTGCTTTTCAAACAGGGCTACCCAGAATTATGAATAGAATGCAAATTTGCAACAGAGGTAACTGACCAACTTTGAGGGGTTTAAAACCTAGCCAAAACATGTCAAAATGACTTGAAACTTGGAACATAGGTTCTTTGATATGCATACTAAACATCCACAAAGTGGTAGGTCATGAATCATAACTGGGTAAAAGATATTCAAATGCAAACATGCCCTCCTGTCAATGTTTGACACTTAGGCAAAAAATGTAGGACTGAAAACAACTCAAAATGGGACTTTGTAGAATGGTTCAAAATGTCGTTTTATCAATATGAAACACATGGAAGGGCTGAATAAAGGGTGTTAGAAACATAAAACACCACTTAGGAATTAATTCTATAGCCGAGCACATAGGCATGAAAAGCATTCATAGGGGGCTCAAAACTTAGAACTAGGTACTCAAAATTGAAATGCAATTTTGAGCATCAACACACCCTATTATTATTGCATAGCTTTTTTTCTTGCATGAGTACACTTTCTGTGGCCTTGAAATTTGATGAAAAGTGAAATATCTTACAGTTACTAAATTCCCATCGATGATTACATCTATAGAATTGAGGAAGCATTGCTTCTATTTTCATTGGTTACCTACTGATCTTTTCAAAGGTTTAGATCACAAACATGTTGTTTCCATGGCTTATGTCCATTAGGGATTTACTTTTTAAGTCATTTGCTTAAACTTCTTGTTACCCTATCTTTCTTATTTTCTTTTACAAATACTTGGTTAATTTAGGAATTCATATAGTTACATAATTAAAACTGCATTCATTACTAAAAAAAATACAAAAATATATTTCGTTTTGTCTATATTTTTTTTTAAATAGTAAGTAGATTCAACATCTTATCCAAAATTGGTTGAGCCAGCAAAGGCCTCCTCATGAACACTCATTTTTATCTTCTTTTGATTAGATTCTACTAGGTCGCAAGATTGTCTGAAACCTTGGAGTTGATTCGAGATCAATTTTTCAAGAGAGGAATTTGAAAGGATTCCTACCATTAAGCATCATGCAAAATGATAGCTCAACAGTGAGTAGTAAAACATACATGCAAATAATGCATGTTTATTAATACATATATAAATATATAAAAACACAAACTATACATGTCTATGTGTGCGCATGCATGTGTACATGTGTGTGCACATGCATGTGTGTACATGTACACACACACACACACACACACACACACACACACACACACAAATACATAAATCTATTTGTGTGTGTGTATGTGTGCACATGCGCGCACATGTGTTTTATTTAGCACATAATAGATATATTACTAGGTGTGTGTGTGTGTGTATATATATATATATATATATATATATATATATATATATATATATATATATATATATATATATATATATATATATGTATGTATGTGTATGTGTATATGTGTGCATATATATATATTTATATATACATGTATATCTATTCACAACAATATAAAAATATAAAAATATATATATATATATATATATATATATATATATATATATATATATATATATATATATATATATATATGACAACAAGAGCTGCAGAAGCAAGAGACAAAGTGTAAGAGAAATCAATGCTACAAAAACCAAAAACAACCTAAGACAAAGAAAAAAGGACGAACACAAGTACACCAAAGCCAACACTAGCCTTCCAAGAGGTAGCAAGATAGAGGTTCAAGAGGTGCCAAAAAAGAAGAACTACAAGGTGAATACACCATCAAGGTGGAGGGGGATTGTGATCCACTCAAAGAAAAGAAATAGAAGAATAAAGAGAAAGAAGTACCTTAAAATCCTTAGATGCTTTACAGGTTTCTCTAAGGAACACTACCCACATCATCCTAGTATAGTCATTAACAATAATCATGAAGTACCTTTCACCATAGAATCATCTTGTCTTCGTGGGACCACTCATATTTGTATGAATAATCTCCAATTTTGTTGTTGTGGTAAACTTCTTGGTAGGAAAGGAGCTTTTCTTCTTCTTAGCCATAACACAATCCTTACACATAACATTAGTGGGCTTAATAATTTTTGGTAAATCTCTAATAGAAAATATACTACTTGCCTTCACAATATTATCAAATTTTATATGAAATGGTGTTCTATGCCACAACCAATTGTTATCAACTTTTACAACCAAACATGTCATCTCTGTAGGGTTTAGCTAAAAAACATTACTTCTAGATCTTGTACTAGTGTCAATCAACTTACCATCTTTGTCTTTAGTAATGCATGTATTTTCTATGAATTGTAGCTGATATCACTTATAAACCAACTATCCAACACTCAATAGGTTATTCATTAGTCCATCAACAAATTAAACATCATTTGTGTTAGTTGTTCTATCAAAAGTAATAGATCCTATTCTCATGATGTGACAAGTTGTATTTTTACCAACTCTAACAATTCCTTCATCATGACTATTAAAATTTTAAAAATTATTCATATCACTAGCCATATGATGTGAAAACCACTATCTATGTGTTGGAAATCTGATTGAAAAGATCATTGTTTAAGATTAAAGAGGGAGATTGTTGTTAAAAGAATGTTTTCAATCATTGTTTTGTCATTGATGTCAAAATTGCTATGTGTAGGAATGGAAATTGCTTATAAGATCCAAGTACTATCACTTAGTTGATTGATGAAGATGATTTAATCAACAAGATGTAACAAGAGTACCTTAGGAAAAGGTTGAGTTATGATTTTGTAATGAAGTGCAAGGATCAATTAAGACAATGGTTAACTATAAGAAGTTATGCTACACTTGGAAATATTAGAAGTATAAGTTGTAACAAGGTTAACTATAAAGCTTAAACTAAGTTCATCAGTGGGTGCCAAGAAAGCTAGTTTAAGCCGAGCAAATTTTTAGTAGGAGTTGAGAAGATAGAAAATCTAGTGTGTGCCAAGTGAACTTTAGGTGTCAAGTGAAGTTCAAGTGGTAAGAAAAGTAATAGGTGTTGAGCATTAGAAAATCTTAGTAGGTGCCAAGTAAACTTCAAGTGTCAAGCATCAGTAAAAACATAGTTGGTGTTGAGTAACATAGTATGTGCCAATCACTAGAATTTCAATATTGTTTGGCTACTGTATTATTGGAAATGACAAAGATTTACCAAATCTGAGCTAACAAAGTTGTTACCTTGAATTTTGTGAACCAGTTGGAGGATAAGGATGATGAGCTGGTGGCATAGAATTTTATGTAAACTATTTTTGAGTGAATTCAAGAGGATTCTTCATGATATTTCTAGAAGAAGAAAAATATGGGTAGATTCAATGAATCCTACCTAATCCATATGAATTGAAATTAAAAGAGGGAAGAATCAGGTGGGAAAAGAAACTCCAAGACTTCTATTTAAGGAGTCATAGACCAAGAAGCAAGAGCTTTTGGTGTGTCAAATTGTAAAGTGGTTAGAAGGGTGTCAAGGAGAAGACATCTAGGAGAAGGAAGAACAGAGTACATAGACTCTACTTTGACAAGTGGTCAAAAAGAGAAGATCGCACTAGTACATTAAGCATGGAGACTCAAGGAGACAAAGCTTGAAAGGAGAGCAAGTTGTCAAGAGTTGTAGAGACTAAAAGCCAAGCAATGTTATGAGCTAAGAAGTGCTATGAAATTTGCAAGTTAACTTGTATGTTGTAATTAGGTCAAATCCCTTGTTGTTACTCTCTAGAAATTATATCAGTTAGGGTAAAGGAAAATCCTATGGACTTAGGTTGGTCTAACAGCCATCTGCAAATCCTTTAACAGGGTGGCATTCCAAGTGAATATTCTAAAGTCCTCTAACCAGGCCCACTTCTAATAGAGTGGCTAAATCCTTTAACCAAGTCACATTTAATAGTGTGTTGTAGCCTTTAACAGGGAAGGCCTTTCATAGGGCATCACTTTAGAAGAGTGAAAATTAAGAAGCATATTACTAGTGGTTTTTACCAAATTGGGTTTCCATGTAAATCACTATGTTATGTGTTGAATCTTTTCATGTATTATGCTTTCATGTTGATTTACAGTAACTTGTTAAATGGGAAAGTTAAAGCTTGGATGAATGAATAAGTTTTATGGGCACACTTTCCTTGATGAAAAAGTTTGAATAGGACATTTGGACCTTGAATAACTAATTCAAACCACCTCCCCCCCCTTAGTTATTCTAAAGCATTTCTAAAAATTGGTAGTAGAGCCATCTGTTGATTTAGTTTCAAGGTACTAGAAGTAGGAAGATTAAGATGTCCAAGAGAGAAGTTTCCAAGCTCAACAAAGACAAATTTGTTGCATGGTAGAGTCTGATGAAATTATACCTTGGATCAATAGGTGATTATGCAAAAACCTCAATTGGAACAGATCATGTAGACCCAGTTGGACCTCTTACTACAGATGATTTGAGCAAAAGGAAGGAGCACAATCAGGTAATGTTGGAGATTGCCTATGCACTTAGCTATGCTGAATTCGATGACATCAAGGGATGTGATACTACATTCAAAATGTGGAAAGACCTATCAAATATCTATGGAGGAGATTAGAATGTTCAAAGAGTAAAGAGAGAAAGCATCAAAGAAAAGTTTGATGACATGAAAATGGAGGACAGTGAGAATGTTGCTCAATATGGATCCAAAATGAAAGAAGTGGTAAGTGCAATAAGAAGTCTAGGTGGTCAATTGGAAGAAGAGACTGTAAATAGAAAATACTTGAGAACCCTGCTCCCTATCTATGCTATTATAGTTTCTGCCATCCAAGAGCTAAGGTGTGAACAAGGAAACAGAAATACCTTTGAAGGAATAGTGGGAAGACTTACTGCACTTGAATTGTCAAATTTTGATAACAATAAACCTAAGAACCTTGAATATGCTTTCAAGGCCAAGCTAACATTGAATGACACTAAGGAGGTGACATCCAAGAAAAAGAATAGAAAAGGAAAACATGCATCCAGTGATAGCAATACAAATGAAGAAGATGTGGAACAGTTGGAACCACTACTGGCTAGGAGATTCTATAGAGGCAAATCTAAATTTAAAGGTAAGCTCCTTTTCATTTGTTTCAATTGCAACGAAGTAGGTCAAATTGCTGCAAGATGTACATAGAGGAAAAACTACAAAGAAGGAAACAAGTACAAGAACAAAAGTGAAGATAATAGCAGAGATTACAAGGACAAAGGCAAAAGATGCTACATTGTTGAAGAAGACTCTAATAAGAAAGATGATGAAGTCTATGTGGCCATGAAGGATGAATTAGATGAAGATGAAGCTATAGTACTAGTAACCTATGTGAACAAGAATGACAAGTGGATCATAGATAGTGGCTGCTCACATCACACGACAGTAGACAAAAGTAAGTTTATTACCTTTTTTCAGTATGATGGAAATAGTGTTAGATTTGGAAATGATGCTCCATGTCAAATCAAAGGAAAAGGCTCAATTAAACTTACAAAGAAAATTCATGTGATAATGCATACTATGTTGAAGGACTAAACTACAATCTATTGAGTGTATCATAGTTAGGCAATGTAGGTTGCAAAGTAGAGTTTGGAAACAAAATTTCCAAAATCTATGACACTAATGGAAATCTAATAGGAAAAGGTGAACAAACCAAAAGTAATCTATTTTACCTAGATATGGAAGATGAAACTTATCTTGTTGTTAGACTTGATGATGTGTGGTTGTGGCATAAAATATTGTGTCATGTTGACTTTGAAAATCTAATTAGCATTAGCAAGAAGAAGAAAGTTAGAGGTTTGCCTAAATTGAAGAAACTTGAGAACACAATGTGCAAACAATGTCAACTAGGGAAGATGACTAAATCTAGTTTCAAAAGTAAAACATATACTTCCAAGGAAGTACTAGAACTAGTCCATATAGACTTATGTGGTCCAATAGAAGTGCAAAGTTATCTAGGAGACAGATACATAATGCTATTTGTAGATGACTACTCCAGGATGATGGTTGCCATGTTTTTAAAGCAAAAATTTAATGCATTTCAAATGCTTAAGTGGTATTTGGCTAGAGTTGAGAAGGAAATAGGAAAGAGTTGAAGTGCCTAAGATCATACAGAGGAGGAGAGTTTACATCAAATGAATTTGAGATATTATGCAATGACAAAGGTATTAAAAGGCAAACATCAACACCAAGAACTCCACCACAAAATGGTATTGTTGAAAGAAGGAATAGATCAGTAATAAACTAAGATAGAACCTTAATGATGGAGAAAAATGTTGCTCTAAACTACTAGAGAGAAGCTATAAGTATTTTTTTTACACCCTAAATAGAGTACAAGTAAAGAAAGGTACAAATGCAACACCTTTTGAATTGCGATACAGCCACTCACCTAATGTAAAATATTTCAAAATATTTTCTTGTAAATGCTATATTCTTAAAGATACTAGAAATGGAAAGTTTGATGCAAAGAGTGATGAAGGCATATTCCTTGGATACTCCACTAGAAGAAAAGCATATAAGTGTTTGAATACTAACACTAACAAGATAGTGGAGAGTGCAAATGTAAATTTTGATGAGCATGTAGAAGTCCAAGCTAATGAGTCCACAAAATCAAAAGATTATAGATCTTTTGTATACTTATATGAAGGAATGACTATTGAAGATAATGCTACCAATCAAGTTGGGAATCAACAACAAATCTCAGTATCAGCTGAGTCATAGCTAGTGAATGTTGAGCTATATTCAGAAGCCAAGTTGTAGAATGAAGAAAATGCACATTCTAACTCTAAAAATAGTACACATGAAAGAGATGATGAAGTACCAAATAGAGAAGAGAAAAATGAATCTAAAGTTGAAGGATCAAACATGGAAAGAAGGACATGACCAAGATTAGCCAAGTATGTGAGAAGACATCACCCAACAGATCAAATAATTGGTGACAAGGATGCCAAACCAATGACAAGGAATAGACTAAGGAATGAATCATGTTTTTTGAGCAAGGTTGAGCCCAAAATAGTAAAAGATGCACTAAAAGATGATGACTAGTATAAAGCTATGGAAGAGGAGATAGATTAGATTGAGAAGAACAAAACTTGGACCCTAGTTCCTAGACCAGCTGATAAGAATGTAATTGGTACCAAATGGGTGTTTAAGAAAAAAGTTGATGAGAATGGTGAGATAACTATAAAAAAAGCTAGATTAGTTTACAAAGTCTATGCACAAGAAGAAGGACTAGATTATGGGGAAACATTTGCCCCTATTGCAAGAATGGAAGAAGTAAGAACATTACTCGCATATGCTACTAACAAAGGTTTCAAATTCTACCAAATGGATGTGAAGTCTACCTTTTTAAATGGTATACTAGAAGAAGTCTATATAAAAAAACTAGAGGGATTTGTTGATAAAAACAACAAAGATATGGTTTGCAAACTACATAAGGCACTTTATGTTTTGAAGCAAGCACCTAGAGCATGGTATGAGAGACTACACAAATATCTTGTGAAGATAGGATTTGAGAGAATAGATGATAACGAAAAGTTGTATATCAAGGCTAAAAAAGGTAAAGACAATATGATATCTGAAATCTTTGTTGATGATATAATATTTAGAGGAAAAGATGTTCTATGCAAAGATTTTGCTGATGAAATGAAACATGAGTTTGAAATGTCAATGTTTGGAGAAATCAAATTCTTTGTTGGATTACAAGTACATCAATTGAAGCATGACATATTTTCAACCTAATCAAAATACATCAAGGAGATACTCAAAACATTTGGATTGGAAGACTCAAAACTAGTCAGCACACCAATGGTGACAGGACATAAGTTATCCAAGAATGATGAGTCAGCTAAAGTGAATCAGACAATGTATAGATCAATGATTGGAAAGTTGCAATATGTTGTATATAGTAGACCATACATTGCATTAGTTGTTGGAATTGTGGCAAGATTTTTTGCAAATCTAAGGAAAAATCATCTAATGGTAGTAAAGAGAATAATGAGATACCTAAAAGGAACTGATGACTTTGGTCTGTTCTACAAGAGGAGTGAAAATTTTGAGCTAAGAGCCTACAATGATGTAGATTGGGGAGGTAATATTGATGATATAAAAAGCACTAGTGGAGGAGAATTTTTCTTGGGAAGAAGCTTGATTACATGGACTAGCAAAAAACAAAGTTGTACCTCACAATCAACAGCAGAAGTTGAATATGTTACAGCTGCTATCAATTGCACCAATATTGTATGGATCAAACATTTATTGTAAGGTATGAAGGAATAAGTGAATGAGCTTGTGATACATTATTGTGACAATAAAAGTGCTATCAACATATCAAAGAACCTTGTAATGCATGCTAAAACCAAGCATATTGCAATCAAGTATCACTATGTAAGAGAATTGGTGGAAGACAAACAAGTTAAGATGTAGTATGTTAGCTCAAAGGAACAAATTTTTGACATCTTCATAAAATCACTACCTAAAGATGCTTTTGAGTATGTTACAGGTAAGTTAGGGGTGATACCCCTAGCCAAGGCTACTTAAGATAAAGCAAGATTTCCCTACATCAAATGAGCTGATTGTTGAGATATTACACATTGATGTAGAGGATATTTACTTTAGGATTCATGCCTAAAGTAATTAAAGTGATGAAGTCCCAAATTAGTCACAAGTAAGGTGACAGAGGGAGAAATTGAAGGAACTTATAAATGCTACACTTGCATGATAAGATGTTGAAATGTTAATATGTCTTTGGCATTGTTGTCAAAGAGGGAGAAATGTCAAGAAACTAATCAACAACATTTGATCAATAGTTGAGGGAGAAGATGAAGAAGCTGATTAGAATAAAAAAAAGCAGAAGATGAGCAATGCACACAAAGGGAGAAAATGTAGGAAGGAAGAAAGAAAATAAAAAGTATACAGTAGCTAAGAGGGAGAAGTAGAAATGAAGCAATTAGGACAGTAGATCAAAAGAGGGAGATGTGAAAACTAATGGTAACACAATTAATTTTTGGCATTTGACTTACTGTTCTAACCTAGTTAGCATTTGTTTAAATAGTTTAGTCTGATGGTTAATCAGTTTGGTTTGCCATCAATGCCAAAGAGGGAGATTGTTGGAAATCTAGTTGAAAAGATCATTATTGAAGATCAAATAGGGAGATTGTTGTTAAAAGAATGTTTTCAATCAAGGATACAACAACTAAGAGGGAGAAGAAGAAATCAAGTAATCAGAATAGTAGATCAAAAGAGGGAGATGTGAAAACTAATGGTAACACAATTACTTTTTGGCATTTGACTTACTATTCTAACCTAGTTAGCATTTGGTTAAATAGTTTAGTCTGATGGTTGATTAATTTGATTTTCCATCAATGGCAAAGAGGGAGATTGTTGAAAATCTAATTGAAAAGATCATTGTTGAAGATCAAAGAGGGAGATTGTTGTCAAAACAATGTTTTCAATCATTGTTTTGTCATTGTTGTCAAACCTACTAAGTGTAGGAATGACAATTGCTTATAAGATCCAAGTACTATGACTTAGTTGATTGATGAAGAGGGTTTAATCAATAAGATGTAACAAAAGTACCTAAGGAAAAGGTTGAGTTATGATTTTGTAATGAAGCGCAAGAATCAATTAAGACAATGGTTAAATGATGTATTGATAACATATCAAAGATATAGAGGTTGGCTACACTTGGAAATATTAGAAGTATAAGTTGTAACAAGGTTAACTATAAAGCTTAAACTATGTTCATTAGTGGGTACCAAGAAAGCTAGCTTAAGTTGAGAAAATTTTTAGGAGTCAAGAAGATAGAAAATCTAGTGTGTGCCAAGTGAACTTCAGGTGTCAAGTGAAGTTCAAGTGGCAAGAAAAGTAATCGGTGCCGAGCATTAGAAAATCTTAGTAGGTACTGAGTAAACTTTAGGTGTCGAGCATCAGTAAAAACATAGTTGGTGTCGAGTAATACAGTATGTGTCGATCACTAGAATTTCAAGAGTGTTGAGTTGTTGCATCATTAGAAATGATGAAGATTCATCAAATCTGAGCTAACAAACTTGTTACCTTGAATTTTGTGAACTAGTTGGAGGATAAGGATGATGAGCTGGTGGTACAGAATTCTATGTAAACCATTTTTGAGTGAATTCAAGAGGATTCTTCATGATATTTCTAGAAGAAACAAAATATGGTTAGATTCAATGAATCCTACCTAATCCATACAAATTGAAATTAAAAGAGGGAAGAATCAAGTGGGAAAAGAAACTCCAAGACTTCTATTTAAGGAGTCATAGACCAAGAAGCAAGAGATTTTGGTGTGTCAAATTGTAAAGTGGTTAGAAGGGTGTCAAGGAGAAGACATCTAGGAGAAGGAAGAACAGAGTACAGAAACTCTACTTTGACAAGTGGTCAGAAAGAGAACATTGCACTGGTACATTAAGCATGGAGACTCAAGGAGACAAATCTTGAAAGGAGGGAAAGTTGTCCAGAGTTGCAGAGACTAAAATCCAGGAAATTTTATGAGCTAAGAAGTGATGTGAAATTTTCAAGTTAAATTGTATGCTATAATCAAGTCAAATCCCTTAGTGTTACTCTCTAGCAATTGTATCAATTAGGGTAAAGGAAAATCCTATGGACTTAGGTTGGTCTAACAACCATTTGTAAATCCTTTAATAGGATGGCATTCCAGATGAATGTTCTAAACCCACTTCTAACAGGGTGATTAAATCCTTTAACTAGGTCACATTTAACAATGTGTTGGAGCCTTTAATAGGGCATCACTTCAGAAGAATGAAAATTGAGTATCATGTTACTGGTGGTTTTTCCCAAATTAGGTTTCCACATAAATCACTATGTTATGTGTTGAATCTTTTCATGTGTTATGCTTGCATGTTGATTTACAGTAACTTGTTGAATGGGAAAGTTAAAGCTTGAATGAATGAATAAGTTTTACGAGTACACTTTACTTGATGAAAAAGTTTGAATAGGACATTTTGACCTTGAATAACTAATTCACCCCCCCCCCAGTTATTCTAAAACATTTCTAACACTATGGTCCAATGAGCTTTCTTCTCAACTTGCAACACTAGGGCTTTCTCTTCTCTCTCTTCTTTTTCAAGATTTTCTTCTTTTATAGCTACAAATTCTAACTCATCATTACTTTCACTCTGAACTCTCTAATTAGGCTCATCATCTTCATTTGCAAAACATTCTCTAGGCCTTCTAGAATTGAAATTATTTTTGTACTTTTTCATTCTTTTAGGATACTTAGAAGCACAATGACCAAATTCATCACAAGTCCACCATTTAAAAAATTTCTTACCATTTGGTTCTCTCCTTTCAATTAAGGAAATTCATTTTTCATTTATTTTCTCTTCCTCAAATCTCAATCTACTACTACTAGTATAAACTCCATTGGTGCTTGCACTTCTTGACAAGGAAGGGTGAATACTTAATGTACTAAAAGTAGTTCCCCTCTAAGAAATCTTTAACAGGTTTCAAGTCTTTTTTTGTTGCTTCCAATCTTCCAAGAAGGGTTTCTTTGGTAAATTTATCAATAAAAGGTACCACTTGTTCAATCATTTGTGTTGTCTTCTTGAATAGTATTGTTAGTGTTTTCCAAATCTTCCATATAATCTCATCTTCATCTTTAGATCCATTATAGGACTTGATTCTTGCAATAATTTTTGATATTCTACCAATATAGCTTCTTACATATTCATCTTCCATCATTTTAGCATCTTGAAATAAACATATCCAATTTTGTAATTTGATTCTCTTAGCACTCTTATCACCTTCAAAAGTAGATTTCAAAGATGTCAAAATTCCATGAGATGTTTATAAGGATTTTACTTGACTATATTCATTTTCAAGAAGAGCTGACAATAATGCTTCTCTAGCAAGCATGTCACACGTAAATAGATCTATTTCAACTTCATTACATTCTTCAAGTTTTCTTTCTTCCACAATCTTCTTTCCATTCTTCATCATTAGCCAATATCCTAGACCCATGCATAGAAAACATGTCTTCATCTTCTCTTTCCAGTTTTCATAGATAACTTTGTCAAACTTAGAAATTTTCTTTTTGAAATGAACCCCCATTGATCTCCTTAATTTTTTAATATTTTCCTTCAAGGAATTGATGCTCTGATACCAATTGTTAGATAGTTGTTGGTAAACAGATTGTTCTTTCCAATGTAACTCTTAAATGCCCAAACCTATGAGAAACAATTTGATACCAACAGTTGGATAATCTATCATGAGATTGATAGATTTCCTCTGAATTGAAAGGTACAGCTCCCTTCTCAATGATATTCAGTGAATTTGTTTGTTCCTAAACTAATTGGGTACGTTCTTAACCCAAGAACAAAAGAGGAAAACCAAGCCAGCCCTAGACAGAGCTAACTCAGGCAGAGAATTCAGTTCTACACCTAGCCGACCCCAGGAATTCACATTTCCTATGACTTCCCGACATTGGTAATGCAATATGAATGCTATGTATGCAAATGCATTGGAAAATGAAATGAAAGAGAGTGTTAAATAATCCCAATTCTTGTAATCGAAACGTCTGCAAATACTCTAATCTACAACCCATTCATAATTCAACACAAGATGGAAGATGATGCCCAAAACTAAAAATAACAATACTCTGATTGATAATAATCAAAGGAGAAATACTAAATGCCCTAATTTAGAATAAAACCCTTGTTGTTTTAAACATCACAAATAAGAATACTCAGATTTTATTTGCTCACAACTTATGCTCAATCTATTAAAAAAACTCGAACTCTTAACATGCATAATGAAAATGCAAAACAAGTTAAACTAAGTTCCTCCCCCTACGCCAGCTCCTGTCTCTTGCAGAAAAGAAGAACCCCCATCAATGGAAAAGGTTTTACAATAATTACATTCTCCAGCAACTGTTGGTTTCTTCTAGTGACTTTTCAGTTCTGTAACCGATCTTCTCTCTTTGACTTCTCAAATTTTTCCTTTTGAAAACTAATATGCTTATTAACTTTTAAAGTTAATAATGATAGATATTAACATATTTAAATTATATGTTAACAATTGACATTTAAATATGTTAAATCAATATCAAAATCTTTCCTTCATTGAGTGGACAGCAAAATAAATAGTTCTGCCAGGTAAAAATGAGCTATTTTTCTTGGGGCATATCCTTTTATTCCACCATTGGATTGAGCTCATTTTTGGATATGTTCTTCCAAACTTAGTTATCTTCATCCAGACTAGAGCGATCGGAAAAATAGTCAATGAGTAAAAAGATATGAATTTCTAAATTCTGCTCTATATGACTGCTACAAAATCAGAATTAATAAAATAAAATTTCCAGCCATTGTTCTTTCAATGCTCTATAATCCATGTCTTCAATCTGCAACAATTTTATCTTCAATGCTTACAATGTTATTATTTTCTAAAATTTGGGAGAGATTCTCTGGAATTCTTATAGCGGAAATCTGATTTTTGTCTTCTCCCTTGGTGGAAAATTGAACTTTGATTGCGAAAGTCGCAGTTGAAAATGAACTTTCCATTTCCATGTAGTGGGCACAATTTTGATGTAGATTGATTCACAAATTATTTTTCTAGAGTAATCTTGATGATAGACCCCATATACCTTCATCTTGGATTGAGATTTTCCTTTTCTCTCCTCATGTGGGAAATTGGACTTTGCTTGCAAAAGTCGTAGTTGAAAATGAATTTTTCGTTATGCATTTTTCTTTTTGCTGGAAAATGAAATATTTCCTTCTCCAATGGAAAATTAGAAAATGACTACGAAAAGCGAAGTAGAAAATGATTTTTCCATTACACATTTTTCCTTTGGTGGAAAATGAAACATTTGCTTCTCCAATGGAAAATTTGAAAATGACTGCGAAAGTCGCAGTGGAAAATGAGTTTTCCACTACACTTCATTTTTCCTTTGGTGGAAAATCCCAAGTTGACTTCTCCATTGCAAAAAATTAGAAAAGTACTTCTCCATGATGGAAAAATTAATTTTGACTTCTCTATTGCAAAAAATTAGAAAATGACTACGAAAGCCGCAGTGGAAAATGAGTTTTCCACTACACTTCATTTTTCCTTTGGTGGAAAATCCCAAGTTGACTTCTCCATTACAGAAAATTAGAAAAGTACTTCTCCATGGTGGAAAAATGAATTTTGACTTCTATTTGCTTCCACATTTGCATATTTGGACTAAGAAATTATTCAATCCTTCATAGAAATTTTATTAAACACACTGAGAACAATTTTAAGAAATTCTTTATGGGTGACGACTTTAAAAGTTTTTAAAATGGTGTACTGAAAGTGCACCTATAGTTGGCTCTGAATGGGGATTATGTGCTACAAAGTGCATAAAGAAATGAGAATCTCTAGCAAAAGACAAGTGCCTATCCATTGAGTTACAGAGTCTAAGCACAAAGAAGGCCATCAAAGAATTGCTTGTCGAGAGGGCGGAGGGGAGTAAGGCAAAACCAAAATTGAGAATGCAAAGAACATTAAGCTACACACACTGAAATTGTGGAAACAAAAGCTTATTTACAAATACAGGTGAGGAGACCTCACCAAAAAAAAGAGCAAGCAGGAAGAAATTCACACATGGCCATTAATCGGAAGAGAGAAGTATGAACCTTTCTGAAAAAGAAAATTATGCTCTAGCAAGTTAAACCAACAACATTTACCCTTGGAAACTTCATCATAATAAAAATTGAATCCAAAGGTACACTAAAAATACGTGGCCCAGAAATCCCTTCCAAACAACAATTCTTCATCATATATTTCTGATTCATCTGTGCCTACCTGCACATTACTTCTTGCACCAGTAATCATTTTTTGTGAGGAAGAAAGGTATAAAGATTCTGAATCTAGTATGGGAACACACTCACCTTCATATCTTTCTACAACATCATTTTTAATAGAGATTCCAACAGCTGAAACAATATTAAAAAATTTAGGATACTCAAATGGTTCTAAAAATGATGTTCCATCATATGCACCTTTATCACAGTCGGTTTGAATAGAACTTTTAGATTTCAAATCTAGGCTGAAGTAAAATGATTCTTCATCACACATAGGGTCAATTTGGACTGAAGTAAATTCATCCTTTCTAGTAGCTATCAAGTCTGAAAACTCCTTATCCAAATTCAAAACTTCAATACTTGAATCGGTTGTAGAAGAAGACTTACATTTGGCAAGCACCAAGACTCGATTAGCTTCTATTTTATGGCAAATAAAAATATAATCTAGTTCTTTGTCCTCCCCATGATGTTGCAACACTTTGTCAGTCAAAGAGAATCTCTGCTCAAACTTTGTTCTTGCAACCACTTCTTCAATCATATTTTTAGATTTGGTAAAATAATTATCAACACATGCTCCATCCTTTTTGTCAACACAAATTTCTTCAAGAAAACTCAGAGTTGTATTATCTTTGAAATAAAATGATTCCAACATAGAATCATCATCAACTTGTGTAGGTTTAAAATCACTTTTACAAATATCTTCTTCAAACTTAAAAGTTTCATATTCCACTTGCTTACAAACCAAAGGATGATTTTCAAATAAAACTTTATGTAAAACATGATCATCATTTTCATCAAATCTAAAACTTGTAACCTCAAGAACAAAAGAAACCATCGACAAATCGTCATTTTCTATTTCACTTACCATTTCCCAGTCGCTATCAAGAGTGTCTTTTTCCATTGAAATTTGTGCCTTTGGAAATTGGGGTATTTCTTGTTCTCTAAGAACTAAACAATTAACTAACATTGGTTCTTGATTTATTGGTTTTTCTTCAGGCACATTTGCTGAAACATAACTCCCTTTTCTTTGGTCTTGGACATTAAAGTACTGCTGGTATACACACCTCAACAATAGAGTGGATTGATGATCTTCGGAGAGACTTAATCTCTTCTTTTCAGCTTTAGCAATGCTTTGTTTAAACGCAGTCCAAAGAAATTGTAAATTGAAATCACTTTCAGCTTCTATCTCTTTGAATGTGGGTTTTCTTTTGGTTTTCTTTCTTGGTTGAACCTCTTGTTCACTCAAGACCGAAAAATTATAGGAGATGTGATGGTGCGGAACTTCTGCAATCTCATCATTATCTACCTTCAATTCTTTTCTTAGCTGCAACACCCTTTCTCTACAATGGTGCAATAACTTTCATTTTACTTCCAGCTCCTTTAATTTGTGATACCTAGCACAAACACTTCTCCATAAAAGGATTGGTGCATGATCTTCTTCAATGCTCAAATTCATTTTTCTCCCACGAGTAATGCTTTCTCTAAAAGCATCAAACAAATCACACAATACTGGATCATGTGTTTGATGAAGTTCAATCGAAGAAGGATCTGGCCTTCTTCCTTTCACAACTTTAATGGGCATGGTCTTTGAATAACAGAGTCGCCAATCTCCTGCAAGTAGAGATAATAATAATTCTAAAAATGAAAGCACTAGACTCTTCAACCAAAAATGATGAGAATCAAAATAGAGTTGCCAATCTCAAGTAGAGATAATAATAAAAATTGAGGAAGTAAAACATCAACACTAATCTTCTTTTCCGCTCCCCCAGCAGAGTTTCCAAAAATCTATTGGTAAAAAAAATGTTCTTAACAATGTAACTCTTAAATGCCCAAACCTGTGAGAAATAATTTGATACCAATAGTTGGATAATCTATCATGAGATTGATAGATTTCCTCTGAATTGAAAGGTACAGCTCCCTTATCAATGATATTCAATGAATTTGTTTGTTCCTAAACTAATTGGGTATGTTCTTAACCCAAGAATGAAAGAGGAAAACCAAGCCATCCCTAGACAGAACTAACTCAGGTAGAGAATTCAGTTCTACACCTAGCCAACCCTAGGAATTCACATTTCCTATGACTTCCCGACATTGGTAATGCAATATGAATGCTATGTATGCAAATGCATTGGAAAATGAAATGAAAGAGAGTGTTAAATAATCCCAATTTTTGTAATAGGAATGTCTGCAAATACTCTGATCTACAACCCATTCATAATTCAACACAAGATGGAAGACGATGCCCAAGAGGGAAAATAACAATACTCTGATTGATAATAATCAAAGGAGAAATACTAAATTCTTTGATTTAGAATAAAACCCCTATTTTTTTGAACATCACAAATAAGAATACTCAGATTTTATTTTCTCACAACTTATGCTCAATCTATTACAAAAACTCAAACTCTTAACATGCATAATGAAAATGGAAAACAAATTAAACTAAGTTCCTCCCCCTACTCTAGCTCCTGTCTCTTGCAGAAAAGAAGAACCCCCATCAATGGAAAAGGTTTTACAATAATTACATTCTCCAGCAACTGTTGGTTTCTTCCAGTGACTTTTCAGTTCCGTAACCGATCTTGTCTTTGACTTCTCATATTTTTCCTTTTGAAAACTGATATGCTTATTAACTTTTAAAGTTAATAATGATAGATATTAACATATTTAAATTATATGGTAACAATTGGCATTTAAATATGTTAAATCAATATCAAAATCTTTCCTTCATTGAGTGGACAGCAAAATAAATAGTTCTGCCAGGTAAAAATGTGTCATTTTTCGTGGGGCATATCTTTTTATTCCACCGTTGGATTGAGCTCATTTTTGGATTTGTTCTTCCAAACTTAGTTATATTCATCCAGACTAGAGCGATCGAAAAAATAATCAATGAGTAAAAAGATATGAATTTTTGAATTCTGCTCTATATGACTGCTACAAAATCAGAATTAATAAAATAAAATTTCCAGCCATTGTTCTTTCAATGCTTTATAATCCATGTCTTCAATATGCAAAAATGTTATCTTCAATTCTTACAATCTTAATTCTCTGCTAAAATTTGGGAGAGATTCTATGGAATTCTCATAGCGAAAATTTGACTTTTGTCTTTTGCCTTGGTGGAAAATTGAACTTTGACTGCGAAAGTCGCAGTGGAAAAAGAATTTTCCATTTCCATGTAGTGGGCACAATTTTGATGTAGATTGATTCACAAATTATTTTTCTGGAGTAATCTTGATGCTAGACCCCATATACCTTCATCTTGGATTGAGATTTTCCTTTTCTCTCCTCATGTGGAAAATTGGACTTTGCCTATGAAAGTCATAGTGGAAAATGAATTTTCAGCTATGCATTTTACTTTTTCCTTGAAAATGAAATATTTGCTTCTCTAATGGAAAATTAGAAAATGACTACGAAAAGTGAAGTAGAAAATGAGTTTTCCATTACACATTTTTCCTTTGGTGGAAAATGAAACATTTTCTTCTCCAATGGAAAATCTAAAAATGACTACGAAAGTCGCAGTGGAAAATGAGTTTTCCACTACACTTCATTTTTCCTTTGGTGGAAAATCCCAAGTTGACTTCTACATTGTGGAAAATTAGAAAAGTACTTCTCCATGGTGGAAAAATGAATTTTGACTTCTCCATTACGAAAAATTAGAATATGACTGCAAAAGTCGCAGTGGAAAATGAGTTTTCCACTACACTTCATTTTTCCTTTGGTGTAAAATCCCAAGTTGACTTCTCCATTGCGGAAAATTAGAAAAGTGCTTCTCCATGGTGGAAAAATGAATTTTGACTTCTATTTGCTTCCACATTTGCATATCTGGACTAAGAAATAATTCAATCCTTCATAGAAATTTTATTAAACACACTGAGAACAATTTTAAGAAATTCTTTATGGGTGGCGACTTTAAAAGTTTTTAAAATGGTGTACTGAAAGTGCACCTATAGTTGGCTCTGAATGGGGATTATGTGCTGCAAAGTGCATAAAGAATCCAGAATCTCTAGCAAAAGACAAGTGCCTATCCATTGGGTTACAGAGTCTAAGCACAAAGAAGACCATCAAAGAATTGCTTGTCAGGAGGACGGAGGGGAGTAAGGAAAAACCAAAATTGAGAATGCAGGGAACATTAAGCTACACACACCAAAATTGTGGAAACAAAAGCTTATTTACAAATACAAGTGAGGAGACCTCACCAAAAAAAAGAGCAAGCAAGAAGAAACTCACACATGGCCATTAACCGGTAGAGAGAAGTATGAATAGTTCTGGAAAAGAAAATTATGCTCCAACAAGTTAAACCAACAACATTTCCCCTTGGAAACTTCATCATAATCAAAACTGAATCCAGAGGTACACTGAAAATACGTGGCCCAAAAATCCCTTCCAAACAACCATCCTTCATCATATATTTCTAATTCATCTGTGCCTGCCTGCACATTACTTCTTGCACCATTAATCATTTTTTCTGAGGAAGAAAGGTATAAAGATTCTGAATCTAGTACAGGAAAACACTCACCTTCATATCTTTCTACAACATCATTTTTAATAGAGATTCCAATAGCTGAAACAATATTGAAAAATTCAGGATACTCAAATGGTTCTGAAAATGATGCTCCATCATATGCACCTTTATCACAGTCGGTTCGAATAGAACTTTTAGATTTCAAATCCAGGCTGAAGTAAAATGATTCTTCATCACACATAGGGTCAATCTGGACTGAAGTAACTTCATCCTTTCTACTAGCTATCAAGTCTGAAAACTCCCTATCCAAATTCAAAACTTCAATACTTCAATTGGTTGTAGAAGAAGACTTACATTTGGCAGGCACCAAGACTCGATTGGCTTCTATTTTATGGAAACTAAAAATATAATCTGGTTCTTTGTCCTCCCCATGATGTTGCAACACTTTGTCAGTCAAAGAGAATTTCTGCTCAAACTTTTTTCTTGCAACCATTTCTTCAATCATATTTTTAGATTTGGTAAAATGATTATCAACACATGCTCCAGCCTTTTTGTCAACACAAATTTCTTCAAGAAAACTCAGAGTTGTATTATCTTTGAAATAAAATGATTCCAACATAGAATCATCATCAACTTGTGTAGGTTTAAAATCACTTTTACAAATATCTTCTTCAAACTTAAAATTTTCATATTCCACTTGCTTACAAACCAAAGGATGATTTTCAAATAAAACTTTATGTAAAAGATGATCATCATTTTCATCAAATCTAAAACTTGTAACCTCAGGAACAAAAGAAACCATAGAAAAATCTTCATTTTCTATTTCACTTACCATTTCCTAGTCACTATCAAGAGTGTCTTTTCCCATTGAAATTTGTGCCTTCGGAAGTTGGGGTACTTCTTGTTCTCTAAGAACTGAACAATTAACTAACATTGGTTCTTGATTTAATGGTTTTTCTTCAGGCACATTTGCTGAAACATAACTCCCTTTTCTTTGGTCTTGGACATTAAAGTACCACTGGTATACACACCTCAACAATAGAGCGGATTGATGATCTTCAGACAGACTTAATCTCTTCTTTTCAGCTTCAGCAATGCTTTGTTTAAATTCAGTCCAAAGAAATTGTAAATTGAAATCACTTTCAGCTTCTATCTCTTTGAATGTGGGTTTTCTTTTGGTTTTCTTTCTTGGTTGAACCTCTTGTTCACTCAAGACCAAAAAATTATAGGAGATGTGATGGTGCAGAACTTCTGCAATCTCAGCATTATCTACCTTCAATTCTTTTCTTAGCTGCAACACCCTTTCTCTACAATGGTGCAATAACTTTCATTTTACTTCCAACTCCTTTAATTTGTGATACCTAGCACAAACACTTCTCCATAAAAGGATTGGTGCATGATCTTCTTCAATGCTCAAATTCATTTTTCTCCCACGAGTAATGCTTTCTCTAAAAGCATCAAACAAATCATGCAATACTGGATCATGTGTTTGATGAAGTTCAATTAAAGAAGGATCTGGCCTTCTTCCTTTCACAACTTTAATGGGCATGGTCTTTGAATAACAGAATCGCCAATCTCTTGCAAGTAGAGATAATAATAATTCTGAAAATGAAAGCACTAGACTCTTCAACCAAAAATGATGAGAATCAAAATAGAGTCGCCAATCTCAAGTAGAGATAATAATAAAAATTGAGGAATTAAAACTTTAGCACTAATCTTCTTTTCCACTTCCCCAGCAGAGTAGCCAAAAATCTGTTGGTAAACAAATTGTTCATTCCAATGTAACTCTTAAATGCCCGAAACTATGAGAAACAATTTGATACCAACAATTGGCTAATCTATCATGAGATTGATAGATTTCCTCTGAATTGAAAGGTACAGCTCCCTTATCAATAATATTCAGTGAATTTGTTTGTTCCTAAACTAATTGGGTACGTTCTTAACTCGAGAACGAAAGAGGAAAACCAAGCCAGCCCTAGATAGAACTAACTCAGGAAGAGAATTTAGTTCTACACCTAGCCAACCCTAGGAATTCACATTTCCTATGACTTCCCGACATTGGTAATTCAATATGAATGCTATGTATGCAAATGCATTGGAAAATGAAATGAAAGAGAGTGTTAAATAATCCCAATTCTTGTAATAGGAACGTTTGCAAATACTCTAATCTACAACCCATTCATAATTCAAAACAAGATGGAAGATGATGCCCAAAACTGAAAATAACAATACTCTGATTGATAATAATCAAAGGAGAAATACTAAATGCTTTGATTTCGAATAAAACCCCTATTGTTTTGAACATCACAAATTAGAATACTCAGATTTTATTTGCTCACAACTTATGCTCAATCTATTACAAAAACTCGAACTCTTAACATGCACAATGAAAATGAAAAACAAATTAAACTAAGTTCCTCCCCCTACTCCAGCTCCTGTCTCTTGCAGAAAAGAAGAACCCCCATCAATGGAAAAGGTTTTACAATAATTACATTCTCCAGCAACCATTGGTTTCTTCCAGTGACTTTTCAGTTCTGTAACCGATCTTGTCTCTTTGACTTCTCATATTTTTCCTTTTGAAAACTGATATGCTTATTAACTTTTAAAGTTAATAATGATAGATATTAACATATTTAAATTATATGTTAACAATTAGAATTTAAATATGTTAAATCAATATCAAAATCTTTCCTTCATTGAGTGGACAGCAAAATAAATAGTTCTGCCAGGTAAAAATGTGTCATTTTTCATGGGGCATATCTTTGTATTCCACCATTGGATTGAGCTCATTTTTCGATATGTTATTCCAAACTTAGTTATCTTCATCTAGAGTGGAGCGATCATAAAACTAATCAATGAGTAAAAAGATATGAATTTCTAAATTCTGCTCTGTATCACTACTACAAAATCAGAATTAATAAAATAAAATTTCCAGCCATTGTTCTTTTAATGCTCTATAATCCATGTCTTCAATCTGCAACAATGTTATCTTCAATGCTTACAATGTTAATTCTTTTCTAAAATTTGGGAGAGATTCTCTGGAATTCTTATAGCAGAAATTTCACTTTTGTCTTCTCCCTTGGTGGAAAATTGAACTTTGACTATGAAAGTCGCAGTGGAAAATGAATTTTCCATTTCAATGTAGTGGGCAAAATTTTGATGTAGATATATTCACAAATTATTTTTCCAAAGTAATCTTGATGCTAGACCCCATATACCTTCATCTTGTATTGATATTTTTCTTTTCTCTCCTCATGTGGAAAATTGGACTTTGCCTGCGAAAGTCGTAGTGGAAAATGAATTTTTCGCTATGCATTTTTCTTTTTGCTGGAAAATGAAATATTTTCTTCTCCAATGGAAAATTAGAAAATGACTATGAAAAGACAAGTAGAAAATGAGATTTCCATTACACATTTTTCCTTTGGTGGAAAATGAAACATTTGCTTCTCCAATGGAAAATTTGAAAATGACTGTGGAAGTCGCAGTGGAAAATGAGTTTTCCACTACACTTCATTTTTCCTTTGGTGGAAAATCACAAGTTGACTTCTACATTGCAGAAAATTAGAAAGGTACTTCTCCATGGTGGAAAAATGAATTTTGACTTCTCCATTGCGAAAAATTAGAAAATGACTGCGAAAGTCGCAATGGAAAATGAGGTTTCCACTACACTTCATTTTTCCTTTGGTGGAAATCCCAAGTTGACTTCTCCATTGTGGAAAATTAGAAAAGTGCTTCTCCATGGTGGAAAAATGAATTTTGACTTCTATTTGCTTCCACATTTGCATATCTAGACTAAGAAATAATTCAATCCTTCATAGAAATTTTATTAAACACACTGAGAACAATTTTAAGAAATTCTTTATGGGTGGCGACTTTAAAAGTTTTTAAAATGGTGTACTAAAAGTGCACCTATAGCTGGCTCTAAATGGGGATTATGTGCTGCAAAGTGCATAAAGAATCCAGAATCTCTAGCAAAAGACAAGTGCCTATCCATTGGGTTACAGAGTCTAAGCACAAAGAAGACCATCAAAGAATTGCTTGTTGGGAGGGCAGAGGGGAGTAAGGCAAAACCAAAATTGAGAATGAAGGGAACATTAAGCTACGCAAACCAAAATTGTGGAAACAAAAGCTTATTTACAAATACAGGTGAGGAGACCTCACCAAAAAAAAGAGCAAGCAGGAAGAAACTCACACATGGCCATTAACCGGAAGAGAGAAGTATGAATCTTTCTGGAAAAGAAAATTATGCTCCAGAAAGTTAAACCAACAACATTTCCCCTTGGAAAATTCATCAAAATCAAAACTAAATATAGAGGTGCACTAAAAATACGTGGCCCAGAAATCCCTTCCAAACAACCATCCTTCATCATATATTTTTGATTCATCTGTGCCTGCCTGCACATTACTTCTTGCACCATTAATCATTTTTTTTGAGGAAGAAAGGTATAAAGATTTTGAATCTAGTATGGGAACACACTCACCTTCATATCTTTCTACAACATCATTTTTAATAGAGATTCCAACAGCTGAAACAATATTGAAAAATTCAGGATACTCAAATGGTTCTGAAAATGATGTTCCATCATATGCACCTTTATCACAGTTGGTTTGAATAGAACTTTTAGATTTCAAATCCAGGCTGAAGTAAAATGATTCTTCATCACACATAGGGTCAATCTGGACTGAAGTAACTTCATCCTTTCTAGCAGTTATCAAGTCTAAAAACTCCCTATCCAAATTCAAAACTTCAATAATTGAATCAGTTGTAGAAGTAGGCACCAAGACTTGATTAGCTTCTATTTTATGGCAAATAAAAATATAATCTGGTTCTTTTTCCTCCCCATGATGTTGCAACACTTTGTCAATCAACGAGAATCTCTGCTCAAACTTTGTTCTTGCAACCATTTCTTCAATCATATTTTCAGATTTGGTAAAATGATTATCAACACATGCTCCAGCCTTTTTGTCAACACAAATTTCTTCAAGAAAAATCAGAGTTGTATTATCATTGAAATAAAATGATTCCAACATAGAATCATCATCAACTTGTGTAGGTTTACAATCACTTTTACAAATATCTTCTTCAAACTTAAAAGTTTCATATTCCACTTGCTTACAAACCAAAGGATGATTTTCAAATAAAACTTTATGTAAAAGATGATCATCATTTTCATCAAATCTAAAACTTGTAACCTCAGGAACAAAAGAAATCATAGGAAAATCCTCATTTTCTATTTCACTTACCATTTCCCAGTCACTATCAAGAGTTTCTTTTCCCATTGAAATTTGTGCCTTCAAAAGTTGGGGTATTTCTTGTTCTCTAAGAACTGAACAATTAACTAACATTGGTTCTTGATTTACTAGTTTTTCTTCAAGTACATTTGCGGAAACATAACTCCCTTTTCTTTGGTCTTGGACATTAAAGTACTGCTGGTATACACACCTCAACAATAGAGTGGATTGATGATCTTTGGAGAGACTTAATCTCTTCTTTTCAACTTCAGCAATGCTTTGTTTAAATGCAGTCCAAAGAAATTGTAAATTGAAATCACTTTCAGCTTCTATCTCTTTGAATGTGGGTTTTCTTTTGGTTTTCTTTCTTGGTTGAACCTCTTGTTCACTCAAGACCAAAAAATTATAGGATATGTGATAGTGTGAAACTTCTGCAATCTCATCATTATCTACCTTCAATTCTTTTCTTAGCTGCAACACCCTTTCTCTACAATGGTGCAATAACTTTGATTTTACTTCCAACTTCTTTAATTTGTGATACCTAGCACAAACACTTCTCCATAAAAGGATTGGTGCATGATCTTCTTCAATGCTCAAATTCATTTTTCTCCCAGGAGTAATTCTTTCTCTAAAAGCATCAAACGAATCATGCGATACTGGATCATGTGTTTGATGAAGTTCAATCAAAGAAGGATCTAGCCTTCTTCCTTTCACAACTTTAATGGGCATGGTCTTTGAATAACAGAGTCGCCAATCTCCTGCAAGTAGAGATAATAATAATTCTGAAAATGAAAGCACTGGACTCTTCAACCAAAAATGATGAGAATCAAAATAGAGTCTCCAATCTCAAGTAGAGTTAATAATAAAATTTGAGGAAGTAAAACTTCAACACTAATCTTCTTTTCTGCTTCCCCAGCAGAGTCACCAAAAATCTGTTGGTAAATAGATTATTCTTTCCAATGTAACTCTTAAATGCCCGAACCTATGAGAAACAATTTGATACCATCAATTGGATAATCTATCATGAGATTGATAGATTTCCTCTGAATTGAAAGGTACAGCTCCCTTATCAATGATATTCAGTGAATTGGTTTTTTCCTAAACTAATTGGGTATTTTCTTAACCCGAGAACAAAAGAGGAAAACCAAGCCAACCCTAGATAGAACTAACTCAGGCAGAGAATTCAGTTCTACACCTAGCCAACCCCAAGAATTCACATTTCCTATGACTTCCTGACATTGGTAATGCAATATGAATGCTATGTATGCAAATGCATTGGAAAATGAAATGAAAGAGAGTGTTAAATAATCCCAATTCTTGTAATAGGAACATCTGCAAATACTCTGATCTACAACCCATTCATAATTCAACACAAGATGGAAGATGATGCCCAAAATTGAAAATAACAATACTCTGATTGATAATAATCAAAGGAGAAATACTAAATGCTATGATTTAGAATAAAACCCCTATTGTTTTGAACATCACAAATAAGAATACTTAGATTTTATTTGCTCACAACTTATGCTCAATCTATTACAAAAACTCAAACTCTTAACATGCATAATGAAAATGCAAAACAAATTAAACTAAGTTCCTCCCCCTACTCCAGCTCCTGTCTCTTGTAGAAAAGAAGAACCCCCATCAATGGAAAAGGTTTTACAATAATTACATTCTCCAGCAACCATTGGTTTCTTCCAGTGACTTTTTAGTTCTGTAACCGATCTTGTCTCTTTGACTTCTCATATTTTTCCTTTTGAAAACTAATATGCTTATTAACTTTTAAAGTTAATAATGATAGATATTAACATATTTAAATTATATGTTAACAATTGGAATTTAAATTTGTTAAATCAATATCAAAATCTTTCCTTCATTGAGTGGACAGCAAAATAAATAGTTCTGCCAGGTAAAAATGTGCCATTTTTCGCAGGGCATATCTTTTTATTCCACTGTTGGATTGAGCTCATTTTTGGATATGTTCTTCCAATCTTAGTTGTCTTCATCCAAACTGGAGCGATCGAAAAAATAATCAATGAGTAAAAAGAGATGAATTTCTAAATTCTTCTCTATATGACTGCTACACAATCAGAATTAATAAAATAAAATTTCCAGCCATTGTTCTTTCAATGCTCTATAATCCATGTCTTCAATCTGCAATAGTGTTATCTTCAATGCTTACAATGTTAATTCTTTGCTAAAATTTGGAAGAGATTCTCTAGAATTCTTATAGCAGAAATCTGAGTTTTGTCTTCTCCCTTGGTGGAAAATTGAACTTTGACTGCGAAAGTCGCAGTTGAAAATGAATTTTCCATTTCCATGTAGTGGGCACAATTTTGATGTAGATTGATTCAAAAATTATTTTTTTGGAGTAATCTTGATGCTAGACCCCATATACCTTCATCTTGGATTGAGAGTTTCCTTTTCTCTCCTCATGTGGAAAATTGGACTTTGCTTGCGAAAGTTGTAGTGGAAAATGAATTTTTCGCTATGTATTTTTCTTTTTGCTGGAAAATGAAATATTTCCTTCTCCAATGGAAAATTAGAAAATGACTACGAAAAGAAAAGTAGAAAATGAGTTTTCCATTACACATTTTTCCTTTGGTGGAAAATGAAACATTTGCTTCTCCAATGGAAAATCTAAAAATGACTGTGAAAGTCGCAGTGGAAAATGAGTTTTCCACTACACTTCATTTTTCCTTTGGTGGAAAATCCCAAGTTGACTTCTATATTGCGAAAAATTAGAAAAGTACTTCTCCATGGTGGAAAAATGAATTTTGACTTCTCCATTGCGGAAAATTAGAAAATGACTACAAAAGTCGCAGTGGAAAATGAGTTTTCCACTACACTTCATTTTTCCTTTGGTGGAAAATCCCAAGTTGACTTCTCCATTACAAAAAATTAGAAAAGTGATTCTCCATGGTGGAAAAATGAATTTTGACTTCTATTTGCTTCCACATTTGCATATCTGAACTAAGAAATAATTCAATCCTTCATAGAAATTTTATTAAACACACTGAGAGTAATTTTAAGGAATTCTTTATGGGTGGCTTTAAAAGTTTTTAAAATGGTGTACTGAAAGTGCACCTGCAATAATAAAGTCCACCAAGATTATTGAGAGGGAAGGGGAGGGGATAAATTAGTTATCAGATTAGTATTACTTTTATCAACCTTATTAAACCTTTAAAATGTGAGCAATATAATTAGCAACCATAAGAAGATACACATACACAATAAGACCAAATATGTTAACTAGGGAAACCCTTGATCAGAGGGAAAACCCTAGTGGGGATGGCACCCACAAAATGATGTATTGATATAAATGTTCCTTGTAAGAGGATGGACTATGTTAGGAGCCAATGAAATAAATTTAGCATATATTAGTCCATGTTAAGAGACCTTGAATCCCTGTGAGGAGATTCCAACCCTGTTAGGAGTTGTACCAACACTATTAGGACTTGTAGAAGGTACGACCCACTATCTAAATAGATTCAGGGGCAAGACCATGAAACTCACTATCCAACTAAACGATGTATTATTCCTTTCAAAATAATATAAATGAAACTAATCTCCACAACTCAAACTCTTGCTCTGTCCTCTTACTATTCCAATACCACAACAAATACTTTTTACATCTCAATATCAAATCTTCAAATTCACTTCACACTATCCCTTTGATCACTTACATACATTTCCCAACTTTGCATATTACTTACACATTACATAGTTCATTACAAGGAATATAACTTTCCTTTATACCATCTCCTCAAAATAATTCACCAAGTTTTCCTTAAGGCTTTCTAAATTAATTACATTAGGATCTCATTAAGATAGTATAATTTATTACATCTTTCCACAATTACAAAATACTATCGGCTCACAGTAGTTTCAAATTTGTACATGTGCAACCTTGGACCTCAAGCAGTTGCTAACATCATCATCAATCTATCTAATATTACTATCTAACTTCACTCATCACAATTCTATCCCTATTAAGAGATGCAATCTGAACATTAGAAACCACTTCCTAGGTACTCTGTGTATATATTGTCTTTTGTAAATCACAAATATTTTTCACTTTCTACATAGGCACTTTTCCATGTCATCATGACATATTATACAACATATCCTCAACTAGGCTTGAACTCATCATCAATACATAGTTTGACCTTTTTTGTGTCTTCTACTATGGTAGTCTTTACAAAAACAATACCATGTTTACATCAATTATAGACACAGTCGTCAATGCAACATGTCAATCTCCCAAATGTTCCAATAATACTTAGAAGATTCCCCCAAAGGAATACCATCAAGATTCATTTGAAGATCAATTGTTGAAATTCCTACTTCAATCCCAAAATTTTTAAATCTTTGGTAGTGTCCTTAGTGGTTTTTCCCAAAATAACCTCTTGTATCTCAAAATCTTGAGGTATAATTGACTCTTGGATTTGTATGTGTTAGAGGAATAGAAATATGTTCTACTATGTCATCTTTTATATTCCTTGAAATAAATGCCATCTTATGTTTCTCTTCCATGGGGAATGATTTAGTTTGTACATCTTATTTTAGCATTGACATCCCCTCTGTCTTAGTCTATATGTATTTTCTTTGATGATAGCTCTCCACTGCTTATGTTACCCATTTTGGATTCATTCCCAAAGAGGATATATCTTGGCTAGCTAAGGATATAGTTGTAACCAATAAGAACTTTCCCCTATCCATACTCCCCAAAGTTTCTTCTATTCCTATCTATTCTACATTAGATGTGACCACTATTATTGTAGGGACAACGAGGGGTGGCTACATTTTTAGAGGGGATTGTTCCTCACTTTGACCTTCTAAATAGGATTATTCTATATTAGTCACATTTTCTCCTCCTTCTTCATCACCTTATACTTTCTCTCTACTTACTGGAGAGGTCACTTGTACATTCACTTGTATTGGTGGTTGTAGAGGAGGTATATATGGTTTTCCAGTTGGTGGAGGATGTATGCCTATCAATTCCTATGGGAGGGGAGGTATATTTTTCTATTCATTGCCCCAAGTCACTTAGAATTGTGTACCTTAGATTTATCCTTCCTCTAAATGTGTATCCACATGCATGAAATCAAAATCAAACCATTCAAACAAATGTGACCCACTCCAAAGTGTCAACTCTATCCATCCTTCCTATTTTGGATATGTGGTATCATTGACCTAAATTGGTTGGTCTTGTGTGTCTAGAGGTGTCTATTTGGAACTCCTTCTTCTCCTTTTCTCTTCCACCACCCATGCTAAGTGTGCTCCTTTTTTCAAGGAAATATTATCTACCACTTCTTCTACTTCTATTTCCTTTGTTATAATTTCTAGGATAGAGGGTATAGTCAATGTCTTCTTCAACCTTCTCTTTTTCACTCAAGTAATGATCATCTCGATCCTCATCTTCTTTTTTATTAAGGGAGAAACTTCTATCTATGATTTTTGAGGTTATGCATCTTCTTGTACTGTAGTCACTTTCTTCTTCTTCTAACCCTTAGCCCTTTCTTTCCTCTCAAAATAATCCACATCCCTTTTGTGTTGGTGAATAATCTTTGTTCTGCCCAAAGAATTTTCCTTACATGTAGGAATGGTAACCTTCGTCCCCTTTCCTTTCTTCATCCTAGTGGGTACCTTCAGTGTGGGTATGTTGGATAGAGGGTCTAGTGGGAAAGGCTTGCATACCCAAGCTCTAGTCATATCAATAACCTATTAGGCCCTATGCATAATGTCATCATTTTCTTCATAGTCTAGCTCAGTATTCATGACTAGGGTCTTGAAGATCTTGTCTCTTTTATAAATAGGATCAAGAATTATCCTTTTCCTAGACCTCAAGTGGTATCGAAAAGTTTAAGGCCTTCTCTACTAATGCTAGCTCCATTTTGCAATAATTGTTTATTCTAACTTAATAATCATCAACACAATTCCAGTGGTCCTCAATGGCCAAATTTGGTATGAACTCCCTACTTGTGACATGCTAAAACATTCCTTTATTATCAAAATAAGGATATGCCATGGGATAATCCTCCAAAGGATATCTTTTCCATTCGACCTCACATGTGGCAATATCTTTCTTTTGCTTGACCTCATAAGGCCCTATCATAATAGATCATACCCATATTTTCTACTGCTTCTTCATGACCCTATCATATGATGAGGCATGTTGTCAGGAAATCTATAAGAACCTATCAAATTGATAGTGTGGTAGCTTCTTTCAAAGAAGTAGGTTTCTAGTCACTCATATGTATGTGATTGTGTGGAACTTGATAAAATGCCCAACAACTTGTGTTACCTAGGTTGCCGCCTCTATTAAAAATATCTTTACATAATCAACTTCAATAAACCAAATTATGTTGAAGATGAAAGAATCATACACCATCTATACCTAGGGCTATCTTCCTAGAGATCTTCCTTCAATGGGTAAACCACATACAGCCAAGCATTCATGTCCTTAATTTTTTTTCTCCTTGTGAGCCCTAAATAATAAGGTGGAGTAGCAACTAAAAAATACACCACATATGATGTCATTTTAAAAAGTGGATTGTTTTATATAGAGACTAGTTGGTCATGCAAAGAATCATTGATGATGAAACCCTAGTCTATCATGTTTTCTCTTGCCCAAATCTTCTCAATGAAGTGGACCATCCAATTCTCCAAATGATTGGTTGTGGGTAGGCTCATTACTCTACTTAGGAGCACGATGCAGTAGCCAATGTCTTTGGTCATATATCTGTAGCTCACATCAACTTTTCCTAGATTCTTATGTGGGGTCTAGGTAATTAGGTACATTATTTGTACTATATCATTGACTTTTCCTTGATTTTCTTGATACCTTCAAGCAATGCTCTCATATGAGATGCTATAATATTGATTTGAGTATAGAAAATGAAAGACCTTATCTAAGTTATGTGATTAGATGTCAAGGGAAATCTCTTTGATAACACTCTTGATGACCTTTTTATGAAGAACATGATTCTTTTCCAAGGCCATAATCAATTCTAAAGATAGTATAGATATAAGGTGTGATGCAACGTTAACCAATCAATTTTGATTGAGGTTTGTGAACATCTCTAACCTCTCATAGGGTTTGTTTTACAGTATCAAAATTGTATTTTAGTCTATATGCTTGAGTTTGCTATCTTTGATTTCTAAATGGAAGTTTATGAATTTTGATTTATTGGGCACCCCTTCAAATTTGAATGTCACCAATTTTGGGGAATCCTCAATCGTGTGAATGATGACAAAGCAATGATTACCTATATAAAGGATGGGAGTTAGTACTATGTTGATCAAAAACCTTAAAAATGATTAATAAGTCCAAAAAATAGATTCCAAACTAACTAGATTACTAAAAATATTTTTAAAATAGGAAATATGCACATGCACACTTGCACAAGTGTATGAGGCTAGCTAGGCATGGGTTAGGCCAAAAAAGGTGGGCATCTGCACTTTGCACAAGTGTGAAATTGCACACCATGGAGAAGTCAACTATGGTGAATGTAGATGTGTGCATGAGGAGGAACCTACATGGTTAATGCACTTACACACCTATGCAAGTGCGCAAATGTGCACCAGGGTCATTAAATTAGATTTGTTCATGATGCGATCTATGAGTGCTCTAGGAATTGTAGACCTTTAATAGTGCATAGGTACAAAATTGAGGGATCAAAGAATATGAATAAAGGGGGGGTAGTGCCTAATTTATAGGTGTATAGGGATTGTGCACCCTTTGCACCTTCCCATGGTGCATAGGTGCATAACATGTGCAAGTACACACCTACACATCTACTCCTTTGGGAAGGTCAAGTTGTGCACCATGCACATGTGCACAAGTGTGCACCTTCCTTAATGCTCAGAATGTACCCTCATGACTACTAGAACTTTGAAAACACTAGTTTTATTGACTCCTAGCCTAGGCCATAGTAATACTACTCCTTGAGGCACCTTAGAGGACATACTATTTTGGGGAGAGGGTTCCTACAACTCAAAATTAAAAAGAGGGGGTCCTCATTTCTTAATCAAAAAAAGGGTGTGTTGTGAAGCCACAATAAATAGCCCCTATGAAAGGAAGAAATGACAATGGGAATTTATTTATTAATAAGCATTCTTTAAGAGTGTATCAAGCATGAACTTGGTCACTCAACATAAAACTTAGACCTTTGTCCTTTACTCTCAATTTTTTTTTTAGTATCTTAATTACTCCACATTTCTTGAGCACTTGTCACCATCGGCTTTTAATATTTTTAGAACAAGCCTTCTCTAACCAACAAGAGTTTCTAAAACTTCCCATAAGAAGACTTACAATCATTTTTGAGAAAATACAAGAATCTGTTGAGAGAGCTCTTAATGAGACATTATTTTTCCATTTTTAGGTATCATTGGTCCCTTATCAACCTTGCAGAGCTCACATGTTTCCATTTGATTCTTCTTTAAACCTTGATTTTTTTAGCAAGGGGTCAATTAGGTGGTGATAACCTTGTTTGACCCTTTTTTTCTTGTGATGTTCTTTTGTGACACTATTCATCATTTTATTTTTTCTTTCTTTTGTACCCTCTCAACTATGCTTAGACTATGTCATCAAGAGGTGGTGTTCATTTTTTGGACCCTCACCTTTTGATGTCTTTTTTGTTCCTATTTTATTGAACTTTTGGGAAACCCACATGCCAGCAAGTGATATTGGTATGGTCATGGGAAAGAACCTTTTCTCAAATTAGAAAGTTCTAGATAGGGCTTAGTCATTACCTACCTAGGCCATGAAAAATTTAGTTAGTCTTTTCCTTATAAGAATCATTATTTTTTAGAGTGATCAACCTAGTGTTTGGGCTAAGAGACAAGGATCTCCCATTAGCTATACATGACACTAGTATTTAGTATTTTCAAGAGATGATGTTATCTAACTATTTTGATGAAGAAATACCTCTTCCAAAGGTCAAGGTCAGTTGAGGTGGTTCAATTACTTATAGAACACCTGAATACACATTGACTCTCAACTCAAACTAGAACAAGCACAACATAAATAATTAGGTCTAACTACCACTCAATTTATTATTATTATTTTGAATAATTCAATCCTTGAAATGGTGTTTGAGGAATTGGTCATTGATTGGAAAAGGAATCCATTTCCCTTCAAGTGTTCATAGCCTGAAAGTATAATCCCATGGAATTTTTGTGATCTAGTAGGGGTCGATCCATAGGTGTTGGAATTTTGTATGACTTCTTATTTATCCTTCACTCTATCCCACATGAGAACTAAGTTAAAGATTCTAAAATCCTTTATTATGGCTCTTTTATCTAACCAAAATTTGACAATAGTTTGATGTTTCAATATATATTCTAATTTCAATGTCCTTTTCTCATCCAACTCTAATAGGTTCATTAGTCTAACTTGGAGTATGTTCATGTTTTTAACATATCCCCTCATGAATTTTTGCAATAGAATCTATAGATTGATGAGAAAGATAGGCTCTCAGTCATCAACCAAAAAATAGCAGGATGTGCCAAAAGTATTATTCACTCTAACCCTATTAGTCCATAAGGTATATTTTAACTATGTATGCTAGTCTCTTGGGTTATCTATGAGTAAAAATTTTATGAACATGACCAATTATTGTTGGTAGACTCAAAAACTCTATTTTCTTGTGGATAGTATTTGGATGAAAACTTAATTATCACCTAATTCTACAAAGCCCATTGGATAAGGAATATTGATGCAAAGGAGGATCCATTGTTGTACATACTAGAAAGAAAGGTAGCCCAAACCTAATTACAATATGTTCTTCAAGAAAATTGGTAACTACTTATGCAATGTAATTTTAAAATGTTTCATCTTTAGTCCAATTTTTGTAATAGTCTATAGCTATGAATATGAAAGCATGCCCTATCAAAGATAGTGGGTTCACTGGCTTGATCAAATCCAACCCCAACTTAGTGAAAGAGTAAACTTCATAGTTTGGTTGCAAAGGCATGGTTGGATTTCTCTCTCTATTGGAACTTATTTAAAAAACATGATAGGACCACACATGCTCAGACATATCCTTGAAAAGGGTAGCCCAATAATATCTAGACCTCAAAATATGACGAGTCATACCTTCTTCCTACCCATGCCTAGTACCATATTTACTATGATATTTCTCCAACACCTCTTTGTCTTCCTTGTAGTTGAAATGCTTGAGTTATATTCCTTCATAGTTCCTCTTTTAAATTTTTCCATCTTACAACATATAAGACTCACATTTCATCTTAAAACCTTTGGATAGTTAGTTTTTTATTCTGTGATGGAATCATTTTTGTAGAAGTTAATACACAATGTCTTGATACTAGACATATATTATGACCCCTTCATTTATGTATACATGAAATACTATGTCATGTTCTTCATTGCTGGTCATCAGCTTGGTTAACCCTTTTCCTCTCACTACCTTCATTGGTTGAATTTCCAAGTCAAATTCTTCTAAGATAGCCATTCATTTCCCTATCCTCTCTCCTAGCTCATTCTGCATCAATAATTATTTAACCATTGTGTTGGGCATGATGGAATATACCTTGCTTCATAGTATATAATGGAAGAAATTTGTGATTTCTTTTAATAAGGAAAATAATTTTTTTTCTAGGTTAGGGTAATTCACTTCTGCATTCTTCAGAGGGAAGTTGACGAACATATTAGGCCTCCCATCTTCACCATCCCTTTTTTGTCTAAGAATACTCTCACATGAGTGCTCTAAAGAAAAAGAGTACACTTTGAATAATAGTTGATAGTCTAGGCTAACAAGTATTAGGGAAATAGAAATAGCCACCTTGACGTCTTCAAAATATTTCTTGACTTCTGGTATCCATTTGATCCTTACCTCTTTCTTTAGTAAATTATTGAGAGGGCATACTATTTTAGAAAAACCACTGATGAATTTCCACATAAAATTGATCTTCCTAAAGAAATACTAACTCTTTATGGTTGTTGGGTGGCAAATTTTTTAGTATCGCCTCTACTCTCTTAGGGTCAATAGAAATGTCTTCTTTACAAATAATGTGTTTAAGGAGTTTCCCCTTTGTAACCTCAAATGAACTTTTCTTAGGATTAAGGAATATGTCATATTTTATACATCACTTAAGTAATTAGTTCAAGTCAAAAAAATTATTGCTTCTCACTTTCAAGAAAACTATGAGATCATCCATGTAGATGATGATGCATTTGTTTACCAAAGCTTTGAACATTGTGTCCATGGATCATTGAAATTTAGCTTTGACGTTGATTAGGCCAAAGGGAGTCCACTTCTATGTGAATGTTCCCAACTTGGTTGTGAATGCTTCCTTCAATCTATCCTCATCTACTATCACTTGGTTTTATCTAGAGTACTAATCTAAAAATGACATCATCTTGGATCGGTTCACTATCTATAATGCTTTATCAAGTAGAGACAATGGGTAATTATCTTTCTAAGATGCTTGGTTCAGGTTCCTAAAGTTGGCATAATGGTGGATTTCTCCACTAGTTTTCCTCACTAGCACCTGGTTGGAAACCTAAGTGGAGTGTCCAACTAGGAAAATGATCTTAGAGTTCAACAATTTCTAGACCTCTTTCATCACTAGTGGCTCAATGATTGGGTTCACTAGTCTTTTCCTTCAACAAAAAGGTTTAGAATTTGGCTTCAAAGGGATATTATGTGTAATAATGTTGGATCATAAGTTTTAATTTCTTCATAAATCCAAGCAATGAAATCCCTATACTCAGTAAGAAGGCATAACATTTCATCCTTTTCTTGGGTAGTACATGCTTTCCTCATGTTGTTCATCTTGGGATCATCTTCGATGCCCAATTTGTGAGAATCATATTCATCATTACCTTTCTCCTTTGGGGTTTTCTTTTTTCATGTAGACTCATCATGATCAAAGATAGATTCCAACTCCACCATCACTTCGGTGATAGTTTTGGTTTTCAAGTTCAAGATGTCATCTTGATCTTCTTCTTCTTCTTCTTTTTCTTTGTGGTATTTTTGAGCTTTCCATCAATCATCTTCCCTTCGAATAAACCATTGCACATAATGAACTCAAGGATGTGTCGATCATCTTGAAAGACTTGAAATTTTTTTTGTGATGTGGAGCCTAATTAGACTGAAAGGTTAATAATTTTTCACTTTATTTGGTTTGGTTTCACCCCAAATTATCACTGTGGGGATATGGGGGAAATGCCCCCAAAATGGGGTCAAGGGGAAGCACCCCTTGTGAGGTCCTAGGGAAGTATAGGGTGGGTCAAGGAGAAATGACCCCATGGGGTTTTTTGGGGGTAGCCCCCACCACTCTGAAAGCTCAAATGAATATATTATTGTAAAAGGAATTAGCTACTATATGATGACTTATTCTAGCCCTAATTTTGTAAGCAATAATTTTTTTTGTATAAAATGGCTTAGGGTTAGGGATTTCATAATATATGATGATATTGTAGCTTCTTGTGGTGATACACTAGCACACTTGAGGTTAATTTTTTACCTTTGATTTTGACTAAGGCCTTTTCTTGGCTTGTTAAATTCTTTTTTGTTTATGACCCCAATTTGGTCAAAATTTTGACCAAATCAAGCTCATTAACAAAAAAATTAAAAAGGCATGTGCAATATTTATTTAACAATTTGGGCATTTTGGGCAAGAGCTAATTTGGAAGTCTACACACTTTGGAGATCTACATTTTGGGAAACTAAAATTAGAGATAGGGGAGGGATTTTTATTCTAGGAGGGGGAGTTTCTAGTGCTTGCAAAGGGGGGCATAAAGAAGTTGATGGGTCATAGGGTGTTTCAGCCTCATTGGGGTGAATTTATAATGTTCCACCCATAATTATGTTGAAACTAAAAAATTCCACCAGATCTGGATTGTTGTTCATATATCAAAGAGTGTGAGATTCAATTGTGTTAATTGATCTCAGTAGAGAAAGCATGAATGCCTACTTTTGAGGTCTACGAGTGTGAGATTCAGTTTTGTTAATCCCAATGGAGAAGATGTAAATACGTGCTTTGTAGCTAGGTCTACAAGTGATGTGAGTTTGAAGACATTTTCCTTCACACATTTGTTGAGCATTTCTTTAGTATTCTTGTTTATTCATGTAGGTAGATATTTGTTCTTGTTCTTTCTATAACATTAAAAATCTCATTAAATTGATTTAGGTATTTTTCAAGTGCTTCATGTGATTGAGAACTTGCTCTAGTCAAGACTTAATCTCTCCCCACACTGTTACAAGTTTATACCTGGGATACAATGTTTTTATCTACATTTTATCATCACCACCAAATGTTAATTTATGGGCATATAAGGTCATAGGAAGTCATCATAAAAGTCACAAGTAGTTTTAAAGGTGTCACTTTTGGCTAGTGGATAGGGGTATGAGATTGCTAAACCCTAGCTAAGAAGGTTCACTAGCAAAGTAAACCTAGATTATGAAGGCAACAAGGAAAACCTTCATCATGGTAAACCAATATGACAAAAGGAAAAGTGTGTAGATATTTTTGGCTTCCTTTTAAGTGTTATGTCACTTCAATATTGTAAATTTATGTTCAAATTGTGGTTTTACTCTAAGCATACAAATAGGTACACAAATATGTATGATAACATTAGACTTCCATGAAATCATTTCTCTAGTACATTCTAGAAGATGCAAATAAATATAGATATAATGGAAGTTGATATACATGTAAGGTTCAATTCTAGAGCATAATTTATATTCTATTCATATTTAGGCACTTGGTCATTTGGCTATGTTTTGTGCCTGAAGAAGAAACTTACTCTACATCTAACAAAAAATATAACCATAATTTGTAGCAATGAGTGAAAGAGAAAGCCAAAAGATGTATGATTGTTCAACTCAATACGGTTGAATAGAGACTCTATGACCTTGCTGAAGGATATTTTTAAAAGGGGACAAGTTCAAAACACAATTTCATTCATTTATTTAGAATCATCTTCTTCGGTTGTTTTCTTTCACCATGATTCAAAGTGCACAAACAAAAACTTGAGTGACCTTGGTAAATATTCTAACATGCATTCATATGTTGTTCAATGTTGATTTAAGCCTTCACTATTCCTTTCCTAAGTTTACTCCTTACTCCTAGGGTTTGTCTTCCTTCAAAGGCATAAAAAAATACAAGGTGATTATTAGAGTCCTAGGACACTCTATACTTGTTCAAATGATGTATTTATTGTAAATATCAACAATCAAAACACCTTATTAAGTTTGGACACACAAACTGCAATTTTGTGGCTTTAGCCTTCTTACAAACTAGGTCTCTCCTAGTATTTTTCCTCTAAAACAAGGGTAAGGATGTGGACTTAGGAACTTTTGAGATGTACTTAGTCTACTCAAATGTAACACTTTCACTTCCCTGAACACCAAGTACCAATCTTACTCCCGGAAACACAAAACACTTGCAAACAACACTTTAGCCTAATTGATCAAGTTAGACTAGGGCTTGATAGAAATTATTCAAGTTGGGTGAATGATATTGATCCAATAGTCTGGTGTCCTTCTAAATACTTTCTTTTATCAAATACATCATAATATTAGGACCCACAACCTCCCTATGATGTTACCACACTCAAACAGTTGATTTTTAAGCTAAACATAGAGGCTTATTTAGCCTAAGGCATCAAATTACAACAAGAAAACAACCTTCCCCTATCCTAGCCTTTTGGAATAATGAAGTATAATATCCTAAATTTCATTTCACCAAGTGGCATTTAATTCCAATGGTGAACTTTCAAGTTTAGACCACATCTCTATTTCAAACCCTGAATTTGAGGGTTTCAAACCTACGTTCACACAAAATGTTCTAACTTCCTCTACACAAAACCATAATTGATCAAGTCTAGATTACAATGAAATCTGATCACAACTCCAATTTCACATAAAATTTATTTTCTTCAACCAATACATAAAATTACATACAAAATAAGTTCCTTTCAAAAAATAGGTTTTTCTTTCATAAAATGTTGGTACAGTCCATACAATTTGATGATCTACTCACAAAAAGATATTTTATGCCTTAAATATATTCAACCAACCAATTAAAACCAACTCTTGGTGGTTATTAACACTTGGAAGTTAAAATACCTTTTCCTCACAACTTTTCAAAAAGTTGCATTAGATATTTTCGCAATTTTTACCAAATATGACAACTTTTAGCATTTTGACTTCTAATTGATGCCAAATTATTCTAAACCCTTAGTAATGGTAGAAAATAAATATCTAAGAAAAAAATGACTTTTTTTCAATTATTAGACTCCAAAACACACAAAACAATAAAACACATCCTAGTGGACTAAGGACTCTTTTGGTTTATAAGATTATGACAAAGATCCTTGTGTACACAAAAGGATAAAACCAACACACAATGGATGGTGTCAACACATCACATCCTTGCTACATCAACAACAAATGAAAAAACAACTCTTCAAGAAGGAGAAAGGTATAGTTTCCTTAAACCACACTAGCTTAGGTTAAGGAATGATACTTATATATTCAATATGTTGGGCCTTTTTCTCAACTTTGTGACCTTGTGATGTCAGAAGGAAATTTGGCTGTAACATTAGGCACATCTTGAACCATAACATGTAGGTTAAGAGAGTTTTGATCTACTTGAGGCCTTTGACATTCAATATTGCTTCTTTGAATTGTCTTCTTTATCTTTTAACCCTTATGTCTCTTTGAACCATCTTCTTTATTCCCATCAATTAATGTTTATTCACTTCTCTTTCTTTTTTCAAAGATACAATGAGACTTTTTTAGGGCATCAAATTCTACGATATGGATAGTCTATAACAAAATTATAGGCTTTGAAATAGGAAATACCTTAATCATAAACTCACACTAAATGAATGACTTCATACTAAAACCACCATCTACTCTGATTTTTTTGAGAAACTGACAATATTTTAGGACTTCAAATTTAAATGACATAGATGGAAGGGTTGTACAGTGGAGAAAATTTTAATGTTGGCTAAACATTTAAAGAAAAGAATGAACTAACATCCTCAAATTTTAGTGAGATTAGCACAAAAATATTGACAACACTTTACAAATTGGAATAAATATGTACACAACTTGACAAAAAATAACTAAAACCTATACAAAAACAAAGCTAACTATTATATCTAACTTCTATGAATAGTGGCAAGAATACAACAAATTCACTAGTAAAACTCAATTTTTAAAATATAGTTTTGTAAAAACTTGTTCCCAAATTGTACAATTGCCATTGTAAAGAATTAAATAGGATTTTTAATATCATTACCACCTTAGGAAAAGTAAAAATACCTCACATTGTAAATATCTTACTTCTCCAAGGTTGCACAAAGTTGCAACATGGCAACTTTGTCAAATTTTCCAATTTTTCTATTTTTGCAAATTATACAAATTCATTACAACTTTGGGCTTCCTTACCACCAATGGAGGAAATAATGAAGTATAATGATTTTTCAAACCTCATTACACCTCACTCCACCTTATTTCATGTCTGGTGACCATGTTGTGGTTGTTTGACTAATGTTGACCTCCTAGGAAGCATTTTGATGTTTTAAATGAGTCTAGAAATATGCAAATTGGTTGACCTTGTTGAAATGTCTTAATAGGAAGAGTGCTTCTGAGAGGGGGGTGAATCAGAAGTAGTAGCCTTTTATTGTACTTTAAATCCTTAATAACATATAACTAAAATTAACGTGCATGCATAAAAACATTAAGCAATCATGAGAAGCAAACATGCATCAACACATAACACTTGAGATTTTGATGACCCAAAAACCCTCTAGGAATAAGAAGCTAAAACTGGGGTGGGGATGATACCCATGAAATTACTGCAGCAATTGATTTCAACCACTTTTGATGGTTTTCCCTGTTAAAGGCTACAACACACTATTAAATGTGACCCTATTAAAGGATTTCTACACCCTGTTAGGAGTGTGCCTTGTTAGAGGACTTAAGAACATTCAACTTAGAATGCCACCCTATTAAAGGATTTACATAAGGCTGTTAAACCCACCTAACTCAATAGGATTTCCAAATTCCTAATACAATTGTGAGAGAGTATTAGAATAATACACCTAATCTAATGCAATCTCTAATGCTGATCTCAGGCTCTTGATCTGCTCTTCTATCTCTAATCTCTACTAGATCTGATCTATTGATTGTGTTCCTTGTTCTATTCTGATCAACTAGATGTGTAAATGTCATCCTTTCACTAAATCTTTGACACCAATGTTCTGCGATGACCTTAATAATAGGCTCTACTTTTTCTTCTTCTTTCAACTCCACTCCTCTACTCTATTCAATTTTGTCAAGACTCCCTTATAAATGTTAGTGGTTTGTTATGCATCCTTGATTCAAGTGTTCCCACTAAAATCCTAAAAATTCACCCATTGGCTGCATGCAGTCTCCAATTTTCTAATTGGTTGCATGAGGATCACATAGGTGGTTGAGAGGATTTGATCTTATCTTTTTATCCTATTATGAGTCATGCATAACCATTTTACATCTTTTTTTACGATTGCACAAAATTTCTGTTAGTAATAAGGTCTCTCAACCTTGGATAATTCCTATTCTTATTATTTATTTTGTAAAATGTATTTCTTGCAAATAATGTTGATGTGCCAGCATCTTGAATTGTGTATAAGGAGATCATCGCTATAACGGTTATGAAAGATTCCTATGACTCATAAGAGCTATGTCAGGAAGATTCAATGATAGGTGAAGACATGTGGCAACTAATAAATTTGAGTACTATACACTATACCCCAATAGTAAAACCCTAATACGGTTACCTTTAGGAGTAGCCCTAAAAGTCAAGCACATGTTATAAGTGTTTTTAGGGTTGTGAAGAGGTGGAATGCGAGAAAGTGTATTGTTGGTACCATGAGTTGCTACTGATGTCTTTTGTTGTCACTGTTGAACTTGCATTGCAAGTGTATTGTAACCTTGTGTTGAAGAATAATACATTGTGTAGGTTCTAGAGGGGTGGGGTTGTTTTACCAAAAGGTTTTTCCCCACCAAAAAATCTTGTGTTATCTGTTTCTTTCTCTATCTATTTTCTTTATGCTTGGTTGGCTGAAATGTTGTTGTTTACATGATATTGAATCTGTAAGTGTAAAAGATTTTAATAAGATTTGCACCATACTTCTCTTAAGAGATTAGTGTAGGAAGTTGTTTCCGCACTTGAGTTTCCTTACACTTTCATGTTGATCCTGCATTTCTTGGCACATGAAGTAATACTGATGATTGGCACCATCTATTCTAGATTTCTTAGCATCCACTATGTTTCCTACATTTCTCAGCTCCTATAGAATTACTGTGTCACTCGAAAACTATTAGTTTTCTACATTGCTCAGCTTCTATTGATTCCTAAATCACTCGGCTCCTATTAACTTCACAATGCTCAGCTCCTTTTGGATCCTGAGTTACTCGGCACATATTAGTTTCATCTGCTCGACACCTACTATGACTTGCTCGACACATATTGTCTTCTAGTCTACTCGAAACTATCTGTAACTTGGCATGTGTTAGAGTTCTAGCTTAGCTTCCATTTTATACTCAGCATGTATAGAGAAAATGGTTAAGTGTGTTGACACTCATTTGTCAATCTTACTTATTTGATCAACAATCTCCCCCTTTCACATGAGTGTCAAAAACACTTAACTGATCATTCATCATCTAAACCTTATGTGTCCATTCTTCACTTACAAAATTTCAAAGAGATATTGTGAACAATAGTATACCTTATGACTCCCCCTGAGTTGATTATGTCATGTGAATTCTGATGTTTGGTGCCATTGTGCTTGATGTACTTTTTTCTTTGACTTGTTTCTAACCTGTTCTTGCCTTCTGATCCTGTTATCTCCTTATTTTACTATATGCATTTCTCCTCCTTTAATATATCTCCCCTTAAAATATTATCTCCTACATTATCTCCCCCTTTGAATATTTTCTCCCCCTTTTTGACACTTATGTCAAAGGATTCTAAATGGTAATTCCATGCTTGGCCAAAAATGTCTTATTTACCTCAAGGAGAATTTTGAGAGCTGCATCCCAGTTATTCAATGCAATATCCAATGACTTGTCTTGGATTGCAAGCTCTGCTATTAGATCAACAAGTCCTTCATTTGTAGAAATATTTGGATCCTTCTTCAAGACTATTTCTACATACATTTTCTCCTTGTGTAAGACTTCCAAATGGGGAGTGATAGAGGCTTGTATTTGCATCAGCTTTTCTTTAACAGTGGCCTCTTTTGCTGATAATGCAGCTAATTCCATCTAAGTAAGAAGCATTTGAGAAAAATGCTTCTTAGTTTGTGTAGGATTTGAGCATAGTTGCATGTTGGAGAGCTTTAGTTTTCTCTCAAGGTTAAAAATTTTTGGATTTATTTCTTGTGTGAACTTGGAAAAGTCACACAATTTTCTATAAAGGGAAAAGATGTTCCCTAGTACAGTCTTTACCTTATCCAATTTCTTGGCTAGGTCAACCTATCCCAAAATAATGTTACTAGCTATCTTTTGGTTGACCTTGCCTAGAAACTTCTTTTCTTACCAATCCATTAGTTTTATATTTGTATCATGGTCTTCATTATTCACTTTTTCAACTATATCAAATAGTTGCTCAAGGATTGGCCTGCTTGAATCTGGAGGTTGTAGGCTGAAGGCATTAATGAATATATCTTTGATCTCATTCATTGCCTACTTGTATTTGAAGTCTTTCCTCATTGCCTTTTGCCTCCTTCTTTTATCCAATGCACTTTGTATTTCATTCATCTTTTCCTTAGTTAGAGTGCTTGAATTATAATAGGGTATTTGGATTTCTTCATCAAGCTCAGGAATACCATAATGAATGGTCCTGGCTACCCTAGTAGAACTTGAGCTTGGTTTACTAACTTGTAAGGTCAACTTGTTAGTACTCGGTTGCTGAACAGGTTTGGTAGGAGTTCCTATTTTTGGCAATTCAACCAAAGTTTTTTATTGCAGACTCTTTATCATGTGTTTCTTCTTTATCCTCTTCTTGTGCCATGCTACTGGGGGTGTACTTGTTATCTGTACTAATTTACCTATGACTTCCCTTACTATCATACTCAGCTCCTGCTAAGCTTGCATGGCTATTCTTGGTGGTGATGGAAGTGGCAGAAATGGAAGTCCAGTAGTTTGAGTGATTTAAGGTGGTTCTTGTGGTGACACCTTGGCTTCTTTGAGTTTATCTACTGACTTTTGGAGCTCATCTACACTGAACAATATGGGACTTGTAGACAATTGTGCTTGAAGCATTGTTTGGTCAAGGATCTTAGTGAGATTCTTCGTAGTTAATGGATTGATGTTTTGACTTGAGGTATCAACAAAATTTTTAATCTTTATGATTTCATCAGGTGTGGTGGTAGAGTGAGGAGGACTAGGAGGTGGAAGTTGTGTGTCTTGCACACTTTGCTGCTCATCAATACCCCTATCTTCATCTTTTCTTTCCTCCTCTTCAACCTTTTTCTCTACTTTTTTCTTCTCTTGTCTCCTCTTTCTTCTCTCTTATGGTTTAGCTGTGGCTTCTTCTTTGTATTCCTCTTCAAGGACATCTTCAATTTTCTGATACAAATTCTTCAATGATCTTGTTGTCCTTTGTACAACTTCTTCAATTTTATTTTGCAAAATGGAGAATGCCCTATACTTTGGTGTAAACCTTTTATTATGCCTTTTGACTTCTTTAGTTATTTATTCCCTTGTCAAATTAGGCAGTATACTTGCTAGGGTTGATTCCCTCATTTCTTTCTCCATTTTCAAATAGAAATGCCATCTGTCTTCTACAATTTTAGACAATTCCTTTGGCAATTGTCCATCTAGTTCAAGAGGTGTATACTTGAATTGTGCCATCATTACATACACTAATTCTTCTATTCTATTTTGTACCTCTGTAGTGAACTTAATGAAATCAATCTTTTTCATTTCACTTAAGTCTCCATTCCTAATCTTTTCACATAATATATCAACTAAAGACTTAGGAGGATGACTTACCTTTTTAGAATGATCTTCTTCATCACTATTAGGTTGAGCCACATATCTTTTCCTTTTCCTTGGCTCTTTTTGTGCCTTCTTGATTGTTTGCTTCTTCCTTTTAGCTTCTCTTTGGCTTTTTGTGTGGTGGCCCTTGTTGTAGCTCTAGTTGTTGGCTTCTTTGGTGTAGACTGAGAAGCAAGAGGTGTCTTTGCCTTCCTTTCGATGGCCTTTCCTTTGATGGGTGCATCCTTGGCTCCTTCTTCCTTGGCACTCTCATCTTTGTCTTCACCTTGGCCTTGTGACAATTCAAGTGGCCTTTGTTCTAGCTCATCCTCATCTTTCTCATCATCATATTCCTCTTCACTTTCACTAATTTCTTCAGCTTCTCCTACTGCACTTGTTGTTTCAACACCAAATTTCTTCTTTATTTTCTTCACTAGCTTTTCCTTCTTCTTCACTACTATTGCTATCTTGAGTTTTGTAACAACTCTTGATTTGACAGTGTCATAAGTTCCAAATGCCTTGGCAGATTTGTCTATTTCCTCTACAAGTAATGTTGTAATAGTTGCAGAAGCTTGATCAACATCAAGCTCATATCCCAATGGTCTAAGCCATCTTACTCTTGGAAGGATTGCTTGGATGTAAGTATAATCAATGTCAACAAGAAAGCATATGTCATTCTCATGTTTTTCTAACAATGAAATTGGTATCCTCATTCTCCTTTTCATTGCATTCTTGAAATCATCAAAATATATAGTCATTTGATCATCAAAACTATCTCCCATTTGTGCAATGAAATCATTTATTTGATCAACAATTGTTTTGTTCAGACTCCAGTTGACTTTGCCAAATGAAGGGAATTCCTTCATCACATAAAAGAACATACAAACTAACACTGACCCAAATTTGCATTGTTCTCCCTTGGACTTTCTAATTGCTCCAAGATTTTCATTAATCTATTGAACATGAGCTCTGCAAGGTCATATGTATGATCCTTCTTTATCAGTTTGAATGCAACATCAATAGCTATACAAGGTACACTATTTAATCTTTTGGACTGATAAAATTTGTGTGATATGATCCTCACAGAAAAATCTAATAGGGGTTCTTTTACTATGTCAATTTTCATTCCCCTATTATTCCATTTTGCACCTGTGTTCTTCTCTATTGTTTCTTTCTTTTCACTTCTCAGTGTCTTGGGCTGATCTAAGGTTGGAAATCTTGTAACCCTATGAACCATCTTCTTGGTAATTTTAACTGGTCCTTGCTCTAACTAGAATGATCCATCATGAATTCTACTAAGTATTATCTGTATCCACTCAGTTTTGAATACGATTGGAAAAACTAGGGCTTTGGTTAAACCCTTCTTGTCTATAATTGAAAATTCATCCTTCAATAAACCATTGTCACAAAGTTTGTCAAAGGCATTAAAGATTTCCAAGTCTCCTATGGCTCTTATTTTGCAATTATAACACCTTCGCACATCCTAAACCATAACAACTTTATCAATGATGGTGGATAGGGCACCAATGGGATCATTTTTCTATGCAACTTTTGGGATTGGCCTGAATTCGGGTTGCTTAACCTCGTTGCTCACAAGTTGAATTTCATGGCTCTCTTTCCCTTTGGTGGATTTTGAACTAGATGCCATTTTTAACTAAACTAGGGTTTGATGTTTAAAATAAACTTCACAAACTATACAACTCAACACCTAAAGGAAATACTTGGTTAAATGCTTAAATCGCTTGGGTAGATGCTGAATCGCTGAAAATCATTGGTTGAATGCTTGAAAATTGCTTAGTCATGCTTCTAGTAATCGCTCTTCATTTGAATGGCTCAAAATGAATCAATTTTCACCTTTAAGCATCTCAAAAACCTTGCATTTAATACATTCTTGTACCTTCACCTATCACTCAGCTTCCAAAGGTTTTCAACTCGGCATCTATTCTATTTCACTCGGTAGCTATTCTCACTTAGCATCTACTAACTTCTTTGATAACTCGGCAACCACTGTAGTTTTTACTCGACTTCCTCTAAACTTCTTGACTCAGCTTCCAAAGCAGTTTCATTCAGCAACCAAAGACAGCTTGACATCATCATTCAAGTTTTGTCTTAGCATCTTATCTCATGCAAATTTATACTTTACAGTACTTCATCATGGTTTAGGGCTGATGTATGATACTTCCTTATATGTATCAGCCCCATAGGCTCATCTTGTGATTAGTTGGATGAGATATGATCACTTGACTTCTTGGGTGAAGTGACTCTTCCATTAGTTGCATTATGTACATCCTTTTTCTACCTTGTCTTCTTTACATTTGTTCTGATGTGTTCCTCATCAACCTTCTCTTTGCCCTTATTTTCTTTAGTCTTGGGTGCCTTGGCCTTTGTTGGACAATTCCTTCTAACATGTCCAATTTTCAAGCAACTAAAACAAGTAGTTTTGTTCAACCGTCTTTTATAGTTCCCTTTGAAGTGTGTTCTTATGCAGTTTTGGGGTATATGTCCATATTCTTGACAATAATGACAACTTTGTCTTGTATTGTAGTCCCAATTGTAATGGTGTACATAGTTGTCCCTTCTTACATGTTGATTTGGTGTCCACATAGGCTTTCATCTACACTCAAAGGCTCTATGTCCATACTTCTTGCAATTATGGTAGTGTCCATCAAAACTTTGTGTCCTTGTGACTTTAGACCTACAGTCTTGTGTCATGTGTCCTTGCATATTGCACTTGTGATAGTAACCCTTGCTTTTGAGTGTGTTTTGCTTATTGATACTTCTACTCTTGCAAACATTAGTAGTATGCCCCTTTTTATTATAGTAATGACAAGTGGGTTTAGAACTAATCCTTACCTTTGTTACTTCTTTTCTTAGCACTCTTTGATGATTCACAAACTTTAGTGCTGGTGTATCCAAGTCCTGATGTATCATGGGCTGATCTTGGAGATTTCAGCAATTGTTCAAAGTACTTGATAGCTTCACTTGACTTCTTGAGATTCTCTGTTGTTTATTTTTCTCTCTTCAATTCATTCTGCAGTTGTTCATTCTACATCCTCAAAGTAGAGATCTCAATATCTTTCATATTGAGTTCATGATTAAGATTCATCAGTTGGGCAAGTGTATCCATCTGCATGTTTGATATCCTTGTTAATTTAGTACATTTTTCTTCAAGTCTATTTGCAAGATTTCTTTTTTCATCTTCCATTATGACGCTATCCTCAACTGCTCTTTTCTTTTGCTCAATGATTTCACATAGCATCATGGCCTTTGATTCATGCTCCATCTCAAGAGTTCTTATCTCTTCTACTTGAACTCTATTTTTCTCCATCAGTTCTACTATTGCTACATCAAATTCTTTGGAATATCCTTTAGAAAACACTTGTGTGGTGTCAATCTCCTTGTAGTGAATATCATTTTCAGCTATAGCTATTTCCTTCCTTCTTTTTAAGGATTTTCTTAGTTCCTCTCTAGCTTCCTCTACCTTGTGTAGAGCGAGATGCATATCTATCACCTGGTTCTCAATGATCTTCCCAAGTTTGAAGACTTCCATCTTTAGATCTTTTCCTCCAAGCTATTAGGCTTCTTCTTGAGAGAACTTGACTCTGATACCAATTTTTGAAATGTCTTAATGGGAAGAGTGCTTCTGAGAGGGGGGGTGAATCAGAAGTACTAGCCTTTTATTGTACTTTAAATCCTTAATAACATATAACTTAACTTAACATGCATGCATAAAAACATTAAACAATCATGAGAAGCAAACCTGCATCACCACATAATACTTGAGATTTTGATGACCCATAAACCCTCCAGGAATAAGAAGGTAAAACTGGGGTGGGGATGATACCCATAAAATTACTACAGTAATTGATTTCAACCACTTTTGATGTTTTTCCCTGTTAAAGGCTACAACACATTGTTAAATGTGACCCTATTAAAGGATTTCTACACCATGTTAGGAGTGTGCCTTGTTAGAGGACTTAAGAACATTCTATAGACACCTAAAAACCTTTAGAAAATAAAGTATTTTTATTTTCTGAAAAATTCCTGATGACATCATCATTTATTAATTAATTATTTATTTAATTTATTTATTTATTTTTATGCCATTAAATCCATCTTAATTAAAAATATTTAATTAAGGAATCCCTCCCAAAAATGTTTAAATCTTATTTAAACATTATTTCTTTATTTATTAATTATTTAATTAATAAATTGACCAAAAAACCCAAAATAAATAAAAAATTTATTTTTTGCCCAAAACTTGGCCAATTTCCTTAAGACGACTAATTTCTTCCAAAATCTTCTAATCCTTCTTTAATTTTGATTAAAGGTTGATCCCATCATTTCCTACCCCTAATCCCAACTCAAAATATTTAATTAAGATTAAATATTAATCCTCATGTTTATTAAAAAAGTTTTAATAAATATCTCCTCAACCCAAACCCTTAAAATAAATAAAACTTTATTTATTTCCTAAAAATCTAATTTATCCTCATCCTAAGAAGTTCTAGACTCTTCTAGAAAGTCTTCATCCTCATCCTAGGAAGTTCTAGACTATTCTAGAAAGTCTTTATCCTCATCCAAAGTCTAGACTCTTCTAGAAGATGTCTTTAAACCTAATCCTAATCCCCTCCTAACCTTGTCACATTTTCTAAACATGGTTTAAGACTTACTAACCCAAGCCAAAGTTAACAAATATCTCCTCCTTCACCCACCCTCATTAAATGCCATCCACTTGCCTATCCCTAAGCTAATCCTAAACCATCCTAATCCATCCTCTAATCATTTGCACAATTCTAAGCAAGCTTAAAACCCTCCTAATCAAGCCCAAGTCAAAATTCCTCTCATCTCCTTCAAAATATCTCAACCATAAAACTTTATGAAGCCCACTAGGCCATAAATGACTCTTCCAAGCTCTTTTATTTCTCTTTCAAGCCATTATGAGGGTCTTTATGAAGATTTTATCCCTTGAGCCTCCTTTGTTGACTCATCCTTCCCCTTTCCTCCATCCTCTCACCATGTGACCTGTGTCACTCCTTGATTGGCTATAAGGAAGCACAATCCATGTGCTCTCCTCTCATGCAATTTGAGCCCTCCATGAGCTTTTTCCCATCCTTGCATCTTAGCCCTCAATCCCTCAAGCCTCTTGCCTATAAATTGGATCCTCTCCCAAGCCATTTCAACACAATCCATGAAGTAAAGTCATAATGCCATTTTACATCAAAACCATACACTCACACCCAAATTCCAACTCCATTTGAAGCCCTTTTTGAAGCATAAAGCTTCAGCATACATCCTATCTATTTAGACAAAGCTACTCAACAAGAGAGCTTCTCATTGAGAGAGCCCATTAATGGCTCATATTCTCAATTGAGAGCTCATCTTAGTCTATCTTGAAGTTTATGAATTTTGTTTAGTTTGTAGAAGCTTTATTTAAATTTGGTTTCTATTAGCATACTAACATTGCTCATATACACATTCAACTTAGAATGCCACCTTGTTAAAGGATTTACATAAGGCTGTTAAACCCACCTAACTCAATAGGATTTTTAAATTCCTAATACAATTTTGAGAGAGTATTAGAATAATACACCTTATCTAATGCACTCTCTGATGCTGATCTCAAGTACTTGATTTGCTCTACTATCACTGATCTCTACTAGATCTGATTTTTCGATTGTGTTCCTTGTTCTATTTTGATCAACTAGATGTCTAAATGCCATTCTTTCACTAAATCTTTAACACCAATGTTTTGCAATGACCTTAATAATAGGCTCTACTTTTTCTTCTTCTTTTGACTTCGCTCCTCTACTCTATTCAATTTCTTCAAGACTCCCTTATAAAGATTAGTGGTTTGTTATGCATCCTTGATTCAAGTGTTCCCGCTCAAATCATAAAAATTCACCCATTGGCTGCATGTAGTCTCCAATTTTTTGATTGGCTACATGAGTATTGCATAGGTGGTTGGAAGGATTTGATCTTATCTTTTTATCTTGTTATGAGTCATGCATAACCATTTTACATCTTTGTTTACAATTGCACAAACTTTCATGTTGATCCTGCATTTCTTGGCACATGAAGTAATACTGATGCTTGGCACCATCTATTCTAGATTGCTTGGCATCCACTGTGTTTCCTACATTACTTGGCTCCTATAGAATTATTGTATCACTCGGCACCTATTAGTTTTCTACATTTCTTGGCTTCTACTAATTCCTGAATCACTTGGCTCCTATTAACTTCGCAATGCTTAGCTCCTGTTGGATCCTGAATTACTCGGCACATATTGGTTTCATCTACTCAGAACCTACTGTGACTTGCTTGGCACATACTATCTTCTAGTCTACTCGACACTATCTATAACTCAACATGTGTTAGAGTTCTGGCTCGGCTTCCATTGTATACTTGGCATGTATAGAGAAAATGATTAAGTGTATTGAAACTCATTTATCAATCTTACTTATTTGATCAATAGGCCTAATAATGTGAGCATGGTTTGTGTATGTATTTGTAAAAATTGTATAATCCTGTAATATTTTATTATTTTTTATTATATACAAGATACTACTAATCCTTTTATGTTTATATTTTATATATTTATAGCTCAAATATTTTCCCTATGAAGAAAGACCACACTTGCCAATACATGAACCCAAAATAAAATAATGAGACAATTGCTAGATTGTGGTCTTAGTTCTAAAGAAAACTTGATAAATGTAATTGTCCTTTGAAAAAGCGTAAGGACTTAAAGAATCAAAGAATTATAATCACAACAGCCCAAATTCATTATAGGCAACATGGTCATGTTAAAGGGGGACATGATTTTTGTTGATAGCTCAATGTGGATTTTAAACTAGAGGAACATGGAGGTGTGAATATCCAAGCCAAGGATAATGCTTCCATGGAAGAAGATGATCATGTGTCAGAGAACACAACTGAAGATGATAGTATTGGCACAGCCAATCAAGATAATCATGATGATGGTACTAACACATCTAATAATGGTAATGAAGATGGTCTTGATATACCTATACTTGAGAAGGAATATGAGCCTCTATACCACGGCTCCCAAAAAACTCTTATCTCTACTATAGTATTGTTGGTGAACTTGAAGCTTATGAATGGTTTATCCAATGTAGCAATGTCACATATGCTAAGTTATGTCATTTTTGTCATCTTCAATGTTATCATACCATTACTATTTATTATATTAACAAATCATATTTTTTATTTTAGGTTGATAGGTGAGTTTTTGTTACAACCATCAAACATTGTGCTTCATTTGTACCAAGAATTATCTACTATTATTAATCAAATTATAATGAAGTATCAGACAATACATGCATGTCCCAATTATTACATTCCATATCATAAACAACATGAATTTGCAATAGAATGCCCTAATTATCATATTAGTAGATATCAGGTAGATCAAATAATAGAAAAGGTGATGCACAAGGTTCTTCAGTACATTCTCATAATTCCACATCTTGAATGATTATTCAGATGCACTAACTTGGTACAATTTATGGATTACCATGCATGCAATAGAAGTCAAGATGACATTATGTGAATCCCTACATAGGGTTTTGCATTTAAGGACATAGAAGATAGGTAGCCAATATTTAAAAAGGAACCTCATAATGTGAATCTTTCATTGGTAGCAGATGATATTGATCCATTTGGAGATATGAGATCTATTTACTCAGTGTGGCATATTTTTTTTATTAACAATAATATTCCTCCTTGGATGTACACAAAGAGGGAGCACATAATGTTGTCAATGAATGTACCAAGTATTTTTTCATTTAATAGTTATCTAAATTTATTTATAAACGCGACATTAAAATAGTCATAATAATTATGTAATGTATCTATTCATTCAACCAGGTAAGTACCAAGTTAAAGATATTGAGCCCCTTATTGATGAGCCATTGAAGTTGTGGAATGGGGTCACTATGTATGACAAAGGGAAAAATCACATGTCTAGTTTTTGGTCTAAAGATGAAATTTCATCATTTAATAAGTTTATTAAAGCAAGTGTTAGATGAATTTAGGCACTTTCTCCACAATAATCATAAGTATTGAATTACTAAAAAATATCTTTTTAATGGGAAAGAAGAGACAACATCAAGGCTATGAAGAATGACACCTCATCTATGGAAGTTGGAATACGATAGATTAAATCATTGAGGTAATGTCATTCCATCTTATGATTTTTGTTTGAAATTTATATTTTGATATTGTATTTTATTTAGTAATGATGTAATTTATGCTTGTGAAAGTTGTAAAGGCATCAATGACCAACTTCTTAGAAAATAAAAAAGTTATCCACTCAATTTAGTAGGTTGTTGTACTAAAAAGATCTCCTAATCATGCATTTTTTTGATGCTATGCATATTAGAAATAATGTAACAAAGACACTATAAAAAATATTGAATGGAAGGCGTGATAGAGTAAAAATTGCCAAAATTTGCAATGACATTCATGAATCCTATCATGCACTGAAAAATTTCATTTAATCAAACAATAATGGAGACTAGATAAATATGAATTCCCTTCCTTAGTTATTAACAAAGTAGCAAAGAGATGCATTAAAAGAAGTCCTAAAAAAATTTTCACAAGGTTTGCTACAAATATAAGCATTCTTGTATCAAAGAAAGTTGATTTTAAGGTAGTGTTGAAAATACATGATTAGCATACTTTCATCAAGGTAAGCCATGTCATATATTTATAATATATTAGAATAGTTGCATGTACTTTTTATTGTATTATTTTATAATATATTGAAAAAATAGTTTTTTAAATTATTGCAGCATGTCCCATCTCTATCCATCCCACACCAGTCTAACAATAGTGTTAAACAAGGTATATATGATCTTAGAAAATACATGAGGTTATTTCTTAGATTTGTTGTACATATATTATATTTATGACTTACTTTAATTTTTATATAATTTACTATATTTTTTAATAAAACCTTGTTTATATGTTCTTGTGTGTTGAATCTCTTAGAGGTGGTTATTATCTAAAAAAATTGATAAAAAAGATATAAAATATTAGAAGAAAAAATTCCCCAACTTATGTGTGAAATGAAAAACTATCTACCTTCATCTTTTTTAAATGCTCAAGAACACTACCCCATCCATCAAGTTGAGGAGATTGAATTGTGTGGGCCTGTATAAACTAGGTCAATGTGGATGATTGAGAGGTACTTGAAATTTATGAAGGGGTTGGTTTGACAAAAAGAACGTCCTAAGGGTTCTATGGTGGAGGGATATATGGTATACTAGATCATGGTGTACATTGGTAATCTTCCCAAGTTTGCAACAAATATCCATGTAGATCACATTTTAGATTCCAACTCTATTAACAAACTTGAAGGGGTGTATTTGATGGGGAAAGTGTATTGAGGAAAGTGAGAGGTAATTATAAGATTTTATTTTAGTTTATTACTTATTATAAATATTCAATATAATTTTTTTCTAAGTGGTCTATTTGTTTTCTTTATAGTTGGTCATGAGTGGGATGCACTTCATTTGTATATTGCAAACAATCTTGATTGGATGATGGTATGGATTTAACAATCTCAATAAAATGGTTTCTCATTAACATGGGATGGTGTTGCATCATTGATTTAAAAAGCTCATTGTAATGGAGATCTTAATGTTATGCCAATGGCACTTGATCTAGCATATGGTTTAAGAGGTAGAAAGGTACATATAATATTGCTAATCATGATCCAAAAGTTTAATATCAACTCATAGATCGATGCAAATAATCTTAATATGTTTTAATCATTGTAGATAAAGTGCCACAAAGATGTGTACTACCATGGTCTTAAATTTTTCATAAAAATGTTAGACAAAACAAAGAAAACTTATTATTCTAGGATAAGTGTAATATTCAAGGTCACTAATATTTTATCTATCAATGATATAGATCCAAAAAAATCTGAAATTTGATACTATGGAATTTTGGATGATATACTTGAGTGTGGCTTTAACTCATTCAAATTAGTTCTATTTGTCATTAAATGGTACAAGCTATGGCTGAATCAAAATGATCCCGATAAGACTATTATTGAATATGATAATGGATTTACAATTATTAATACAAGGTCATTTGAGCATTTGGAGATGAGTCCTATGCTCTTCCAAGCCAATGTGAGAAAGTGTTTTAGTTTGGCATTCCACATTAACTTTGTTGGTCATTTGTCATTAGACATGATCCAAGAGGAAGGTCAATAAAGTATAATGTGATGGAAGAAGAAGATACTAAAGAATTAAAAGATGAAGTAAATGATAATCATGAATGACTGTTACACAATGATGATGATGATGATGATGTAGAAGAAGATCATGATGGTTTTGGCTGCATTGAGGATGATGGTGATGATGATCATGGTCATGATAATGGTGATGAAGATGATGATGATGGTGATTAATATGGTGGTGGTGTTGGTCATGATGATATGATGAAGGGGACAATGATGATAATGATGATAGTCACAATGATTACATGGATGAAGAGGATGATCAATGACATGATCAATGAAATGTATGTTGAGCTATGATCAATGTCACATATGACGTATTGATTTATTCATAGACATTACTTCTATATTTTTATAATTAATTTATTATGTGTTGAACTCTAATGTCATGGAGTATATACAATAATTTTGCATAGGTACCACACATAAAGTAGAGGTAAAATTCATCATGTAATTTTTGTCAACTATGAAATTTATAGCTTACATATCATATAATTTTTGGCTAACTTTTTTAGAAATATAAGGTAGGCAAGGTTACTAAGAGGGGAGGGGTGAATCAGGAACCAATAAAACTTTCTCTTACTTAACCAATAATATTCTAATCTAATTACATGCACAAAATAATGAAAGAAAATATACATTCATAAAAATTTGACACAAGATATGATGACCCAGAAACCTTTCAATTAGAAAGTAAAATTAGGGTTGGGATGATACCCATAAGATTTAGTACTATGTTATAAAGTTAACTTGTTATGGCTTACAATTGACCACTTTTGGTTATCTGTCCTATTAGGAGCAATAAGGACTATGAGCTCCACCTTGTCAAAGGATTTACAAACATACAATGAAGTATGCACTCAATTAAATGATTTAGCAAAGATTGTTAAGTCTACCTATTGCTATTTTTGCACCCTGCCAAATTTGAATTTTAAATACAAACCCCACCCAACGGCTAGTTCCTAGAGTTAATATTATTTTAATGCCTGAGAAACATCAAAAAAATTAAAAAATCAAACTTATGATATGTTTTTGCGGGCCCGCAAGTTCCTCATCGTTGGATCAATCTAGATCAACAGTTGGTGCTATGTCACTTTTGAAAGTTGCATGATGTTTTGCACTAGCGACTGTTAGTGAACAGATTGTCCTTCAAGAAAGTACATGAAAATCTGACCCTGAATGCCCAAATGAAAGAACAAATCAACACCAACAGTTGGATAGGTTATTATTAGATTAATAACCTTCCTCTAAATTTTATCGGGTATAGCTCCCCGTGAAAGATTTACAATGAATTAATTATAGGTACTTTTAATTGGAAAGCACAAAAGGATACCAAGCATCTATCTATAAACATAGAGTAGATGTGAAACCTAAGAATTGAAAAGAAAGGAAACAGAATACAATAGATTACACAAAGTTAATTTGTTGTACACTATATCACATAATGTAAATGAATACCTAACCTCCGCCCTCTTGATAGAATTAAAATTAGAGCTTTGAAAGATGTTTGGAACATCAACATAATAAAGAAACAATGAAAACAAACTATAATTTCAGGAAAAACTGGAAATGACTCAAAGTCCAAATTCAGTGGAAGGAAAAACACATTATCAAAAAAGTATAATATGTTTAACCTTTAGCCTCCCTTCCTTGACTGTAAAAGAACACAAGGACTCCTTTACACATTAAAATCGGACCATTATTTAAAGAAAAACAAAAACTATTTTCACAATATTACATCAATCACCAAAACTTTTTCTCTATCTCAGACACATAGTTCAGAAACAGAAAAATCTGCCCATGCTTTGCCTCTCCCTATCTCCCAAGGAAATAAAAAATGATTTTGCAAGATCTCCTCCCTACCCTAAGCTCAAAGTCTACAGTCTAGAAGAAGTCAGAATCAAACAAGAAAAATAATAGGACCTCCTATAGCACAAAGTCTCAGAGAAATCCAATCTTTCCCCCCTATCACTGTATTCACAGCCTCTGTTCTACTGTAGCCCAAAGTCTCCCAGCCAAAACTTAGAAAATTGGAACCCCTGTTGTCTTTGATGTTGGCATATTTAACCTATTCTTTCTTGTGGCTTTTCAGTTTCCTAACTGAATCTTGAAATTGGCTCTCTTTGTGGTTGCTCCCATTTACATCTCTTTTTTTTTCCTCATTTATGTTTTGATAACCTTATAAAACATTGATGTAAAAATTTTATAAGAATAATTTGACATATTAAGTGAGACTTGGACAAGTGGCACATTATTATATTATTCCAATATGAAAATATTGTTGATTCTGGGCAGATTCGAAATAACTCTGTTAGAAAAAATGGGTCTTGGTGCAGGATGCATAACTATTTATCCCACTATTGGATCTTGCTGAATTTTGGATATGTAATCCAAATCCTAGTTCTCCACATTCTCACCAAGGATATTTTGAAAATAGTTCTTGAGTCAAAAGTTATAGATCTCTTTTTGAGGGTCTATATGACTATCAGAAAATCTGACTTACTGAACTTGATCCAAAAAGCAAGCTTCTCTTCATATTTAGAGTTAAATCCCAAAATGACGTCTGATTGCCTTTCATCTTTTCCCTTTTTATGAATGGATCATCTTTAATTAAATACCACCACATTTATAATCTGGCAATAGTAACACCAAACACCCAAACTGAAAAATTGAATCCATGAAACTTCCTATGAAGGCTGATACTGCATATAATAGTTTCTGCACTTTGGAAGTCTTGCAGTTGAATCCATCAAACCAAGTCTTCATCTTGATATGCACTTTTGCATCTTTTGAATTGTTGGGCTAACTGAAACTGAATTATGAATTTTGGCAAAATTTTGAACTTTCCTAAGCTAGCCATTCTGCAATTCAAATTTGCCTTGAACTATCGAACCACTTTGAACTACTTCGAACTTCAGTTCGAAGTGGTTCAAAAACTCTGAACTTGAAGTTTAACTTTGATTGTATTGAACTTGTAGAATGGGTTATATGAACCATTGAACCATTTCAAACTACTTTGAACTAAGGTTCAAAGTGGTTCAAAAACACAAACTCCAAGTTTTAAAAACATGCTCATATTGGTTACTAACAGTGACATAGCGCCGTTCTGCCACATGTCAAGTGGGTCCCCTTTTCCTTGATTATTTCTCTGATGTTAGGTTTTGCCAGTTCCACGGTGGGCACCATGGCACTATTGGAAAATTTGGGCTTCTCGCTGTTAGCAACATAGTGCCCAGATGGAAAGTGATCCTATGGCAAGGTTTGGAAATATGGTGGGTCCCAAGTATGCCCCATCAAATATCATGATGTGATTTGTCAGACGTGTTGGCAGTTGGTTAGTTTTCATTGGCTAAAGATGATTTTGTAGAATGTGGGTCCTATTTCACTAGGTGGGCCACAAACGAAGGTTGTTAGACAGGTTGGCATGTAGCCAGTTTCTATTAGTCGGTATACTGACAGGACAGACCCATCTTGCTCGCCGCCAAATCAAGGAACATCTATGGTAGGCATTATCCTGCCATTGAGAGTTGCACGATATATCCCATAGCAAAATAGTGCCTCGGTGATGCATGGCATGTGGGTCCATTTTCATCTTGTGGGCCGTAGGATGAACAGGTGGCTTGTCTTCCATGGCAGCTATCAAACAGGTCAGAGTATGAAGGCAAATCTTATTGGCCCATCCAATTAACTAGGTATGCAGTCTTGCAAAAAGCTTGAGCACCATAGATGTGAATTTGATCCACGGTTGGAATCATGTTGCTATTATGAGTTGCATGATATATACCCATAGCGACATAACACCTCGGCAACGCTTGGCACAGATGACGTAATGGGCTCACCCTTCTCCAAAGTGATAGTACAGCTCATCCTCAGTGGCAGTTGTCAGATGGGACATAGTACGATGGCATTTTTTTCATTGGTCCATTCAACTAGCTTGATGTGTAGTAGTACAATTTTGTGGGTCAGTGTAGATCTAAAGGAAGATCCACGATAGGTGCTATCTTGCTATGAAGAACTGTGAGGATGTTAACGTTAGTGACATAGCACCCTTTCGCCATGTGGATTAGTGGGGCTGAGTGTTATAAAGTTGTGGGGATGGTACCACTTTGGGCTAAGTCAGATGCTAGGTTGTACCAGGTGTGCTGACAGTGGTTCATGGGTCCAGAAGTCTTAAAGGCAAGCACAAGAAATGGTGAGTCTTCATGATCGCCAAATTAAGGAAGATCTATGGTGAGTGCAATCTCACTATGAGAAAGTTCTCAAAAGATATTCATAGCGACATAGTGCCTTGGTGACATGTGTCTTGTGGGCTCGTCCAAGGTTGATAGTTAAGGGCTGGCGGTTGTGTTGTAAGCTATCGTGGTCAGGTTTTAACAAGATGGCATGGTTAGTTAGAAAAGAGTGTTCAACATGGGAAGACCTTGTGAGGTGGCAGAAAGAAAGAAGGTCGTTGGTCCATGTAGCTCATCTTGGTGCCAAGGATAGGTTGACAAGGCTGACCTTTTTGATTCATGAGATAGGAATGGGGAAAATTAAGAGTTTTACATGAATCTGATCTTCATGATCGATTCCAGCTACCAGAAGTGAATGTTGAATGAAGAGGAACACTCCACCATCTTAGTCGATCCATCTACCTGATTAGGACAATTAATGGCACCATTTCTATCTTCTCAAGGCATTATTTTTTACAAAGGATCAGATATCATTTACATTTGGATCTATACCTAGATCAAATTTTCTCCATGATTGTTCCTTACAAGACTCAATGGCGATGGTTATAGGACAGTTTTGGAGGAAAAATCTTAGTTATGCCTAAATTATAAAGAAAATTTTTGTAGATTTTGTAGATTTTGTTAAGTCAACCTTTTTTTGACTTTTCTCTTCTATTGCTCTGTAATTCCATCATAAATTCCCCTATGCCTCTAAATTGTATGATTCTCTACTTATCTCCTTCAGCCATTGGTATGAAAGTGCAAGGACTCTTTGCCTTTGCCATTGTTTTGTGAAAATCTGTAATCTGCATGACTATATCTCTACTGGCCTATGAATTATATATAAGTGAAGCTCTCTTTCCTTGTATCATTCATCTTGGTTTTTTGATCTTCGTGTGGTTATTAGATTAAAGCAAGTCTTGATGTGTATATCCTTAGTTTTATTCTGGTTCAATAGTGCATATATGGGAGGAGACTGGTCTGAACGCTCTATTTTGGTGCATCACCTCTTTAGATTAGACTAGGTAGATTTATTTTCATGCTCTCCTTCTCCCTTTTCCTCTCCAAGAGTAGTTAGGTGCACCCTGATAGTAAGAGGAAGCCGGCCTTCTCCAGAGACTCAACCTCACAGTTCAAGTCCCATAGCTTGGAGGTTGTTTCCATGTTTCACTAGGTTGTCCTCACGCATAGGCTTTGGAAAAGGGTGCAAACCTAAGTGACAACAATTTTTGGCATGCCTGGTGGGACTACATCTTTTAGAAAATTTCAAGTCTGTTGGTGTCAAAAGAGAATATTTCAAGGTCAATACTAAAGAGATAGTACTACCTTCAGTGTTCAAGCCTTCAAGAGGCTCATTCTTCAAAGTACTTGGCGACTCTAAGCTTCAAATGCATATTTGGTTCTAGTCCAAAATTGTAGTGATTTATGCCCAGAGCTAGAACAAGGACATCTTCTAGAAGTAAATTTTAGTACCAAGAGCTTTCATTTTCAAACCCTAGAAGAAGGAAGACTAGAATATCCTTATTACTAGTTAGGAGTGCAATAGTAACAAATACTCCTACAAGATCTATCTCTACTCCTCCTGCTATTAGATCTCAGCCTAAATTTCCATCAACGCATATCAAAAGATCACTTGTCTATATGGAATTGCCTTGAGCTCATACTTTTTCCACCTTTAATGGTGGGAGCCCTCTCTTGTTAGCCCAAAGACATGACATACCAATAGTTGCACTTAAAAGTATACCAGAGTTTACTGGTGAAACTTCTATCTCCCCCTCAGAACACATTCAAGAGGTTGCAAATGTCTAGAATATCCATGGCATCATAGAGGATGATGTTGTAGTTAGGCTCCTAGCCTCATCCTTGAAAGGAAAAACACTATAATGGTATAGAGGTTTAGCTCATGGTTCTATAATAGATTGGGATGGATTAGGAGCAAGATTGTGCAAACATTTTGAGGATAAGAGTGACTATTTGTCACTTTTAGAGTAGTTGACTACTATAATAAGAGCCCCCCATGAATGTATGACTAATTTTAACTATAGATTTCAAAAGACATGGGATAGAATACCTACTTCGGTGAAGCCTACCCCTAGAAATGCCTTCTTGCATTACCTTAGAGCTTTTAACAGTGATATTGCCACTACAATCCAAACTATGGGAGGAGATACCTTGCCTAATGCTTATGATATAGTGATAAAGGCAGAAAATATATTGATACAGGGAGGTAAACTAGCTCCAAGGCCTCCTATGCCTTTCTTCCCTAATGTTCCAAATAATCAACCAACAATGGCCCCTCTTCCCATAACTTCTACATCACAATCCCTTGTCCCAGTCCCTCAAGCTTCCACATCTTCAAATGGGATAGATGAAATCAAAGAAATAATGCAATCTCTAATGCAGAACATGGACAAAAGAGAGAAGGACCTTGATAAAAAACTTCAATATCAAGGGAAGAAGTTAGAAGATCATAGAAAGAGGCTGGAGGACAACTTCTCTATGATGCAGAAAATGAGCAACAAGGGGGTGACTTTAGAAAGACAGCAAGCTCAAGGTAGTAAGCCTCATCAATTGCAATATCAAACTCTAAGCGGTGGTAGGCCTCTAAATCCTAATCATTGGAACCATTCTTTTGATCAAAATAGGTAGGGTGGCCATGCTTCAACCTCAAATTTACCAAACTAGGGCCATAGTCCCTCAAAACAATGTGGCCCAAGATCAAGATTTTTGTCCCTCTTGTAACTACTCCTATGCCTATTGTATGTGTTAGAAGGCTAAATCTTTAATGGCCTTGACAGTCCAAGAACCTGCAATAGAACAAGCATACAAGGAGGACGAATTTAAGGATGCCTCAGATATGCAAAGACAGGGTAATTTCTCTTTTATGAATCATTAGATGGAGGAGCGTTGTAATGTAAACTAAGATTCCATTGCTTATAACACTAGAAGAAAAAGAAGAGCAATGGAAGATGCTATCCCTCCTCCTCCCAATCAGGCCTCAACTTTGAATGTAGTATCTCATGAGCAAGCAACAAATAATCAACCAAGTACCTTTCAACAGCAAAGGAAAAACCATGGTAGAAAAGATACAAGTGATCCATAGGCTATTCCATCTCAACTTTATACGATTGCAACTCCCAAAGTTTCCACCAAAGCACTTGCTATGCCATTCAGTGTGGTGGAGTAAATGAAGAAGACAAATGTGAACATCTCCATGTGGGATGTTGTTGCTACTATACCCATGCAAAAGAGGTTGAAGCAGCAAGAATTGGAAAGAATTGAACCAAAGGATCAGACACTTAGCATGGAAAGTGACACAAGCCTAGTACAACCATTAAGGGAGGTAGAAACAAGTAAAAAGGTTAGACCTCCTCCATTCTATGTTTCTCTAATTATAGGGGGCAAGCTAGTCCATAATTGCATGATTGATTTTGGGGCTAGTAGTTCAGTGATGCCTAGGTGTGTTGCTAATGCTTTGGGAATGAAATATGAACCCATTGTTAGGGATGTATTACAGTTGGACAGTAGTATTCTCAAGACTATAGGGATCCTTAGGAATGTAGAGATGTCCTTACATGTATGCCCTAGTTGTACTATAACCCAAGATATCTTTGTTGCTGAGGTCAAGCCATATTTTGCCATCTGCCTATCAAGAGATTTTACTGCCCAAATAAGTGGTTACATATATTCTGATTGGTCATATATGTTCTTTAAAACAAGATATGGAGCCAATGCTTCAATTAGAGCAGAGCCTCAGGCCCTCCATCATACCGAAACCTACATCCCTAATGCCATCAACATGAATTGCCCTATTCTAGAGATGGATGAAAATGACATAGTGAAGGACTCCACCACTCCCCTGGTAGAGATACCTAATTTCTTCTTGGATGAGTGGGTTGATGCATATCAATTTGACCCTATGTTAGAGATCCTTGAGACAGGTCTCAGTACATATTGTATATTGGAAAAGGATGCTCTAGTTCCCAATCTTGTGGGTGCTAAAGAAGATGTAAGTGGGATATGGAGCATGTACTTTTATGGATCAAGGAATAAAAATGGGTTAGGGGCTGGTGTGATGTTGGTTTCTCCTGCACAAGTAAGATATTACTTCTCCTTTAGGCTCCAATTCAATTGCACCAATAATGTGGTCGAGTATGAATCCTTGATCCAAGGTCTCCTACTTGCTCAAAAGAGAGGAATTCAAGCCTTAAGGGTGTATAGAGACAGTGAGTTGGTGGTTAATCAAGTGAGAAATTACAATACCACCAAGAATTATTTGCTCAAGTCTTATAAACATAGAGTATGGGATTTTTTTGAAGGTTTTAATGCATTTAATATTCAAAGCATCCCTAGAAAGGAAAACAGACATGCTGATAGACTTGCAGCAATAAGTGCATCTTATGATGTGTAGGGAATCTTGAGGAGGAGAAGAAGAAAAAAATTAGAGTGGTAGTAAGGCCTACCATCCTTGACAATAACAACCATTGGCAAGTGTTTGAGTCTGATGAGAAAATTGCCAATTTCTTGCAGAATGAGGCAGAGTTTTCAGAGAGAAATCAATTAAGACTACAAGATCAGTATGGTGATTAGATCATTCATCTCAACTCCAACAAGCTACCTAAAGGTCTCATTACCTTATAAAGTGTCTTCAATCCTGATGATCAAGTAAGAGGCAGGGCCATGAACCTAGGTGCTGATGAAGATGATCATACTCCAATCATGGTTGCTGATGAAAAATCCTTGAATGTGGGGAAGGTATGTTCTGAAATTGAACAAGAAAATTTTATTCATCTATGTCAAGAGTTTAATGATGTATTTTCTTGGACATATGATGATTTAAAGGGTTTTGACCCAAGGTTATTTCAGCATACCATAGATTTAGTTGATGATGCAAAACCAGTAAGACAAAAATAGAGGCCAGTGAATCCTAAAATTGAACACATAATGAGAAAAGAGCTTTCCAAATTGATTGAGGCCAATATAATTTTTCCCATCAAGCACTTATCATCGGTAGCAAACCTTGTCCCTATTAGGAAGAAGAATGGGGAAATTAGATTGTGCATAGACTTTAGGGACCTTAAATAAGCTTCCCTTAAAGATCGCCATCCTCTCCCTTCTATGGAGAAAATTTTATCCAAGGTCAATGGTTCAAAGAGATTTTCATTTCTTGATGGATTTTCTGGCTACAATCAAGTGCTGATTAAAGAGTCTGACAAGTACAAGACTACATTTACCACTAAATGGGGTACCTATGCTTATTGTAAGATGCCATTTGGGCTAACCAATACAGGTACTACATTTCAAAAGGCAATGGAGATGGCCTTCAAAAGATTGTTTGACAAGTTTGTCTTAGTTTACCTTGATGATATCACTATGTATTCAAAGGATGTAGATGATCATTTTCATCATCTCAGACAAGTATTCTTAAGATGTAGAGAGTTTGGGGTTTCCCTTAACCCAAGCAAGTGTGTCTTTGCTACTAACCAAGGGAAATTATTAGGACATATTGTATCTAAGGATGGCTTAACCATTGATCTAGAGAGAACAAAAGAAATACTTGCTCTCCCTCTTCCTAAACACAAGAAATGGCTGCAAAGTTTCCTAGGTAGGATAAATTTTGTGAGAAGATTTATCCTGAATCTTGCCACTATGGTGAAACCTCTTACAGTTATCCTCAAGAAAGGTATAGTCTTTGCATGGACCAAGGAAGGGAAGGAAAGTTTTGAAGAGATCAAGGCAACCATAGCCTTAGCCCCTACTCTCATGAACCTAAATTTTGAGAAGGATATCATTCTTTATACCTTAGGTGGTGAGTCAAGCATTTCTACTATCTTGACCCAAAAAAATGACAAAAATGAAGAGTAGCCCATAGCTTTCTTTAGTGAAGGTCTTAAGGAATATGAAGATAAGTATATCTATGTAGAGAAGAAAGCCCTTGCAGTCATCAGAGCTTTGAAGAAATTCAGACACCTCCAATCCCATTACAAGATTCATTTGTTAGTACCCCATGCCAGTGTGAAGGAGTTCCTTTTAAGAAAGGATATTAGTGAGAAAAGAGCTCGTTGGATTACAAAGGTAATGGAATATGATGTTAACATTTATATTACCAAGCTAGTAAGAGGGAAAGGATTGTGTAAACAAATGTTATCATCTCAAGAACCAGATGAAGAAGTTATCATGGTATTAACAGAAGAACAAGAAGCAAGAAATGATGGCCCAAGGAATTGGATGGATGATATGAAGAGCTTCTTATTAGGGAATGGATACCCTCAAGGATTAGATAGGACTAAAAGGAGACAGTATAGATTACAATCAATCCCTTACGTCATAGTTGATGGTATCCTTTTTAGAAAAGATTTTAATGGAGCCCTATTTAGATGTCTTGATATAGACCAGGCTGAAAGAATGATCAAAGAGCTTCATGATGGTCCTGATGGTGGCCACTTCTCAGCTAAAACAACTGCAATGAAGGCCATGAGGGCTGGTTATTATTGCCCATCTCTATTCCATGACTGTCATAAGTATGTAAGGAAGTGTGAAAAATGTGCCTTCTTCTCTGGAAAAAAAATACTTGCAGCTCTTCCCCTTCATCCTATCTAGGTGGATCAGCCTTTTGCTCAATGGGGATTGGATTTCATAGGCCCTATCAATCCTCCTTCCAGTTCTAGCCACAAATGGATTTTAGTTGCTACAGATTACTTCACCAGATGGACAGAGGTAGTTGCATTGAAGGATGCCATTGAATCTTTAGTTATTGAATTCCTTGATGGAATTGTGACCAAGTTTGGTGCCCCTTCAACCATTATTTCAGATAATGCAAAGTATTTTGTTGGAGCTTAGATTTTTGCATGGGTAGTGCACCATAATATCTATTTGAGCACATCCTCAAATTATTAGCCTCGGGGTAATGGCCTGGCTGAGTCCTCCAACAAGAACTTGATCAAAATCATTAAAAGGACAGTTGAGGATAACCAAAGGTGTTGGCATAAAAATTTAAGGACTGCACTATGGGCTGATAGGATAACACCTAAAAGATCAATAGGAAATTCACCATTTGTGCCGGTATATGGCAGAGAAGAAAGGCTTCCAATTTCGTTGGAATTTCCATCCCTGGAACTAGCTCATCAGCTAGAGTTGATTGAAGATGATGTCATGACAATGAGAATAGTAGAGCTGATGGAGCTAGAAGAAAAAAGAAATATAGCTATGCAAACCCTAGAGACACACCAGCAGTAGGTGAAAAGGAACTTTGACAAAAAGGCTAGGGTCAGGATCTTTAGGGAGGGAGATCTAGTTCTGAAATGGGACGTAGATAGGGAAAAACCAAGAAGACACTCAAAATTTGACACACTGTGGAGTGGTCCCTATCTGATTGAAATTTGTAAACAAGCCAATGCTTTCTAGTTAAGCAAGCTTGATGGTGAGACTCTACCCATCCCAGTCAATGGGATTTATCTTAAGCCATGTTTCTGACAAGGTTTGAGGTTCCATGTACATAGTAGTTTAGTTATGTTCTCTATTTGTTTCTTGCTTTCCAAGAAGTGCATGAGCATAGGCTATCTCTTTGTTAGATAGCCACTTTTCAAAATTTTGAAGGTTGCAAAAGGAGTTTTGGTCTCTGGTTCCAGTTGCAGAGACAAAGTTTTCTGGATTTTCCTCCTAGAGGTAGGGTTAGGGTTTCACAATGCTCAGAATCTACATGTTTTTTATGACTCTGTAACCCAATGAATGCTTCAGGCCATTGGTCATATGCGTAGCAAGCTCACATCCCCTGTGAGTCACCAAAAATGTTTCTATTTTTGCACCCTACCAAATTTGAATTTTAAATACAAACCCCACCCAACGGCTAGTTCATAGAGTTAATATTATTTTAATGCCTGAGAAACATTGAAAATTTTTTAAAATCAAACTTATGATATATTTCTGCGGGCCTGCAAGTTCCTCATCGTTGGATCAATCTGGATCAATGGTTGGTGCTATGTCACTTTTGAAAGTTGCACAATGTTTTGCATTAGCAACATAGCACCCTTCTGTTGCGTGTCAAGTGGGTCCCCTTTTCCCTAATTGTTTCTTCAGTGCTGGGTTTTTCCAGTTCTATGGTGGGCACCATGGCACTATCAAAAAATTTGGGCTTCTTGTCGTTAGTGACATAGCGCCCAAACAGAAAGTGATCATGTGGCAAGGTTTGGAAATACAGTGGGTCCCAAGTATGCCCTATTAGATATCATGATGTGATTTGTTAGACACATTGGCAGTTGGTCAGTTTTCATTGGCTAAATATGATTGTGCAGAATGTGGGTCCTGTTTCACTTGGTGGGCCACAAACGAGGGTTTTCAAACAGGTTGGTGCATGGCTAGTTTCTATTAGTCAATATACTGATAGGACAAACCCATCTTGCTCACCGCCAGATCAAGGAACATCTAAGATAGGAATTATCACGCCATTGAGAGTTGCACAATATATACCCATAGCAACATAGTGCCTCGATGATGTGTGGCATGTGGGTCCATTTTTGTCTTGTGGGCTGCAGGATGAATAGGTGGCTTGTCTTCCATGGCAGTTGTTAGACAGGTCAAAGTATGAAGCCAGATCTTATTGGCCCATCCAATTAACTAGGTACGCAATTCTACAAAAAGCTCGAACACCGTAGATGTGAATTTGATCCATGGTTGGTGTCATGTTGCTATTGTGAGTTGCACGATATATACCCATAGTGACAGAACGCCTTGAAAATGCATGGCATAGATGACTAATGGGTTCGCCCTTCTCCAAAGTGATAGTATAGCTTGTCCTCGGTGGAAGTTGTCAAATGGGTCATAGTACGGTGGCATTTTTTTCATTGGTCCATTTCGCCAACTTGATGCACAATAGTACAATTTTGTGGGTCATCATAGATCTAAAGGAAGATCCATGATAGGTGCTATCTCGCTATGAAGAACTATGAGGATGTTAATGTTAGTGACATAGTGCCCTTTCCCCATGTGGATCAGTGGGGCTGAGTGTTATAAAGCTACAAGGATGGTACCAATTCAAGCTGATTAAGATGTTAGGTTGTGCCAAGTGTGCTGACAGTGGTCTGTGGGCACAAAAGTCTTAAAGGCAAGTGCAAGAAATGGTGAGTCTTCGCAATCGCCAGATTAAGGAAGATCTATGATGGGTGCTATCTTGCTATGAGAAAGCACTCGAAATATATTCATAGTGACATAGCAGCTTGGTGACATGTGTCTTGCAAGCCCATCCAAGGTTGATAGTTAAGGGCTGGCGGTTATGTTGTAAGCTGTCGCGGTCAGGTTTTAACAAGATGGCACGGTTAGTTAGAAAAGAGTGGTCAACACAAGAAGACCTTACGAGGTGGCAGAAAGAAAGAAGGCTATTGGTCCACGTGGCTCATCTTGGTGCCAAGGATAGGTTGACTAGTCTGACCTTGCTTATTCATGAGATAGGAACAGGGAAAATTAAGAGTTTTACGCACTGATCTTCATGATCGATTCCAGCTACCAGAAGTGAATGCTGAATGAAGAGGAATACTCCACCATCTTAGTCGATACATCTACCTGATTAGGACAATTAATGGCATCATTTCTATCTTCTCATGGCATCATTTGATATAGAGGATCAGATATCATTTGCATTTGGATCTGTACCCAAATCAAATTTTCTCCATGATTGTTCCTTATAGGACTCAACGACAGTGGTTGCAGGATGATTTTGGAGGGAAAATTTCAGTTATGCCTTAACTATAAAGGTAACTTTTCTAGATTTTTTTAAGTCAACCTTTCTTTGACTTCTCACTATTGTTTCTCTATAATTCCAGTGTAAATTCCCCTATGCCACTGAATTGTATGATTCTCTACTTATCTCCTTCAGCCATTGGTATGAAAGTGCAAGGACTCTTTTCCTTTGCCATTGTTTTGTGAAAATCTATAATATGCATGACTATATCTCTGTTGGCTTGTGAATGAGATATAAGTGAACCTCTCTTTTCTTGTGTCATTCATCTTGGTTTTTTGATCTGCATGTGGTTATTAGATTAAAGCAAGTCTGGATGTGTATATCCTTAGTTTCATTCTGGTTCAATAGTGCATATATGGGTGGAGATTGGTCTGAACACTCTATTTTGGTGCATCACCTCTTTAGATTAGACTAGGTAGATTTGTTTTCATGCTCTCCTTCTCCCTTTTCCTCTCCAAGAGTAGTTAGGTGTACCCTAATAGTAAGAGAAAGTCGGCCTTCTCTGGAGACTCAACCTCATAGTTCAAGTCCCATAGGTTGGAGGTTGTTTCCATGTTTCACTAGGTTGTCCTCATACATAGGCTCTGGACAAGGGTGCAAAACTAAGTGACAACACTACCCTATTAAAGGATTTGACTACCACACCTATTAGGATGAACTAGTGGCTAATCTCTGATTTGCAACTCTAATTTGTGATAGATAAATCTTTGCTATACCTTATACTGCTTGTAACATTCTTTAATTTGCACTTCTACTCATCATATTCTCTTCACATATATATTGGATATGATAAAATGCATTAGATATATATCAATCCAAATTACAACTTACTGAAGTCAGCTACAATATCAATTTCATCATAATCCACAAAGTTGGCTCAATTATTGTAACTCAAGCTCTAAAGACAAACTCGATGATGTTCTAATATACAACAAACACTATCAATGCTCAACAATCTTTGGCAATCAATTGAACTTTAATATCAATCCATAGTGATCACTTCCAAGTAGCTTGAACTTGGTTAGCACTATGTGACTTGGTAAACTCTAAGAAACTCAGTAGTAACTAGATCACTCAGTTGACACTACATGACTTGGTCAATACTAGATCCACTTTGTTAACCATGTGAGCTTAGTAGACACTATTGGACTTTATTAACACTATTGAGCTTGGTTAACACTGTGATCTTCTTCACTTCCACTGATTCGCTTGATAGCCTCTACTACACTTTGTTTGCACTAAACTTTGTATCTGAAGGTCAATAAACACTACGTAGCTTAGAGAACACTACAAACTAACTTACGTGCTCAATAGACACTATATTCTAACTACTTATCTTAGGAACAACCGAATCACTTGGATAAAACTACAAACTAAATGATAAGCTCAGTAGCAACTATAGAGCTTAGTAGCAATGTCACCAATTGATGAAGTGTTGAGTCACTAATAGACAAATTGAACTTTATGTCAATAATTAAGATAAGTGATCTACATATGTAGGAAATTTAATGCCTTTGACCAAGATCATGCATAGTGACATGGATCGATAGGTATAAGTCAATAGACCCTATAGATAAAATTTATTATTTTTGTGTTGACTCTTTACCATCCACATCAAGTTTAGTCCTACTATGTCTCTCATTTTATGAATTGCAGGCATCACTAAATAGGTAGTTATCTGATCTATCTTTCTCGAGTGAGGAAAATGCAAGAATAGAAGACAAAAGTGAGACATCTAATAGGTCTAAAATAGGGAGATCAACTAGAGGTCAAAAAATTAGAAGAAAATCAATAAACAAATACATTTTTTCCTTGTTCAGGGAGGGTCTTTTCTTATGATAATGAGACCAAAGGTGATAGAAAGGTTCCCTTAAGGTACACACATTTTCAAAAAGAATGGGTACCCAAGGAACTACCTCCAATTAACATGATTTTTTATGTTAACAAAAGGATTACTCACATAGCTCCATCTTCATTACATGGTTTGGGCTTATTTTCCATGGAAGGCACAAAGGTCAATTTTAAGAAAGTTATTGAATTGATGGAGTATGTAGGACCTTGTTACAATTACAATAAGTGGATGTGGATTTTGTAATATATAAAAAAAAAAGTATGCATAGATATCCATTATCACCAAATTGTATACAATGCAAATAAAATGATCAAAGTAAAAGGATCACTATGTATATTGAAGAAAGGCCAAAAGCAACAAGGAATATTGCAAGATTTATAAATAGTTCTCAACTTGTGTCAACTAATAAGTGATCAAATTGTATATTTGAGGCATGTGAGGGAAATCATGTTTTTGTATGTGCGATAAAATCAATAAGTGTGGGGGAAGAGCTTTTGATAGATTAAAATTTGAATCATGTAGATACAAAAAAAATTACTATCATAGGACTAGTAAGTATAACATATTTTAAACCAATTACCTCCAATCAATTTGACTCCAATATACAATCTCCTATTTTATTTATAATTTTTTTTGGTAACTCTATTACTTTAATTTTGATGTTAATTGCTAAGAATTGCTAATCTTTTTCACATGGAAACATGGATCCACCACAAGGCATATGTGGGGATGTACCTTAGACACCTTCAACAAAGGTAAGCCTTAATTAGTGTAATTGTACTAATTATATAGAAATAAAATGTCACATTATTATGTTCTTTTCTTTATGGCTTTGGAGTTATTTTGGTATAATTTTATTGATATCGATGTCAAAACTTGATACTTATTGATAGGAAAAGAAAAAATAGCAACAGATCAAATATGATTTGAAATTGAGGCAGCATGTTTAGATGACATCGCATTTAGTGTTGACCCCAACTTCATGGCTACTTAGATGATAAATAGATATAGTAAAGAAATTCTTACCCTTGTCTTGGAACAAAACAAAACTAAGGAGATAGTGGCATTTGTAGATGAATTGATACATAGAGTTAATTATATGAAGGTAAGCAGTAATTAATCTTAAGTAATAATAAAATTTCAATAGATGTTTATATTTTATGCTATCTTATGGATTGTGATCTAAAATATGATGTGTTCTTAAAGGAATTTTTGACACCTGTGAACATAGTCAACATGGTAAGGGTTGTAGTGCATAGCCTTCATGTAAATAACCCTTAAACCTTTAACCATTCATTTAAAATTTGCATGCATTATTGACTCAACTTATATTTAGGATGCATCTAGTACCCCATTTTATCTTTATCCATTACAAATGTCTTTGCTAAAAATGTATTCTTTAGCTCATGATGAAGTGTGGACGCCTCCTTCAATCACCACTCTGATATTGTTGACTGCAATGTCAACAACAAGGAGCTTATAGACATCTTCATCTATACCAATTACAATTGGTAAAACCTTGTTTTGTTATATTTTGTTACACTAGTACATTTGCACTTGTTTTTCTACCAAAATTTTTGACCAAAGATATGATTCCTTCTTTTTTTTTTTTTTTCATTCCTGTGTTGGTCGAAAATAAAAATTGTATGCCCAATTTGGTCAAAATTTTGACCAACTATGTTTTCCTAAGTTAAATTTTGACCAACTCAATGTTATAACCAAAAAAAATGTTTCATTGATTTTCTGAGTAAAATAGAAAAATTTCATTCATTTGTGGGTAATAAAGGTAAGAGCATGGGGAAGCAATTAAATTTGTATTCATTCATATGTTGGGTGGGCTTTTCTATTTTGGCTTTGTGCAAATCCAACTGCATACACTAAGTCTAGGCATGGTTTTAGGTTCTTCAACTTCTCTAGAGATTCTCTTGAAAATTGCACACAATTTTCCTGTGTATTGACCACCAACCTACATCTTAAGTAGAAATTTGAACCTTCCTACCCTACTATTATATTCTATGGGGCAAGACCTAGAAGTTGTGCCCTTGGTGGGTTCACTAATTTAAACCTTGTCCAAGGAATGGGAAAGGCCCAGAACTAGGAACCAAATTGCCAAGCAAGATGGAACAACCTTAGAGGGAAGGAAGGTAGGTGATTGATCCATCTTCTTCAATACTCTTCCCATATAATTTTAGGGGTTGATGCCAGATACTTCTATAGTAGTTTAGGAGTTCTTAGATAAGATAGAGTTGGGGCTTTTCTCATTTTGGCTTTGTGCAAATCTGGCTACATATGTTGAGTTTGGACTTCTATTCTTATGTTATTTAAGGGGCCACAAAATGCTAAATTTCATTGGGATATATGTTAATGAGAAGTGCAATTTTCATCTGTGCTACATTACATTAAGGGGCCACAAAACAATAAAGAAAAATTAAAAGACAAGGATGGAGTCAGTAATTGTTGGCATTACAACAATACACAAGAGGATACAAATTTTTATGTTGCCAAGTTAGAATTTATTTCAAAATATAATGGTATCCACCATCAAATAGAAATGGGGATCTAATTTACTTGCAAATGGAGTCAAGCAAGAGCAACAATTGGCCATGGAGGAAGAAGTCCACTCCAACAAACACCCACATTGCAAAAGCTTCCCAAAAGAAGGTAAGTTTCTTCATCCAAATTGATGCACTTGTTGCTTCTCATGCTGATATATTTTCATTTTTGTAATAGGGGATGGAGACAAGAACACCCAACAGCATTCCAAATTATGGGAGATGGTCCCAAAATAGTTTATCTGAGACCCTTCTTACCGATAACAACAGTCTCTTTCAACAACAGCATGCCTAGATTGCTAAAGAATCTATTTCAAGTTCATTTCTTCATTTTCCTATACATGAATGTGTTTGTGTAATTAATGGAACAAGCATCTTGATGATGGAAGAGTCTTATATATGTGTATGGAGGCATCATCTCCATCAATAATTTTAACCCCCTCAAAAGACAATTTAGATTTGTAGGAGTCAAGAGTTAAACACTTCTCTACTCACACTATTGTAAACCTCTTTAACCATAATTTGGAAGGAAACCATCACATTTATATTATCCATAGCTATGAACTCATGCTTACATATTATGCATGGTTTTAGGTTGTTTGACTTCTCTTCCTATGTTGTTTTCTTGTATGCCCTTGTTTTGAGTGTTGAGATTTTTTTTCCTTGTTGTTTCAATGAGAAAATTTAGAGAATGATTTAGGATCTTAAAAACACTTTAGATAGCTCTAGTTTCTTTTCTATAAGAATTGTTAAATACTTCTACTTAGTATTTTTTTCTTCTTCTTTTTGGGGGGCGAGGGGGGGACTTTATGTCATCTCCAAGTTCATTTTGCTATCAAAAGTTGTGGTAGATATAATTGAAAAATGTGGATGCAAAGAAGGCACATTAACTATTTGACATAATGCCTTTGAAATAGCATTTCATGGAACATGGTCAATAAAACATTAACACAAGATGATTTTGTGAAAAGATACCTCAAATAGATTATAGATTTGCATCAAGAAAACATGGAGAAGATTTTAGATCTAGATATTCTCTTGCAAATTGCATAGAAATTGTTTGATATGCCATCAAAATAAATTACTACCTCTTTATATGTCATGCTTACATATTATGCACAGTGATGATTTGTTGGAAGCAACTTTGAGAATGAATATATGTGAGTGCCTATTCAATGTCATGAGGATCCACTTTCAAAACACATTTTCTTGTTATTGAGGTAGAAGGAATCAAGCTTGGATGATGCAATAAAAACTAGAGAATGTTTCTCTGAAACATTTTATGGCTTCTAACCTCCTCCATTATCCATAGCTATGAGCTCATTCTTCTAGCATTGACACCAGTAGTTTAGGGTGAGCAATATCCCTACTAGTATGTTCAACGTCATTTTATTCATTGGAGAATCTTTGTTCATTTTTCCTATGTTTGTAGGTTTTCATTGTCTCTTCAATTAGAAGAAAAATGATTTAGATTAATTTGTTCATTTATTTGATTCATCTCTTACTATTAATTTTGATGGGGACACAACCCAAGCACAGAATGGACACAACAGGAAAGGGAAAATTTTATTAACTTTTTAAATAAGCTAATACATTTAGTACAGAGAAAATAGACTTCAAAACATGCCCTATGGGCTTATAATAGTATAAATCTAGAGATAATTTCTCCTTTTAGTACCTCCTCTCAAACTCCACTCTGAACTGCCATTTACAATGCCAAAAATGTTCTTAAATAGACCTTGGAGGGTTAAGAATTAGCAATACATTCTAGAAAGTGCTAGTAGGCATCCACCAACCAAATAATAGGCTCTAGAAGTTGCATTAGAAGTTGGCACAAAATTAGAAGAATCCAGAAATGGTAACTGAACTTTTGGGAAGCATAACTTTTGAACCGTAGCTCCGATTGACAAACTGTTTACATTTTTGAAAAGCTCTCAAAGCGCTCTATAGCCCTATGGACCAGCTTCACTCATCCCAAATTTTTTGGCCCTATTAAAGGTCATTTAATGCCCCTAAACTAACTTTGAAGCATTCTTAGGAGGTCTCCAAAAACCAAAAAATTGCAATAACTTTCAAACCGTGGGGCCTTTCAACCTGATTCTTTTTCTAGAATGCTCTAAATTACAATTACAATATTTTGACCAATTTACACCTTCTAGTTCACCAAAATGATGGCTCAATTACATACTCCTATTTTTTTTGACATTTACACATATCCCAAGGTGTTCAAATACTCTATCCGAGAACACTAATAGTGGAACTATGAGAGTTGGAACCTTTATTTGACCCAAATGGGTATCCAAAAATGAAAACACATGAAATAGAAACTAAGTCTAAGTACATTTTTTTGGTTCACACAGGATTGCCCTTATACCTCTGGATGCTCCTGCAGCAGACACCCAGGGTAGATTGAAAAGTGACCCTGTCACTTTATGAATGGTAGAGGAAATCCCAAATGGGAAAACTCAGCTGTTGATATCCAAGTTGAGTCCTTGATCGGCTGTCCTTACCACTTGACCAAATACTCTTCATACTACCTATTTATGGTACTCCTACCCACATGATGATCTAGAATGTCTTCTATCTCCTCCTTCTTAGAAGCAAGAATTGGACATGGCTCTAACATCGGCTCCTCATTTGCACCATCATCATGATACTCTGTTAAGTCTACAATGTTGAAAATAGGAGAAATGTGAATACCATCTAGCAACTCCACCTCATATACATTTCCTAAGTCATGTTTCTTCAAAATTTTGCAAGGGCCAAATTTCTTCATTTTCAACTTGTTGTAAGTACTGGATGGAAATCTTTCTTTCTGTAAGTGTACCATGACTAGATCCCCTACTTGGAATTCCTTTTGTCTTCTTCTTTGATCAACCCTAGCTTTATACTCTTGATTCATCTTGTTAATGTGTGCTTGGACCTCCCCATGTAGATGCTTGATATGTTCATCAAATTTGTTAGCTTCAGCACTTGTCCTCTCCCCTTGCTCTATCTTCCTCAACTCTGGTGCAGTCCTTGGGCTACTTCCATATACAATTTGGAATGGTGATTTTCCAGTACTCCTATTTATAGAGTTATTGTAAGAAAACTTTGCTTGTGGTATAATCAAATATGATCCCTTGGGCTTATCCACAACTAAACATCTCAGTAAATTGCCCAAACTTTTGTTTACTACTTTTGTTTGGTCGTCAATCTGCGGGTGATGTGTGGAACTGAATTTCAAGTCTGTTTTCAACTTCTTCCACAATGTTCTCCAGAAATAGCCCATAAATTTAGTGTCTTTGTCAGAAACTATACTCCTTGGGAGACCATGTAGTCTTACCACCTCTCTAAAAAACAAGTCTGCAATATGGACAACATCATGAGTTTTGTGGCATGGAATGAAATGTGCCATTTTGGAGAACCTATCAAGCACCACACATACTGAGTCATTACCCCTTTGTGTCCTGGGAAATCCAAGAACAAAATCCATACTTATGTCCTCCCATGGCTTTGATGGAACAGGAAATGGCTGATATAGTCTAGTACTATGACTAAATCCCTTGGCAACTTGACAAATCTGACAACTCTATACAAACTTCTTCACATCCTGTGAAATCTGAGGCCAAAAATAATGTTCTCTAAGAATGGAAATGGTGTTATCTCAACCAAAATGTCCTACCATATCTCCATTGTGCTTCTCCTTAATCATATTTTCCCACATGGAACTCCTTGGAATGCATAATTGATTGCCCTTGAATAACATACCATCCTAAATCAGATAGTCTAACCACTTAGTTTTGTCTACAGCAACAGGCTCTTTACAAGCTTTCCATGCTTCAGCAAAATTAGGATCCTTAGGGTAGAGATTCTTAAGTTCATCAAACCCAGCTACTTCAACATGCATTATTGTAAGCAACAATTGTCTCCTACTTAGTGCATCTGCAACCCTGTTAGATTTTCCACTTCTATGCTTCAACACAAATGTATAGCTCCGCAAGAACTCTACCCACTTCATATGCCTTTGATTCAATTTACCTTGGCTATTTAAGTACTGTAATTCCTGATGATCAGTATACAAAAAAAATTCCTTTGGAAATAAATAATGCCTCCATTTCTTTAAGGCTTGAACTATTGCATAGAACTCTTGATCATAAACAAAATACTTCTTTTTCGTATCATTCAAATTTTCACTAAAATATGCAATAGGCTTACCTTCTTGGCTTAATACAACCCCAATAGCACTGCCACTAGCATCAAAATCCACCTGGAACACCTTTCTAAAATCTAGAAGTGCCAACACAGGTTGTTCTGTCACCTTCTTCTTCAGCAATTCAAAACTTCTCGCAGCTTCCGCAATCCATTTGAACTCTTTTCTATCCCCTCTTATTGTGTCAGTTAGGGGTGCACATATGCCACTGAAATTCTTAATGAACTTCCTGTAAAAACTAACCAGACCATCAAATAATCTTACCTCAGTAGCAAACCTTGGAGTAGGCCATTCCAAGATGGCTTTTACCTTCTCTGGATCCATTTTGAGACCTTCAGGTGATATAACAAACCCCAAGTAGACTAACTCCCTTTTTACAAAGATACACTTCTTCAAATTAATTAACAGTTTCTCTTCCCTTAACCTTTCAAGGACGCTACAAATATGCAATAAATGTTCTTCCAAAGTCTTGCTGAAAATGAAAATATCATCCAAATAGACAATAACAAATTTTCCCAAGAACTTCTTAAGTACCTCATTCATAAGCTGCATGAAGGTGCTTGGGGTGTTCGTCAATCCAAAAGGCATGACTAGCCACTCATAAAGACCCTCATTGGTCTTGAAGGCTATTTTCCACTCATCTCCTTCTTGAATCCATATCTGGTGATAACCACTCTTGAGATCTATCTTTGTAAAGTACTGAGCTCCACTCAAGCAGTCCATAAGATCATCCATTCTTGGCAAAGGAAATCGATACTTGATGGTTATCCTATTTATAGCTCAAGAGTCTGTACACATCCTCCACTCTCCATCCTTCTTTGGTGCCAGTACTGCAGGTACTGCACATGGACTTGAGCTCTCCCGAATCAAGCCCTTCCTCAATAGCTCTTGAACCTATCTATTTAGCTCCTCAATTTTAGTAGGAGTCATCCTATGAGCAGCCTTGTTAAGAAAACCAGCTCTTGGGATTAAATCTATCTGATGACTAATTTTCCTTATCGGTGGAAATCCTTCTGGAACATTATCAAAAATGATATCTCCAAACTCACCTAGTAAATCTAAAACTTCAAGTGGTATTTCACTACTACCTTCTTTATCTTTCCTAGGAATCAAAGCATAGCACATACACTGATGTTTCATGCCATCTAAAAACTTCCTTCCATCAACAAGACAAATCCTAGCACTGCTAAATAGCTTTTCAACTTCCTTTTTTATGGGCTTCAGTTTGTGGCAAACTCCATCCTTTGTTACAGAGTATGTATTTGCATGATCATCATGTACTGCATGCCTATCAAACTGCCATGGTCTTCCCAACAATAGATGGAAAACATCCATTGGAATAACATCACAAAGAACTTCATCATGGTAACTCCCAATTTTGAATTTCACTAAACATTGTTCACTTACCAGGACCTTATGATCATCTTTCACCCAAGAAATCCTATAGGGCTCGGGGTGTTTCTCCCTCTTGAGCTTCAGCTTAGAGACCATCTCCTCTGACACCAAGTTATCAGTGCTACCACCACCAATGATCACATCACAACATTTATCCTCACACTTGCACCTGGTATAGAATAGACTCCTCCTTTGTCCTAGTTCAATCTCACTACTTAGTAGGGCCCTTTCATCTACCAAAGTCTCTCCTCTTTTTGCATCTTTTGAATGTGATGATTGTGCATCCTCATCCACATGAGCAACCCTAGCTTGACCCTTACCTCTCCTATCTGTCCTTCCTTATCGTTGAGGGCATTCAAAGGCACGATGACCTTCTTCATTGCAATGGAAACAAGTACCACGAAAGCCTCCTCTTTCTTTTCCATGTCATCTACCTCTTCCTCTCTTATTTCCAAAGTCTTGATCTTGGGAGCAGTTGAAACCCTCATTCCTTTGGTTCCTACTAGTACCCACATCTTCATTTTTCTTTTGGGTTTCATTTCAGCCTCCAGATGACCTACCACTACCCCTTCCTCCTTGACCACACCCTCTTTGTCTCCCTTCAAACCTTTTATTTAGCTTCTCTTCAACTCGTAGGGAAAACTAGTATGCCTCTTCAACACTGGTCATTCTTGCCAAACTTAATTCCTCCTGGATGCTAGGTCACAACCCATTGATATAACAAGAAACCTTCTCCTTGTTTTCTTCTACATGCCCTGCTCTAATCAGAAGTCGATAAAACTCCTCTATATATTCTTGGACTAATTTTCCTACTTGCTTTAACCCATGCATCTTCTTAAATAAATCAAGCTTTTAGTCAACAGGAATGAATTGCTTCTTCAATTTGTCCACCATACGATCCCACCTTGTGATCTTCTCCTTTCCTCTTCTATTTCTTTCCAATTGAACCTCTTGCCACCAGATTTTGGCATGGCCTTTTAGTTTGGCCTTTGCAAACTTAACCCTATCTGGATCCCTGATATCCTCATACTCAAAGTACTCTTCTAGTTCATTGATTTAGTCGATCAACTCATCTGGTTTTAGATTTCCTAAAAATACACCCACATCAATTGTAGGTCTTTTCCCAAACTTATTAATGGCCCTAAAAAGCCTTTCCTCTGCCTGATTTAGAACTTCCCCGTCAAATTCCCCTTTTGGTCCAATTTCTTCTTCTTCATTGTCATCCTCACTTTTTTCACCTACAGCAACATTTGTTCCTCTACGGAGCTCCTCTTGTGATGCTTGGACCTGCCTTTGGAGGGCTCTAACCTCCTCAAGATTAATAGCTTCGTCCCTTCCACCACGCTCTCTTTGTGGAGGCATCTTCTTAACTCAAACCCACAACCACACAATCCTGGTGCAAACTACCTCATAGTCGGTGCTTTGTCTACACACTCAGGAAAACCAACTCTGATACCACTTGATGGTGACACAACAGGAAAGGGAAAATTTTATGAACTTTGTAAATAAGCTAATACATTTAGTACTGAGAAAATAGACTTCAAAACATGCCCTATGGGCTTACAATAGTATAAATTTGGAGATAATTTATCCTTTCAGTACCTCCTTGCAAACTCCACTCTAAACTGCCTTTTACAATGCCAAAAATGTTCTTAAATAGACCTTGGAGGGTTAAGGATTAGGAATACATTCTAGAAAGTGCTAGTAGGCATCCACCGACCAAATAGAAGGCTCTAGAAGTTGCATTAGAAGTTGGCACAAAATTAGAAGAATCCAGAAATGGTAATCAAACTTTTGGGAGGCATAACTTTTGAATTGTAGCTCTGATTGATGAACCTAACTTTGAAGCATTCTGAGGAGGTCTCCAAAAATTGAAAAATTGCAATAACTTTCAAACCGTGGGGCCTTTCGACCTGATTCTTTTTCTGGAATGCTCTAAATTAAAATTACAATATTTTGACGAATTTACACCTTCTAGTTCACCAAAATGATGGCTCAATTACATACTCCTTTTTTTGGCATTTACACGTATCCCAAGGTGTTCAAATACTATATCCTAAAACACTGATAGTGGAACTGTGAGGGTTGGAACCTTTATTTGACCCAAATGGGTATCCAGAAATGAAAACACATGAAACAAAAACTAAGTCTAAGTACATTTTTTTGGTTGACACAGAATTTCCCCTATACCTCTGGATGCTTCTGCATCAAATTTTTGTGGGAGTTTCAAATAGATAGATCTATGTCTAATGTGAATCACGGATTTAGCCAAAGTGTTTAATTTAAATTATGGATTTTATTGTACTAGTTTCCTCTTTATTTCGGTCATGGGATACTTGCAAGAAGTTGGCTATGAAATTTATTCTCTAAATAATTCATCTCCATCTTCCTCTACATATTACTATTGAAATAGTAGGGGAAATTTTGATTTCATAGTTAAAATTTCATCACTTTTCATAAACCAACTTGAATACCCAAATCTTGTTATAATCATCACGCTAATTCTCTTGCCCACTCTAGGGTTCCATATAATCACATACGTTTGATCAATTTATTAAAACTATGAAGCAGATTTGTCACTATTACTCAATGGTTATGCACATTTAATTTTAATGGGCATTAGTTCAAGTTCCATAGCCTCACGTCTCTTGCCAATATTCCTTGAATCCAAAAAATGGTGGAACAAATTCCTAAGATTTTTCTACCAAATTCATTTAGCAAAATACAATATGAGACTTATGTTTCTACTCAAGTGTACAATTTATCATTCGGTGCCCATTAATCTAAATTCCCCAACATCCATTCTCTTGAAAAATACACCATAAGCCTACACTAATGTTTGACCAAGTTCTTAAAAATAAAAAATTCCATACAATTATTGAAAAGTGAAAAAAGTAAAAGGTTGAAAATAAAATGCAGTGGACATGTAGACATGTCTTCTATCCAGTAAGAATTTAGTCATCTTTTTGATCTATTTTAATCACTTCCCCAGTGAAATAATCATGAATGTTATCATTAACATATTGCATAATAATTTCTAATAGAAGGCACTGATAAACCAATAGGTTTAGAACTAAATTTGAATTATGAGTTTGTATTTTCCTTGGAATAAGTAGTAGCAAACATCCACTTCAGCCTTTGACATTCCTTTTGAGACAAAATTATCATATCTTTGGAACATCAACATTCTCTCCTCCTTGAGGCTCATTTGTAAATCTAAGGCCAAAGACATCAGTCACAAAGTAGAATGTTTTTCTAGGAGCTAGAATGATCAATATAGTCAGCCACTCAAACAACAAAGAAGCATTTAGCAACCTCATAGAGATCCCAATAGGTTGGTTGAGAGGATAGAGTTGTATCATCCAGCTAGGTATTGTTCCAAAAATGAATTATCTATCCATCACCAACCCGCAATTTTAAGCCTTGCTAAAACACATCCTACAATCAAGGATATTATTCCATATCTTGGACCCACTACAGAGCCCTTGCATATTAAGGAAGTGATGGAACCTTTCCTTATTTAGGTATTTTACAAACACGATGTCACACCAAGTGAGTTTTTACTTGTTAAGATTTCATTCAATCTTTTGCAAGAAGGACTTTGTTGAGAGATTTTATTGATGCCTAGTCCTTCCATTATCTTTAGCTGGTAACAAAGTCTCAATTGACCACTGCCATCCTCTTCTTTTCCTCTGTTTTTTATCAAAGGAAATTTCTTTGAATTCTTTCAAGCTTTTCAACCAAAGAATTGAAGATTCAAAAGAGAAAGAAAGTAAATAGAGATCCCTTGCAGACAGGTCTTTAGGAGCTATAGTTTACTAGCATTACTAAGAAGTTTGCCTCTCCACCCAGCCAACATACATTATGTTCTCTCAAGAATGGAGCTCCAAAAAGAGTTGGAGACCTCTTTTATTGTGTATGGCAACTTAAGATAAGTATAAAGGAGATTTGTACATTGGTAGCCAATAATATTCCTAATTTTATTCTGGAGACTATTAAACGATTGTTTCATAGGACAACAAGGGGCAGGGTGGAAGCAAGACATAACCTAAGGAGTTTATTCTCATTTATCATCTACAAGAAGTTTCTCTTGAAATCTTCTACCAGCAACAGGTGTGGGGATAGGAGATTCAACCTATCTGATAACTCTATGACATCACTAGAAAAGCTTGTGGAAACCATTGACCATTGACCAAGAAAATAACAAATGATGGTCACACATTCCTTGATTAGGGTAATCACTTTCTTTTCAAAGCCAAACCTTTCTATAGCTTTGAAAAGAAAGTCACATTTGACATCATTGTGAGCTTTGGAGATGTCTAGTTTTAATGACATCCTTGACTACCTACATTTCTCCATAGAGTGGAAAACTTCATCGGTAGTAATGGTTGTTGAGGATTTTCCTCCAAGGGATAAAACCTTTTTTGGTTACAATTAATGAGGTTTTCCAGTATGGATTTAATCTAGTTAACCAAGACTTTAGAAAAAAAGTTGTAAACCATATTACAAAGGCTTATCAGCCTTAAGTCATGAAGAGAGAGGCTTCCAAATCTTAGGAATTAAAGTAATGAACAAGTAATTTAATTCTTAAAGAATTTTTTATGTTCTAAAGAAACCATAAAATCCATTTATGTTTTAATAAAACCTTTTCTTTTTTTTAAGGTTAGTTGCATTGTTCATTCATGAAATCATTCCTTTACTTCCTCTCAAAATTCATATTGGAGGAATTGATGCATCCATCATATTAGTACTTTTAATTTAGTTTGAATCATAGTTCTTAGGTTCTAACTAGAGTACTTAGCAAGCCCAAAATGTACTTGGCAAAAACTTTACAACTTAAGCCATGAGGAAGGGTTGGCAGATATTAAAGAAGCTCGATGATATGGGGGGTGCAAAGAGAAAATACATGGTTTTATAGCAAAACCTAAGTGTGAAAATATGTTTTAACCAATTTTTTACTTGTATCAATTGTTTTTACCTCTATTTTTTTTACATTTGTAATTTGTGAGTTAAACTTGTAAAAGCTCATAGAGCAAAAAGAGTAGAGATTACTCAACAACTTGGTGAGCACTCTTAGAGTTTGTAATCTATGGTTTGGATTTTAAATTGATTTTCTAACTTTAGAGTTTACAGAAGTTCTTATTCCACTACCAAGCTGCAAAATATCTTGTTCACAATTGATATGTTAAAATTTAGGTGCAAAACTCTTAAATATGCATCTTTAAGGCTGCTACAGTTGTTGTATCACAAGTTATTGACCTTTTTTTTAACCTACATATTCATAGAGGATACAAAATTTGATTGTCATACCAAGTAAAAAAACCCTTTAACAAATTGAAAATCATGCTGGCAAAGAAACTTGCTTTGGCTCATCCCAACTAGAAAAGGTTCCATAATTATGTTGATGCATCACTTTGTAGTTGGATGTACACAAGCTTAGATGGAAAATTTGGATTAGTATAACTTTCTAGTAGGGTTTCAACAACAAAAGAAAATTATCATACTGCCATATAGTGAAAAGTATCAATTTTTAGGTACAAAATTTTATCATTTATTTTTGGAAAAATTCTTTTGTATTATTCTATCATTGTTGTATTTTCTCAATAAGCTAGTAACATGGTCAAATGTCTAGGTGGTTGTTACTCTTACAAGAATTCACATTCTATTGTTGTATTTGGGAATTGTTGAGTCCATGTAATAATTGATTAGTTGTTAAGAGTAAAAAACAAGTGAACTAATGAAATGAGTTGGAGCTAATTATCTAATTTCAAGATTACTTCAAATTGGGAAACTGCCTAAATAGTATGACCATATAGGGTATATGTATGTACATTCATATTTTCCCTCATTACCATTGAATAACAGAAATCAAATCATAATAAAGTGTATCATTTTTGCTGACCAATGGATTCCATTATATTGGGAGATCAAGTTTAAAAAGATGTTTCCGATAAGAAGTAGAGGGTTTGTGAAGATAATCCATCAAGGTGAAGCATGATTGCATGCTTATCATGAGACCACAACTAGGAAATTTGTGCTTGTTGGTTTAAGGGGACCAGCAATCCACCAAGATAATTTTGAATTGGCAAAAGTTTGTAATTATTTTCATAGAATAGTAGAATGGAGAGAATCAATTTGTAGATGTTACAATTACTAGAGCTTGTATGCTTGAATCAATTTTTACATTGCTTAAACTAATACCATCTTCTTTTTGCTTCCTACTTTGAATCTTCAAAAGTTGCAAGTTACTACAAGATCTCTGGATGTTTCCAACCACTATCATGGGTCATTCACCATTTGATGGCATTAGAAGTTGCTTGATAGTTTTCTTTTCTTGCACAATTTATTTCCTAATCCTTCAAAATGACTTTGATTTGTCCAGGATGGTGATATTTGGACTTTCAATGTAGGGTCTTTGAATGGGCCTCTTCCAAAGACAGTACATGTCAATTATGAGGGTTTTGTAGAAGGTTAGCATTTCTTCCTCTAATAGATTTTAGTTGGTAAGTGGAATTCTAGGAAATTATGTTAGATGATTGTCATCCTATTTGCTTAATGCATGACTAGAAAAATGAGACCTTAAGGAACAACTTTTGATTCTGAATTAAAATATGAGATACTTTCCGGAATGCATGTTTAATAGTAGAAGATGCATTTAGAAGTATATTGAATAATTCTTAAATTCTAAAGTTAAATATGGTGTGAAATACATGTTTCTTACTTAAAAGTAAGCTTATAAATATTCTATAAAGTACTTTTCTTTTGTTACAGCTATGTAATCTACATATTTGCTAACGGAAATATAGATGGAGTAACTGAGAGGGGGGTGAATCAGTTACCACAAAATAAATCCATAGATCCCTTAAATGTTTGATAAAACTTATTAATGTTGTCACTCGGTAAACATGTTGTAACTTAGTAAATGTAGTGTATGTTATACTTTAACAGATCTTAAACATTCATAGTGATTCACATGCAAGCATGAAAGAAATAACATGAACACATGAGACACTAGATTTAATGTGGAAACCCAATATAGAAAAAATCACCAAGTAACTAGCTACTAATTTTTACTCTTCTAAAGTAAGCCTTGTTAGGAGCCAACCTAGCTAAAGTTTACAAGACACACTGTTAGGTGTGACCTTGTTAGAGGATTTAATAACCCTATTAGGAGTGGCCTTATAAGAGGTTTTTAGAATAATTCAATGGAATTGTCACCTTGTTAGAGGATTTACAACTGGCTATTAAACCAACTCTGCTAAGAGATTTTGGAATCACTACGACAATGGTAAGAAAGTGACAATGAAATGACCTGAATGAGATGCAACTGAATTTGCTAATTATAGATCTCTATTCTACATCACACTAGATCCTTCTTGATCAAATATAACTTTTTTGCTCCTCGAGGATATCTGACCATCATTCAAATTCACTCACACTTTCTTCTTCAGACAATCAATACACTTTCATACTCGCTTATACACTAGGATCTCAACTTGACCTTTTATTTATACCATTTAGATTATAGTCGGCTAAATTACAACTTACAATTACCAATAATCATTATCATAGTCAGCTAGAATCAATACTTTAAATAATTAAACTTCATTTCTCAAATCAAAAAACTTTATTGGTTGACCCTGCTCGGTAAACACTGATCCTGAAGTGATTTCCTGTGTTAACCAATAGAAGCTTGGTTAACACTGCAAACTTACAAAATCCTTTGGAAACCTAGTGAACTCGATGAACACTGAATTCTAACCAATTTTCCTTCGTTAACCATGAGAGCTCAGTTAACACTCCTTTCTACCACAATTTCCTTCGACACTCGAGTGAGCTTGGTAGACACTGTCTATGCAGAGTATTTTCTAGGAATGCTTAGTAGCAAAGGAAAATTGCCTTGCTAACCAAGTGAGCTTGGTAAGAACTATCTGATAACTAATATGACATTTGTGTAACATCAAAGATAACACACAATTAGACAATTGAATCCAACAATCTCCCTCTTTGGCATTGATGGCAACACAACATATCATAGCACAATGAAATTTGAAAACAAGTCTTTCTCTGATAAAAAAAAATTATTCTTAGATTTTATGCCACAAACTTCTCTAATGTAGTAATCTCCCTCTATGAAGGAATTACATAGCTTTTTTCTCAAATAGTAAACTCTCCCTCAAACAAATTTCAAAAAGATGTGACAGTAAATTCTCCCTCTTTGACAACATATGCCAAAGACAACACATACCAAATGAGTATCAATGTACCTTAAGTATTGGTTCATATATAATGTTCCCTTGATTATGTTGCATCAACTAATAGATCTTCAACTTGGTTCCTATTGATGCATCACTAAAACTTTATTTTAGTAAGCTTCAAATTGGTAATCACCCCTAACTTACCTCTTGGATACAAGAATGCATCCTTAGGTAATGGCTTGGTGAATATGTCTACAATTTTTTCTTTTGTATGGACATATTCTAATTTGATTTCTTTATACTACACCAATTCTCTGACAAAGTGATATTTTATAGCAATGTGTTTGGTTTTGGAATGCATCACTAGATTCTTTGATATGGTAATTGCACTTGTATTATCACAAAACATAACAACTAGTTCTTTGATCTCAACCTTCATGCCTTCCAACAACTATTTAAACCAAACAATATTTGAACAATTTATTGCTACTGCAACATATTCTGCTTCAATTGTAGATTGGGATGTGCAAATTTATTTTTTTTTTCTTGTCCAAGATACCAACCTTTTTCCAAGAAAGAATGCTCCACCACTTGTACTTTTTATGTCATCAATGTTTCTTGTCTAATCAACATCAATAAACACTTTTAAGTCTAGATTTCCTCCAAGTTCAGACCATAAGCCATAATCTTCAGTACCTTTCAAGTATCTCAAGATTCTTTTCATTGCCATCATATGATTTTTTTTGAGTTTTGCCAAAAATCTTGCCACTATACCAACTACAAGAGCAATATCAAGCCTTGTATGAACTACATACTATATTTTTCCAATCATTGATCTATATAAGGTCTAGTCTACCTCTTTTGAATCATCATCTTTGGTAAGCTTTAGTCCAGTACACATGGGGGTTCCAACTAGTTTTGAATCTTCCATACCAAACTTGTTGAGTATCTCCTTGATATACTTAGACTGAGTGATGTAGATACCATTCTTTCTCTCTTGAATTTGAAGACCAACAAAGAACTTAATCTCACAAAACATAGACATTTCAAATTCTTTGTTGATTTTCTCTAAAAATTCTTTGCATAGATCATCATTCCCTATGAATAAAGTATCATCCACAAATATTTCTACCAAAACAATCTTGGTATTTGTCCTTCCTTGATGTACAAACTACTATTATCATTAGTTTTCTAGAAACCAATCTAAATAAGGTAGTTATGCAATCTCTCATACCATATTCTAGGAGCTTGTTTTAGACCATACAATGCTTTGTGTAATTTGTAGACCATGTCCTTTTTGTCTGGATCAACAAAACCTTCAGGTTGTTCAATGTAGACTTCATCATTAAGAACACCATTGAGAAATACATATTTAACATCCATCTGATATACCTTAAATCTTTTATGTGCTACATATGCAAGTAAGGTCTTGACACCTTCCAATCTTGCAACAGGATCAAAAGTTTCACCATAATCAATATCTTCTTTTTGAGAGTAGCCTTTACATACCAATCTAGCTTTGTTTCTTGATACCTTACGATCTTTATTCAACTTATTCTTGAATACCCATTTTTTTCCAATCACATTTTTATCTTTAGGCCTAGGTACAAGAGTCCAAGTTTTGTTCTTTTCTATTTTCTCTATCTCTTCATTCATAGCCTCAATCCAACTTTCATTTTCTAATGCATCTTTTACATTTTTAGGCTCAAAATCAGCAAGTAAACATGTACCTTTTAGCTTACTTCTTGTCATAGCACCTTCTGATTTATCTCCAATAATCTCATTTGGTGTATGATGCCTTCTAACATACTTGGCCAATACATTTTCCTTTCCTTTTGAATGAATTGCATTGTCATCCTCTTGAACTTCAACTTCAGGTTTTGGTTGCTCTGACTTGGTGGGTATTGGCTTGGTAGCTTCAGAATGTGACTCGGGTCCCTATGACTCAGTTTAAACTTCTTGCAACTCGATGACTGAGGAAGACTCGGGAGTAGAAGTCTCTTTATTGATAGATGTGTTTGGCAATATATCAAGTTCAATGTAAACAAATCTCTTGCGGTCCTCTAGTTCCTTTTTGCTTTCTTCTTCAATCCTTTCTACAAACTCATCAATTCTCACATGTGCACTTTCTATGATTTTATGAGTAGACAAATTCAAACATCTATATGCCTTACTCTTGCAATAATATCCTAAAAATATACCTTCATCACCTTTCACATCAAATTTTCCTTTTCTAGATTCTTTCAAGATATTAAATTTACTTCCAAATACTTTTAGGTAACTTTCATTGGGTTCATAGCAATACCATAACTCATAGTGGGTTTTGAATGAGTCCTTCTTCAACTGTACTTAGTTTAAGGTATGAACTACAATGCTCATGGCTTCCTTCTAGTATTTGATAGTAGTGTTCTTTTCAATCATCAAAGTCCTTGCACAATCCATGATAGATCTATTTCTCCTTTTAACTATTCCATTCTTCTCGAGAGTTCCAAGGGTTGATACCTATCTTTTGATTCCTCTTTCAATGCAAAAGTTATTTAATTCATTGGAGATGAATTCACCACCTCTATCTAATCTTAATCATTTTAATCTTTTCCTTATTTCCTTCTCTACTCTTGCCAAATATCATTTGAATTTCTCAAATACTTCTGACTTCTCTCTTAGATACATAACAGTCATCATCTAGAGTAGTCATCAACAAAAAGAATGAAGAATTTTTCTCCACTATAGCTCTCAATTCCAATAGGTCCACACAAATTAGTACACACAATTTCCAAAATATCTTCATATTAATAGTTTTTACTTTTAAAACTAGTGTTTCCCATTTTGCCAATTTGACAATTCTTGCATAAATCAACATCAGGTTTCTTCAAACTAGGAATGCCTCTTACTCCCTGAATTTGCTTATTTTCACCATGTTATCAAAATTTACATGACATAACCTTCTGTGCCATAACCAACTTTCTTCAACTTGAGCAATAAAACATGAGCACTCACCAAGATCAAAATAAAATAGATTACATTTTGTCTATTTTCTTGATCCAATCAGTTTTCCTTTGTCATCCAACAGTCTTGCCTTGCCATGCATGAATTCCACCTTGAATCCAATATTGATTAGCTATGCCACATTCAATAGATTATTTTTTAATCCTTCAACCCAATAGGCATTATCACATACAAGTTCTTTGGTTAATGAGATTTGACCTCTTCCTTTTATGCAACAAGTTTAATTGTTGCCAAACCTTTTGCTACCACCATCATAGTCTTCAAAGTGTTAAAACTTTGTTTTGTCACCAGTCATGTGATGTGAACATCCACTGTTTATGATCCATGTATAATTTTTTCTCACATGAGAGATAAGTGCCATCTTATCTTCATCGTCATCATCATATTCATCTTTTATAGCAATGTAAACTATTTCATCTTCACTGTTATCAGAATCCTTAGCCATAAAATATGTTTTGTTACCTTTTTCCTTAAATGATTTGAAATCCTTCTTGCCATTTCACTTGTGACCTTTCTTTTCATCCTTGCTAGCTTTTTTTGGGAACCTAGTAGCAATGTGACCAATTTCTTCACATGAAAAATAGATTAGGGGAACTTTACCTTTGTATTTTCCTTTGCCTCTAGAATATTTCCTTGCAAGTAGAGCTTCAGCAACTTCAAGATCACTGTCAAAACTTTCCTCTGATTCTTCTTCACTTTTTGATTAAGTGTCAATTATTTTCTTTCCTTTTTCCTTAAGTGAAAGCTTTGCCTCAAATTTAGATTCAATATTCTTGGAAACTGGAACATAATTTTCATAGTTATCTAAGCTCAAAGGTTGTCAATCTCCCTACTAAGGTATCCAAAGTTATCGTATGATTTGTCTCACACCTTCTTTCATGAATTTCAGATACTCTAACTGCATAGATGGGAAGCAGTGTTCTAAGAACTTTACTTACAACTATTTCTTCCTTGATCTCTCCTCCAAAAGCTTTGATTGCACTGACACTTGCCTTGACCCTTTCAACTTATTTGGAAATGTTTTCATCCTCTCTCATTCTCATATAATCAAATTGTCCTCTAAGGCTTTCTGTTTTGGCTCTTCTCACATTTTCATCAAAACCATAGATGTCCTTCATCTTGTTCCACATTTCAAAGGTAGTTTTGCAGTCCTTGATATCATCAAATTCATCATAGCTTAGAGAAGATGCAATATCTATCATCATGGTGTTATGAGTCTTTTTTCTTAGCAATTTCACCAATAGATAATGTACCAGAAGGAATTGTGTATTCTTCATCAAGGTATTTCAATCTTGAATCTCCAATAAAAGCTAGATATAGTCTTATGAGACCCTACCATGTTGAAAAGTTATCTCTGTTAAGCCTTGGAATTTCTCTTTTGTAAGACATCTTAACCTTTAGCATAGGTCCTTGAAACCTTTCCTACAAGCACCAAAAGCTTTGATACCAATTGATGGAAATATTGATGGAGTAACTAAGAGGCAGGGTGAATTAGTTACCACAAAATAAATCCACAGATCCCTTAAATGTATAATAAAACTTATTAATGATGTCAATGTCACTCAGTAAACATGATGTAACTTGATAAATGCAATGTTTGTTATGCTTTAATAGATCTTTAACATTCATAGTGATTAACATGCAAGCATGAAAGAAATGACATGAACACATGAGACACTAGATTTAACATGGAAACCCAATATGGGAAAAACCACCAAGTAACTAGCTACTGATTTTCACTCTTCTAAAGTGAGCCCTGTTAGGAGCCAACCTAGTTAAAGGTTACAAAGTGCATTGTTAGGTGTGACTTTTTCAAAGGATTTAATCACCCTATTAGGAGTGGCCTTGTAAGAGATCATTAGAACAATTCAATGCAATTATCACCTTGTTAGAGGATTTACAACTAGCTATTAAACCAACTTTGTGAAGAGATTTTGGAATCATTGCTATAATGGTAAGAAAGTAACAATGAAATGACCTGAATTAGATGCACCTAAATTTACTGATTACAAATCTCTATTATGCTTCACACTAGATCCTTCATGATCAAATATAATTTTTTTGCTCCTCAAGGATATCTGACCATCCTTCAAATTTGATCACACTTTCTTCTTCAAACAATCAATACACTTGCATACTCACTCATACACTAGAATCTCAACTTGACCTTTTATTTATACCATTCAAAATATCAATTCAGCTCAATTATAACTTACAAGTACCAATAATCATTATCATGGTCGGCTAGAATCAATACTTGAAATAATTAAACTTCATTTTTTCAAATCAAAATCCTTCATTGGCCAACCCTAGTCGGTAAACACTGATCCTAAAGTGATTTCCCATGTTAACTAACAGAAGCTTGGTTAACACTGTAAACTTGCAAAATCCTTTGAAAACTAAGTGAACTTGGTGAACAGTGACTTTTGACCAACTTACCTTCATTAACCATGAGAGCTCGGTTAACACTACTTTTTACCACAATTTCCTTCAACACCCGATTGAGCTTGGTAGACACTATCTATGCAGAGTAATTTCTAGGAATACTCAGTAGATAAGGAAAATTGCCTTGTTGACCAAGTGAGATCAGTAAGAATTGTCTAATAACTAATATGACATTTGTGTAACATTAAAGACAACACACAATTAGACAATTGAATCCAACAATTTACAATTCTACCTTTTGTTCTTTTAAAATCTTCAAATGACCTATGGTTTGATGACTTATTAGATGTCAAAGTTGGGAATGAGCTATTTGTAGATGGTGACATGGTGAGGTTTGAAGTAATAGAAAAAGAAGGTCCCGACATGAAATACCAATGTAGAGATCCTAGATTGTTACTACCATGTGCAAAACTAACATTTTGGAGGTAGGGAAAAGTGGTTCATGAAAGGAATGCCATGCCTCCCACAATATCTTCAAAGGTGATTTCTCATTCACTTAGATGTCACATGTGTTTGTGTTGAGATTAAGTTCTTGCAGACCCTAATGTTCATTTCATCTTGTAGGACTGGCTTGACATTGATTTTGGGATTTTTGAGGGTGTTAATTTCATTGCAATATCTTTTGTGAAGTCAAAAAATGTAGCTAGACATTTGAAAAGCTATATTGCTACCTAATCTTGTGACAAGTAAAGAAAAGATTTCTAAATAAACTTCACTAATTCTCAAGAAAAAAAAATTACTTGTTTGTTAGTATGGTTTTATTATGATTTTACTAATAGATGCACTATAGCTTTTGATGGTAGTTTAATAAGTATATCTCTCACATTTAATCTACACACAATTAAATGTGCAGCTTGACATGGGTGTACTTTGGATCCTTATTCTCTGTAGTGATATTGGTGTCATTGCTAAAATTGAAAGTGTCAACTCTCTAAATAATCTTGAAGATATAATTTGATTGTCTAATGGTGCTATGGTAGCAAGAGGAGATCTTGGAGCATAGATTCCTTTGGAATAGGTTGCATCTATCCAACAACAAATTGTCTAGCTATGTTGGCAACTGAACAAGCCAGTTATTGTTGCATCTCAACTACTTGACTCAATGATAGAGTACCCTATACCAACAAGGGTAGAGGTAATTTCATATTAAGTATTGGACCTTATTAGGTAAAATTTAACAATAATTCAATCATCTCTTTTAGTTTTATAGTGATGGGAGCTAAAAATATATAGTTGTTATTGAGTTTAGAATCTTTAGATAGTGTTCAAAAGTAGTAGCCTTTCCCTATACAATGCCTCTTTCATCTAGTAGGATTTCACCTACACATCACTTTGCAAGATTTCTCTATATATAGTATCACTCCATTCACATGATATGCTAATGGAATTAAGTTAACAATGTTCAAAATGGGGATCGGCAAAAGGCAAGCCAGGTAAAATCAAAGAATGATGTAGTATTTGTAGTTTGGGAAAAGCTATGATTTTGTTACCTTTCATTTAAATACAGTGTGTAGAGATAATAGTAAACATACTATGGAAAGTCAAGGTATTGTTTCTTTAAAAAAATTACTTCTACCTAAGAGTGTTTATTATAGAATATTTTTCTTTTATCTGAGAGGATTTTTGAAATAAAACAAAGCCCTAGCGCACTTCAAATCATATGTTGTGCAATTATACATCATGACATACTATTCTATTGGCTAAACTCTCATTAAGGTTCAAAGTTGAACTTAACAAATTTATTGAAAATATAATATACAAGAGAATTTAAGATGCCCTAATTCTATTCCTAAACTAAAAAACTTTAGTCTACCTTTGCTTCATATTTTCTACTTGTAAGTGCAAGAATGAACCTCGAAAAAGATGGATAGATAGGAAATGGCAATGCAGTAGATTACATCTACTCATGAATAATTGTAAGCTTACTTCTATGAATTAAATTCTATTAGCTTTCTAGGTTTAATTGTGTTTTCCCTAAAATCTCAAAGCTTCAAATGTTCCCAAATTTCTTCTACTTTTTCTTGTGGATGATTATACAAAATTATAAATCACTCTATTTTTTTATATGGATACATAAATACTCATGTTCATTGCCATAGGCAACCTCAATCTCACATTGTTTTCCTTCTCCCTTTAGAAAGGTTTTACACATAATTATCTTCTTGTATGAAACATGCATGGTTAGAGGAGGTTAATTTGGACAAGGTTCCTAGCTCAGGTAGAACTGGAAGAGAAATAAGTCAAAGAACAATTCAAAAGACCAAACATTCAATTCCAACTGAGTGGTAGACTTATATGGGATTCACCAAGAGACTCACATAAAGAACAGGTCCAATTTTCTTTAGAGTATGGAATTATAGTTATAATTAGTTTCATGGTATCCAATAGCCTTCCATATCCAGCAAGAGCTTTTGATATGGCTCATTGTTCATGTTTTTTGATTCTATGGAATAAGTATGGTATGATATTTGATATGTCATGGATGTCTAGAAAATACACTAAATGTGCACATTAATTTCATTTTGGTTTGTAGTTTAAATCCATTAGAAGTGACTATTTGTCATGTTCTTGATTTACGTATGTTTCTATTCCTAATAGGTATCTACTTGTTTGTAGTTGACAAGCTATTAAGGCCTGGTGGTTACTAGGTTTTATTTGGACCTCCAATACACTAAAGCAACATTTAAGTGTTGGAAATAGACATCTAAGGACTTGAAGCAAGAAACAAGATGAAATTTAGAATTTTGCCTATAGTTTATGTTGGAAAAAGATTGTTAAAACTAAAAACCTTGTAATTTGGAAAAAGACATTAGATCGCATGACTCCTTTAGGACATATCAATAGCATTCTGACACCTATTCCATTGAATGAACAACTTCAATCAAATTCTAGGGTACAAATTTCTCTTTTTTATTCTCTTGATTTTAATAAATCATTTACATACTTCAAAGATTCAAAAGAATGTGAACCTGCAGTATGTATTCATTTTTTTGGTACTGGTTTTGTCATATCTTTGACTAAAATTGTATTTGATGGTGTCAAATGTATTAACTATAATCTACAATTTATATTCCTTGGTCCTTGGTATGTGATCCAAGATGAGATAATTCCATAATATCAGTTTTGGTCATTTATTGACTTAGATTAGTGGGAACCTATTGAGTGTGTTTGGAATTAATTCATATAGGAAGGAATCAAGCCCGCTCTTTGAAATATCAAATAGTGTTGGGGGAGAATATTCCTACAGAATTTTATAATTGGACTCATGATATTTGAATTAAGCAATTGGATGTTTTCCTCTTGTCAGTATCAATTTTGTAGTGCTTTGAATATGGAGATTTGTTTTATTCTCTGAGATTTGTAGTTGTATTTTTGGTCTCAGTGTTACTTGCATCAAATACTTGATTACATGTTAGAGAAGGTATTGGTCTCCTGATCTCCTAATTTATAGCTCAATTTACTACACTAAATTCAATTCCAATTTTCACAGTATAATTTTTAATTCCAATTTTCATAGTATAAATAATCAGATTTTGAATACATGTATGAAATAATCAAATTTTGAAAAAGGGGTCTACTATAAATTTTAGTTCAATTCCAATCTTCTATGAAGATCTTAATTTTTTCTTTATTATCTACATTATTATTATTGAATCCTTGTTATATTTTATTTTTTAGAGTAAGTGGCAAATTTAAGATGATTGAATTTTTTGAGTGATCTATAACATGAATATGTTTGTGTGCATAGGCAAGACCTAAAGAGGTTGAGTATAAACTTAGTACTACCAGGTATCCAATGGTTGGCAATAAATTACCACCCTTGCCACCATCCATGCATAGGAAGTTTGAAAATGTTGACAAGACATAAGATACAAGCACATTAACACAAAGAAATCTGCACACTTATGCTCTACCAGTTCTAGTTTGTGGTGGAAGTAGGAATACAACTAATAGAGGAAGTAAATTTGAAATGGGATTAGGGATAGTAAGTGGAATTGAGATTGTTTCCTCTCTATGGCATACATCTCCATTATCACAATCCAATAATCAATATACAGGATCAAAAAAGAATGAGTTGAATCTTGTTAAATCAGCTAAAAACCTTCGTACTACTCACATATTGAGTCAAAATGGCATATTAAGAGGTCAACCACTTTTGGAAGAGCCAAATATAGGCATTCAAGTAAACACATTACATGTGCCAACTTCAGTTGAAAGGATGCCTATGGTAAGTTTTGATATTCGAGATGCTTCTAATTCTAAGAGAATCAAATTGTTGGTGTTTGAAACTACTGAGCAACAAAATTCTCAATATCACAATGAAATTACTCACACAATCTAAGGATTAGCCAATTCCTAGTAGCAATTACATGAATAAACCACTTTGACCCAACTTCAACAAAACCAAAAATAGTTTTCTACTCTTTAGGCTCTGCTAAACCAAGGTGGCTATACCTAGGGATGATTCTAATGCAAATTGTGGTATGAAATTATCTTAGTTTCATTTTGATTCTCATCTTCTACCCTCAAGCACGTACACAATTTATCAATTTTCTCTAAAAGCTTTTAGATCTATATGCATCCCCTATAAGCAGATCTAGTTATAAATCTCCTATCAGTTTACAAGTATTCCTAGAATTACTGGCTATCTAAGACTTAGAAAACTATATGCAAATGAGTGGTAACCAGCATTTGTGACTTTAAAAAAAATGGAATGAAATGGTTCTAATTTTAAAATAATTTGATATGTAGCAGCAAAATTCACCCTTGCTCACTTCTGACTTATGTGACTAGTGCCTTATCCATTGCGCAGAGTCTTAACTATTGGTGGGAGATCTAATTCAAATAACTTGTAAATGAATTAATCAATTTTAATCACCCATTTCCATTCTTACAAAGTATCCTTTTATAAACTCATAAACCCTATTGATTCATTGAAGAATTTCTATAATTCCTTGAATTAAAAGCAACAGTGAAATTAGTATACAACCCATCCAAATTGCATTCAGCCAAGTTAAACCTTATTTAAATGACTTCAAACTAAACAAATCCACAAAATGGAGATAGAAATTGATGACACAAATATAGTGTAAATACCCCTTTGTATTATCCTTTCAGATGACTATTACAATGACCAATAGAAATAAATTAAAAGCCCATAACAGATTGCTTTCTCTGTCATTTTAATATGTTATCAGAGAGTACAATTGGATTGACTAAATGTACTTTTATTGAAAGAAAAAAAAATTCTAAAAGTTTTGGACCCCCCACAATGCCTTGAAAACTCAGTTATATAACATGAGTTGCAACAAGCAAAGGGCAATTGTGGTTGACAGGTGTCTTTTTACAACAATACAATCACTCCTCATAATATCCTAGACAACTGATCACAAAAAGAATCATCAAAATTGCTTGCAAATGCAAACAAAAGCATCATAGCTTCAAATTTGTCTTTTTCTCTAACTACTCCCCATTGGAAAGGCCTTTATCTCTGTGATTGCTTCTTAAACAATGACTTCTCTCTTAGTGGACCACTCGCATGTCTTGGTTGTTGTTAATTCATTAACTAATTTTTGCCACCTGGCATCTATAATCACTTTTCCTTCTGTAGTAAACCTATTTAAATCAATTTCAATTTTGAATAGGGTATGAACCAACTCATTGAAAAGACACTCATCAATATCATTTTTGAAAATGCAGGCCACTTGTGGTAGGTCAACAATATGATCAAAGGAATTAGACCACTCATTGAGATCCTTTACTTTTCCATCAGAATCAAGAATAGAAAGAATTAAAGAATGAAAACCATTTGTCAAAATCTTCATTTTACTTTGTATTACCACCATCTTTCCTATAAAAAAACTAGAACAAATCTTTCACCGTATCCATACCTTCTTTCACAACAATAACTTTATCTAGCAAGTTTGGCTTTTTGGCTAACAATGGTATCAACGTGTCAAAAAATTTCATATACGGTCCCCATTGTTGGAAAATTGAATCAAGCCATCCTACTGCATCCTTGCACACATGTTCTAAAGATTACAAATTAATGAATGTACTATAAGCATCTTGAGATATTCTTTTCAAAATACTTATCCTATGGCTTAATACATTCATCATAACACTTTTCTTAGTTTTGTTGTTAGATAGAGGAGTCTTTGTTTCTACATTCACCATTGGCACTGGCACTATTACCCCTATAGGTATCTCATCTATCTGAACCTCTACCTCTACAGCATGCCCTTTTTCTTCCACTTTCCTTAGTGCTTGTTTTGCCTCTAATGCATTCTTTAGTTGTTCTTTGAGGGATATTATTTCTACTTCTAGATTTTGAATTTTCTCCTCCAACTCTTCTATTTGTTGTCTTTGTACATAATTTTTTTTAAGCTCCTCTTCATACAATGTTATGGTGTCAAGACATTCATTATACACTGTAGCTAGCTTATCCTCAATTTCATCCACCTTTACCTCATTCATGAGAGCAAAGTGTTTGACCAAGCTAGAGATTTCTTTCCCGGTAGTGTTCTCTAATGTCCATACAATCGTATTTCCCTATGTAGTCTCCTACATATCCATCATTCTGGGATTTTTGTTGTTAGGGACCACACTCCACACTACTAGGGTTTTTGTGTCTATATTAAACCCCGATCTTATCTTAAATCCTTCACTGCTAGTGGCCTCATAGCTTATAGCTTTTCCTTGTCTTCTCATTTGATCTAGAACAAAAGCCCTCTCAATATCCCAATGTGGTATTAGAATCATACCACTCCTATGTACTATCTCTCTGGCTTCTGCAGAGGTCATTGTTTCACTCTCAAGGTCATATGCTAGTAGTTTTTCAACTAACTCTCTATTCTTCTCTAGATCTTCCCCAGGCATAAGACTCAATGTGAGCTCATTTTGTTTTATTTTATAAAGAAAACTTTTAAATTCTGATGATTTAATGAAATCATCATCTTCCATGAATTTCTCAGATTGAATGAGCCTATCATCCAATCTTGATGCTACAATCTGAAGCTCAGTAGAGGCCTTCCCTGCTTTTGTATCCCTTTGGTGTAAATGATTTTTCCTAATATCAAAAAATACTCACTATTCCCTAGCATTACTTGTAGGGCTCTACTTACCACCTTTTCAGGGATGTGCATTGTCTTTTGTCTTTTATTTCCTTTTGGCATCCAAGTTGAAGTTGATGGTTTCTCCTATTCTAACTCAATCTCTAATTGTGTATCTAGCTTAGGATATTCTCTATTTACAATGGCTTCCTCTCCCTCTAGTTCATGTGGCATTTGTGACATGATGTAGTTAAAATTATCCACCATTTTTCTCAATTTATTAGTATATGGAATCTCTGTATAGAAACCCTTAAAATCAGCTTTGGTCCTCTTCAAAGCCTCCTCTACTCTCCTTTTCTCCTCATATTTCTTCAATAACTCATCAGCCTCCCCTGTTGCTACTATGTTGGCAATTAAGTCCTCTACATGGAATGGCTTGCTTGGAGGCAGGATGTATCCCCTAATGGCCTTGACCTCATTGGTAATGTAATTTTTGGGGTCATACATCCTATAAGGCCCAGTAGCAAATTTGTATTGGCCTAAATACTCACTTAATTCCTCAAATGAATTCTTGCCTATTTCAAATTCTCCCACTTTAAAGGTTCTACAAACAAAATTAGGCTTGTGTAGAGAGGGAGGGATCATTTCTTTATTCATCAATAAAAATTGCTAGAAGAATTCAATAATGGCCAATCTAGGGGGTAAATGTTTAGGTAGAAAATGAGAAGGCTATGGGCATGCAAACACTCTCATTAAAGTGCACTCCTTTAAAAAATAGATACTCCCCTAGTTATGATCTAATTTGGTTTTTTCATCTAAGAATGATGGCCTAAGAAAAGTCTTCAAAACATTTGGTGCCCTAAAGAAAGTATGATCTAATTGTCTCATGATAACAGAACTGAATAAATTGAAAAACACAAGTGCATTTGAATAATGAAAGTTTTTATCCCAAATTTGAGTCCACAGTTGCTCAGGTAACTCACCAAATTCATAAGAAGTTTGATCAATGAAGTCTGGACTGATGTAACCAATGTTGTGATATAGAATAAGATGCATCAGTAGTGAGTAATGGTGGAATGTGAAATTCTTCATTTCTCCCTTCTTTGCACTTACAAGCTGATCGTGCATGTTGTTAATGATGAAAGCCACATAGTCACACTCCTTATGGTGGAAGGGATCTTGTATATCACATGCCATCAAAAATAGGAAACCATAAACACAATCCTCTGCACCATCAGTCCCCAAAACTTTGTGTAGCCCATAGACTGTGTTCTTGAAATAGTTCTTAAATCTGCTCAAGGGTAGAAAATCCCCCACTTTCCTTGGAATCATTCCTACCTTTTTCACATTATAAGGGATATGGGGTAACATGACATTTTTTACAAAGTAGGTGTTATTACTCTCAACTTTCCTCTGCAAGTCCTCAAGGTCAATAGGTGAATCCATCTGACCTTCCAATCCAAAAGCTTCTATAAAAGAAGTTCTATCCAATGTGCACAAAAAGCTCCCATTATGTCTTTGAAAGGTTCTTGTGACTGGATTATAAGAATTTATCAATGCTTTCAATAGGTCCACATCAACAAATACTTCTAGATACATCCCTAACTAGAAAATAAGGGTCTCTAAAGATATGGTCATTTTCTGAAATAGCATTTGATGACCCTAGAAGGATTTTTAGCCAGTCCTCTGCATGCTTGTTTGGTTTTTTGACCGTTGACTTCTTCTCACTCTTAACAGCACCCTTTTTCCTTTTCCCTTCCATTATGATTTCCACAACATCATCACCTTCATCTTCAACCTCAACCTCTTCTTCAAGAATTTCTTTGACTTCTTTGTCAGCCATGTTCTCTTCAAATTATATTTTTATTTCTTTCACAGTAGCACAAAACACACAAAGCTCTACAACTTTCAAATTTTAGAATAGAGTAGAAAACAAGCTTCTTCGAAGTGGAAAATACTTTGATATTCAATCAGCTCTTTGATGTTTTAATCATGCAACTACTAGCCTTTTTAAATAAATTTAGCATGCACGAGCTTTAAAATTGTTCATGCAAGTTTTCAGCAAGGTATATCAACCATGAAATTTGATCTTAGTGTACTTTTTAGTGCTTTTATTTTACTTGGCTATGGTGATTTTGTCCTTTCTACTTACTTGGTATGACACATCAGCAACTTTTCTTCAAAATTTGGTCTTCTTTTCTTACGCTAAGTCAAGACCTTTCATTCTTTGTAACCCTAAGAACACCTTTGGTAGGCACTCACGTTCCTCTGGTGATGCTTTAAAAGATCCCAAGCATGAGAGCGTTAGGGCCTTTTAAACACTGCACTGAGATTTCTTTTACGCCTTTATGCAACCCTTCACCTCGTAGAATCTCAAACCTTCTCAACTAGTGTCTTTGTTCTTACATGTCAAACATCCCTCATATTAGCATAAAACCCTCACCGATACCTTCTTTTTACCTTTTACATTCATACGCACATGTACCAGCAGAAAGCCTAAAAAACTCCTTCACGCTACTTCACTTTCTTCATTACCCAGGACACCATAAGACTTCAAATTTCAACCTTTGATCATACACTGAAAGCTTTACCCATAGAATCATAATACCTTTTACTTTTCATAATTTATCTTTTACGCCCTTATAGGCAACCTTTTACCTCGTAACATCGGAAAGCCTTATCAAATGATATTGTGCTCTTACATTTATCCTTTCTCATAGAGGCATAAAGTCTTCTCTTCATCTCCCTTATCTATCCTTTTATGCTTATACACTGAAACTTAACTCATAACCATAAAAAATAAGGATAAAAGGCTCTTTTCTCATATGCTTAACTTGCAAGCATAAAGGCATAATGATAAACTTCCTTTTCACTTATCAACGACCAAGATTTGATCTTAGAAAATTAGAAAATAACATCATCATTTATTTTACACACATGCAAAATTTAGAACTTAAGTTGTATGCAATGCAAGCTAGGCCCATCTAACCTGATGAAATGTCATCATTTGATTTGCCTACACCAGGGCCCATCTGACAACTCAACAAGTCCCACTTAACATGGTCACCACTAAAACATGACTTTATGGTTATCCTCCAGCTTAAAGAGTGTAAGCACATAAACATGACTAGACATTACTTTTTCTCTTACGAAATCCTTTTACCTATAGAACTGTAAAACATTTCATGTATCCTTTCAAACCATCCTTTACATTGTGCTAGGGTATTATGCTATTACGCCTTCCATTAGAATGTACAAGCATAAATCACAACTCAATACTCTTTCGCCCTTTCGCTCAACTGTTTACTCGTAACCCCATAAAGTGATCTAACATGTCTCCCTTAAAACCCTTTTATGATCACACACTTAATTACTTCAATGTATGACTAGGAATACCCTTTGTAGCTTCTTCCACCCACCCACTTAACTACTCACAGTAAACTCGTAATACAACTTTTAAAGCACAAAAATAACTTTACGCTTCTTCACTTAAAGACCATTCGTATGATCGGGAAGCCTCAAGATGAACTATTCTGCTATTATGAAAAATAAAAATGTATCCTCGTAGAACATGAAATCCTTTACACTATTACGCTGCATTATGAAACGTGACCACAAAAACATGAGGAAGAAGGTATTCCACTCTTACATGAAACCCTACACCGTAAAATCGTAAAGGGAAAATTTTAAGTGCTTTGCAAATCTTTTTGAAATTTTGAAAAGAGACCTAGGGTTTTTTCACACTTAGGGTATTTTCATGGCTGAAAATTTGAGAGACAAACCTTAAGAATTTAATAGATTTCAACAACACACGAATCAGGGCACGACTAGGGTAACTTAAAAATTTTGAAAATATGAGGAATGAAAATCCTAATCTGCAAAATATAAAGACCTAACTAATTTTTCACCTAAATTTTAGATTTTTCTTACTGTGAAAAATTAGGCCAACACAAATGACATATTGTTTTAGGTCCATTGACAAGAAATTTGTGGTCTAATCAGTCAAGTATACCTCGTAGTGGCCCATTGAAATCTAAGCATATAGAATCTTCATTTAAATCTAGAACTATCCTACATTCCTCAATATCTCATCTTGGTAGTCGTTCAAAATTCTCTCCCAATGTCTCACCTCCTAATCTATCTCCACCCCACAAAACCACACTATATGAGCTTCCCAAGACACCTATTGATTCAGTGAAGCCCTTAAAGTCTTCTAACTTATCTAATATAACTCATTCAGCACCTTTGTTGGGTAAGAAGAGTCAAGAGAATTTAATCGTACAAAATCCTGGATCAACAAGCCTAAAGCTTGCATCTCCATTGCCTCCACCTCCTCCTTGTCTTGCAACTCGTAGTCTATCTATACCATCTAGTGGTCTAAAGGGTCATTTTTTTGCAGCTACCAAAGAGTACAAAAGTCTCAAAAAATATAAAGCTCCTTAAGGAAGCTCCTTTGCCACCTTTGACGCCCATCCCATTTCCTAGCACTAGAGCAAAACAATCAAGTGCAAATATTTTTGGCAAATCTAGAGAATCATTATAAATGAGTATGCTTTACAAGAATATATATTTAGTTTTATTTTTCCTTGAAAGTTTCCTATTAAATCATAATGTGTGACCATGCCTTTATACTCTTTTAGATCTCAGAGTATTATGTAAATGGTGAAGTATATAGTTTACATGTAAGTATTCATACAAAGATTGAAGAAGTATGATACATCTGCTTTGATGAGATAACAAGAGTTTGTGTCTAATGTTCATGATATCATAGAATCTCAAACAATCAACCCTTAAGAATTTTAATTATAAGCACTCTGATAATTCAGGTCCAAGTTTAAGTATGAACTTTTGGTTACTTTAAAGAGGCAAATATAATTCTACAAATATGATTATCACCATCTTTGATTATTTTCCATCTTATTTATGTGATGATCTTGTTGTGATGCTATCTTTGTTTCAGTCTAGATGCACGTGCATTTCTTTATCTTGATAATTGTGGATCAATACGACCCTTTTTGGTTGTGACAAGGCTCCTTAAGGGCTTGATTATGGTGTATAAATATGAATAGATGTGATTGATGTCCTTTGAGAAGTAATTTAGTCTTCTTCAATAAGTTTTGAGGAGGCATGATTGTAGAAGTCACATCAAACCATTTTGTCTCATGCAAAAAATCACACTTCTTCATGTAGCTTAATCAAACTTGTTAATTTGGTCAACTAATTATATTTCCTTTAGTGGCAATCATGGATGCTTTCCTTAATATATGAACTATTGTTGTTTGTTATAAATAAATCATAGTTATGGATTATCTTTTCTCCTTACACAATATTGTCATTATTATCATATTCATTATGTATATCATCTTGATGAGTCGACTGGCCACTTTTATCATTCTGCTCAATCCATCCAATTGTAGACTATTGGTTCCTTGATTGTCCAATGATCAATGATTGATTTTCATGCATATTTACCTTTCATATAAATTTTTGTGCATAGTTTCTAAGTTTACCTTTCATATTACTTGTTGTGTATAGTTGTTGAGTTTTCTTACACTATATAATAGTTGTTTCTCATCCCACAGCTTCTATATTTCTAGTTCATGTGTTGTTGAATTGCTCAAAGGGTGAATCTTGTCTGAGGTAAGTCAACCATATGCTTTTACAATGTCAACCTCATGGAGATTAGAAACCTTATATTAATGGGTGGCTTTGACCCCAAAAAAATTGGCTACATCTACATCACTCACATAATTGATGGTGACCTATGCATAAATGTCCAATTGTTCCATGTTGTATCAAGCAATTGTTTCTTATCCAAGCCATTTAATTTGTAACCTTTTAAATCTTTGCAAATATAAATTTGGAGTAGGAGAATTTTTCTTCTCAAAGGTTTCCTCTGATTGTAAAGTGTCCATTCCATTATCTGTTGAACAATCTTCAATAGATAATAGAATAAATGCTTTACAATGAAAGGACACCTTTGAGAAAGAAAATTCTCCTGCTCCAAATCTTTGTAGAGATTTAAAAGGTTACACATTAAATGGCTTCAATAAGAAATAGTTGCTTGATACAGCATTAAAAAAAATTGACCAAACATTGGTGGAAATTTTGACCAATTCTTGATAGTTTTCTACCAAGAATTTGTCAAAATTTCCACCAATTATTAAAATAAATTGACCAAACATTGGTGGAATTTTGGACCAATTCTTGATATTTTTCTACCAAGACTTGGTCGAAATTTCCACCAATCATTAAAAAAAATGACTAGAAACATTGGTGGAAATTTTAATCAATTCTTGATAATTTTCTACGAAGAATTGGTCACAATTTCTACCAATTCTATAAAAAAATTGACCAAACATTGGTGGAAATTTTGACCAACAATGACAAATTAGAGCTAGCAAAAATTAAAAAAATTTGACAAATGTATTAGCCAAAATTTTGATTGGTCAAAATTTTGACAAGAAAATTTACCATTAACTACTTGGTCAAAATTTTGACCAAAATTCATCGAAAACTGAGTCCAAATTTACTAGTGTTATGTGGTTATCATACATTGATAATTTTTTTTGGTGCAACTTATACTCATGGAGCTAATTTGTGTACTAATATATACATCCACTGTTGATACAATAACAGAGACCACTACTACTAAAGCTGAACCATTTCTTAGATTAGCCTATGTTACTAGTACTAGTTCATTTGCAGGGTCATTATTGTTGAACAAGAAAACTATGTTTTCATTAAAAGTAGCAAAGCTTCTAAGTACTTTAAATTTGTAATTATTTACATTGTAACTGTGGTTTACTTATACATAACTCATTTTGTACTGATAATCCCATGATATTTGTGTAGGAAATGATGTTTTTTTATGATACTCTTTTTGAAATGACATTGAAGCTATTTGGTCCCACCATACATAAAAGGTACATAGCTCCATATCATTGGTACAATATTTTTCTTTTCTTCCATTTATTCTACTATATTAAATTTATGTATCTAACAATTTTTTTTTACAAAAAGATGGAATGAATAGGGTCCTGAATTAAAAAATCAGCTTATTACATCTTTAGAGGACCTCTTTGGAAAAACATTTTTGACAGTTCCCTACTTCTTAAAAGAGCATCCAAACATATAAATACTATGAGGGATCAATATAGAAGAGCTCTAAAGGATAACCCAAAGTATGAGTGTCCTCTTATGATTCCACCAATAGAGTGGAATTAAATAATAGAAGATGCAAAAGAGAAAAGGCTACAAGGTATAAGAATTGAACCAGAAGAGGGAAAAAGAAGGTAAATCATGATAGTATTAAGTAGAATCTAATCATGCACTAATTAGTGATCTTTGTAAATATATGGTCTAACATGTTTAAAACTTTTCATAAATTGAAGGACACATCAAAAGCTAAAAAAGTGAAAGTACAAAAGGTTGGCCAACACAAACTTGGCTATGATGGCTATATCAAACTTCACTCTCAACTTGTAAGTAGAAGCAATGGAATTTCATATCAATTTTTTTTATATAAGGTCACAAACAAATTTGTATAATTAAGTTATACATGAAAAACTTACAATATTAACCAAAAAATACAGGGCACAAAATTTAATGTAAAGCCCATGGATGAAGACAAAAAAAAATGCCTTGAAGGAAGGCTATAGAGTCATGGTTGCATGACTATGCCAAGAATCTAAAAGCCATACAAAGAATATGGTGCACTAGATGAGACACAGGAAAATTGGTCAAATCAAAAGTAAATCGAATTGAATAGTTGAGAAATTTCATGTCTGGTGTTAATTTCCAACATAAATTGACTATTTTTGTTTTATATATCAAACAATGATAACAATGTGCATGACATTTCACTACAGCCTTCAAATCCTATCAAAGAACATGTGCATGATGAAGGCCATGATGTGAATCATATTGGTGGAGGTGTTAATTTTCTATTGGAAATAAATTGTGTAATTATTAATACAATTAAACATCTTTGACTGCAATTGGTCGTATGTGTAACCTTTTTTTGAATATTTTAGAGCATGTTGAACATCATGGTGAAAGAGTGGAGCATGTTCAAAGTGTTCAAAAAGTTAAGGTGGTGGCCAATCAAAATGTTACTATACATGATGTGGAATTGTTAGGTAAAGAAAATGCATGTTATGTTGTACTAGTTAATGATATACTTGTAATAGTACAAAAAAAAGTATGCAAATTTAACCCATTTACTTGTTATTGCAAGAGACCCACCTTTAGTGCAGCAGCCTCATGTTCCTCAAAGCAAGAGGAAGAATCATAATTTGGCATTATAGCTAGAAGAGGAGAAGAATGAGGAAGATATTGATGCTCCTATTAGCCTTTTCCTTAATAAATCTAAGAAAAAAATGATTTTTTAGAAACGCTCTTTGATAAACTTTGTTGGACAATGAAAGAATGTTATTTAAGTAATTATCCATGAATGTTGCATATTACTATTGAATTTTATGTCATGTTAATGAATATTTTTATGTGTTAATGAATTCTTGATTAGTGTGTAGTATTAATGAATTTTATATCATAGTAATTAATGTTATGTGATTGTATTGATTGAATGTTATAGTTCATTAATGGATGAATGAATGAATAAAGTATGTAATTAGATGTTAATGGGGAATTTAGATTGATGTTAGGGGGATGGGGGGTGAGGCCAGATGATCTTCCACCTTCAGGTGGTTTGCCTTTTTAAGTAGAGAATATTAAAGTATTCTTGAAACCAAGCGAAGCTCAAACTAACATACCTTCATTATTTAATCAATTTCATTCATTCTAAGTCTTTGCTCATAAGTGCATTTTGAATGTGTCATTATTAGGTAACTATTGAATAACAAATTGGAAGGGCCAATACTCAACTTTTCTGGGATGATTTGACTTCATTTTGTGTAAGAATTCTCTTCTTGAATGCATCATATCAACATAGTTTATGAACTATTTGAGATCTTATTGGTCTATTTCATTTTTCAAAGCTTCCTTTGCTTCTGAAAAAACTAACATTAAAATCATATTTTATTTCATATACAAATAAATTAGTATATGGACACATTGAGAAGGCTTTCATTTAGGGGTACTCTATACTTTATATGTGGGATTCTATTATTATTTGCTAATGTATTATTGGTCTTGATTTGTATGTGGACTTCTAGTCATTTAGCAGGGATGCTCCTTGTTGTCTGTGCACTATTTGATGTTGTTGAAGGTGTAGCCTTGCCCTATATGAACACCACAATTTCAAGGTAAGACTTCAAAAATATTACTATACTAAATTAATTCAATTCATTTTCACTATAATTTAATGTCATCTTCATGATATAGTATTAAAGCACTTTTACCCATGGTATTCAATCAAAGTTTTATTCCTCTTTGTTTTTAGTATTCAACTATAGATGCTCGAGATAACTTCAATATGTCAACTATTTTCTTGTTATTCAAAGTGGTTTCCTAGTATGGAATGGGTTACAACAATAGGCCTCTCAATGGCTGGATTTCATCTAGATAATGTGATAATCTTACTTGGTTCTGCAATATCAAAATCAGAACTTTTTCTTATTCATGATGGAATTGAGTATTCTCCAATGTCTACTAAAAATTTCACTATCTAGACTACTCAAATAATGCCTCCTTTTTGTCTTCTATTTTCTAAGTTACCAACATGGGTGGTAATAGTTGAAAATGTTACAAATAATTGGGTAAGATGTATAGAAAAGGATATCTTTACTTGAACATCAAAAGTCCATCTTTTTTATGTCTAATATTTTTTTCTTCTATTTTTTTTAGGGTTATTTTGTTATTATCTCTACTTTGGAGGCTCTTGAGCTTCAAATTCTTGTAACAAGGCATGCTTGAGGTTCATCTCTTCTTCTATAATAGCCAATTTCTTGGCAAGATCATCCTTAAATTGGGCCACTCTCGCCTTCAACTCTAGAGAGTGGAAATAGGACACAAATTTCCTTTTGGTTGGCAAATATCCCAATGCATAATGGAGAGACAACATCAATTTGGCAATTTTGTGGAAGCAAGAAAAGGCTATTTCTAAAATAGAAAATTTCTTTATTTCAAAGAGGCAAGAAGATAAGCCTTTCAAAATAGTGAAATTTGATATTTTAGAAAGAGCATGAAAGTTCTTTGAAATTTTTTAAAAATGGTTAACATGAAAAGTTGACCCCAAAAAGATGTATGTCAACCTGTAGCTCAGTTAAAGAAGAAAATGAGTTCACTAAGGCATAGAGTAAATTGAACTAACTTGGTTAATGAAGAACCTGAGCCAATTGGTGAAAGAAGGAGCTGGATAACTCGTAGCTCGGTCAAAGAAGAAAATGAGTTCACTCAGGAAAAGATAAACCTAACTAACTTGGTTGATGAAGAACCTGAGCCAACTGGTGAAAGAAGGAGTTGGATAACATGAGATGTTTGCCACCAAATTTTGTCAAACTCTCAATCAATCTTGGTTAAAACCTAACAAATACTGGTCAAACTTTTGACCAATTTTAGTTGAACATTTGACAAGGCATTGTGTGCACTTCTGACCAAAACACTAATAAGGGCATTGTAATGTGTTTGGCATCTTGGTTCGATGGACCAATCTTTTCAACCAGTATTTGTCAAAGTCTCAACAACCATGATGACCAAATATTGGTTCCAATTTTAACAAGGGTGTGCACTGAATGTTCAATGTGAATAAGAATTCATCAAAATTTTGAAAGAAAAATACCAATTGTAAGAATTTGCCTAAGGGAAAAATTCACCCAGAAACTAAGAACTCAAACACAAGCACAACTGTAGACCAGAAAGAGAGAGTATGATCAAAATGACAATATATTATTCAATATGCAATATCAAAGTACATTAGGAGTGTCTATATATAAAGGCCTCTAAGATACATCTAGAATACCTCATAATTAGCTACATGATATGTCATACAACCAAGCACATGTCCACCAAATATGGGTTATCCTCCATTAAGCACGGAAGTAAGTGTGGTGATGAGAGGATAAGCCTAAAAGGGTGTGACATGCAAATCAGTGTTGTAGACACCATGTGCTAAAATAGAGTTATGTACTCCTGTATTGTCAACATGACAACTCAAAAAGGTGTGCAAACTCCTAAGTGTCTCACAAAATAAAATAAGAAAATAATGCAAAATAATAAAATAATGCATTAACCTAAGTAAACTTAAGTGTAAATAGTAAATATGTATTTACACCAACACCCCCCCTTAAGTACAACATAGGGGAATGCCCTTAAGGTTACAAAATTAGGATGAAGATGCATAATGGGTCCTAGCTACTATGCCATGTTAGGTACCCATTTACATAATGAAGATGCAATATCTCATAAAGTGGAGAAAGAGGGAAAACCTCATGGGAAAAACCCTCCCCAGAAAAGAGAGATAAATAGGGATGCATTGATGGATGGAGTAATCAAGACCCCCCCATTATGACATACATCCAGTATATACAAAAGTGAAGAATGAGAGAAGGTAGAGAGACAAAATAGGATCCCCCTCGAAGGAGAATGTTGACAATTGAAAGCCACTCCAAGGAAGAAGTTGGTCCAAGAATGCAAAATGATGTTCCTCCCCTTTGGAAGAAACAAAGGAAAAGGTACAATCTTGAAGATGTATGCTGGCCCTAAAACCTACTCAAGTATCCCTATGTTGATGTTGATGCTTGCCCCTTCCAATTGTGCTGAAAAGAACAAATATAGATCTGGCAAGGATGTTTGTTGAACCTATTCCACTAAACTATCTATCTCCTCAACTAACAAAGAGACCTCCTCCAATTGTTGTACATAATAATCCACAATCATGCCAACATGTTAAGATTGATCATGTGGAGAATGGACATGAGGGTTAGAGTGAGCCCTTGCAACAATTATAGAAGGATCACCTTCATTAATGAGAAGATGTAAGTCCTCAAGATTGTCTCCCAAGTCAACTGAAACTGGAGCTAGAAGATGAGATGTACCATGTTGTGCTGGACCTTTCACTATGGTAATGTAAGCATGTGGACTAGACTGATGATGTGACCTCTCACTACAACTATCAATAGAATCCCACATGTCTAAATCTGTTGAACAATTATCACTAGTGTCACTATCAATTTCCACTATGTATGAAGTGTGGATAGGATTAGAGGATAAGCTGGGTGAATTTTCCACAAAGTGAACATCCTTCCCCACAAAAATCTCATGAGTCTTTGGATCCATCAGTATGTATGCCTTCACATTGTCTTCATACCTGATGAAGGTACAAGGCCTAGGTGTCAGTGCCTTGCAACTCCTGGAAGATAGGTTTTCCCATGCTAGACAACTAAAGACTCTAAGGTGACCCACAACTAGTTTTCTATTGCACCATACCTCAAAAGGAGCCTTCCCATCTAAGGCATTATGAGGAGACCTATTAAGTATGTGAGTAGCACTACTAATGGCTTCAACTTCAAGTGTAGGATCAAGAGACTTGGCTTTTATCATGCAAATTGCCATGGTTTTGAGAGTCCTAATCCTCATAGCTACAACATCTCTCTTTCATGGACTAAATGCTGGTAGGTTCTAAAGATCAATCCCCTCAATTCTACAAAAGTCCTTAAGTCTTCTGTCTACATATCTATTCTCATATTCCACCCTTAGTACCTTGATGGTTTTCCTTGACTTGTGTTCAACATGAGTCTTAAAGTCTTGAAGCTTATGAACCACTTCATTCTTATGATGAAGGAAGTATTCCCAAGTGAATCTTGAAAATTCATCAACAAATGTGAGGATGTAGTGGCCTTGGCTGACTGAAGTCACTGCAAAGGGTCCTGCTAAAACCATGTAAACTAATTGAAGAACAACTGGAGCTCTTGAAGACTTCCCTTTATCATACTTCTCCTTGAGATTCATATCCATAGAACATGATGAACATTCTCCCTTAGAAAATTTGATATTAGGTAGACCTTTGACCATATGTTTTAAGAAAATTTGTTGAAGAGAGTGGAAGTCAAGGTGACCAAACCACTCATGCCATAAAGTGAGTTGTGAAGTAGAGTGAGTGAACAAGGCTTGAGAAGGAGACTTAGGCATAAAATGGGAAAATGAATAAAGCCTCTTGTCATCATTGACTTTCCCCACTGCAACCACTAAATCATCTCTAAGACTTTGCACCATCACTGAATCTGGAAGGAACTCAACTTTGTGACCATCTCCAAGGTGAGTGATTTGGTAAACTGATAGGAGATTGGAGCAAAGGTTTGGAATGTAGATAACATCTTGGAATTCCCTATTTTCCATTTCCACATGTCCTTTCCCTTCAACTTCCATTTCAGTATCATCTCCCATGAAGATGTGTGGTACCTTTGACTACTTCAATGAAGAAAAATCTCCCTTTGAAGAACCCATGTGGTAAGAGGCACCTGAGTCAAGTATCCATTCTAAAGAAGAACTTGTTTTTACCATAAGTATTTCCTCTTTACCCTTTGAAGAGGTTGGAGTTGAATCCTTGGAAGTACCTAGCACTTGAATTATGTTCTTCTTGAGTAGATTTTCTAACTCATTTATTCTTTTTGTCTTGCAATGATGCTTGTCATGATTTGGCTTTTTGCAGTATGCATAAAAGAGTTTGTCCTTCTTTTCATTACTTCCCTTCTTGTTGGAAGAAGAAATGCATTGTTGTGAGGAGGATTGTTGTGTCTCAAATTGTGTTTTTTACTTCCACTACTTCTTCTTATTGTTGCTTTTGTCCACTTGACTTGATTGGTGCTCATCACTAGCCACCAAGGCTTTGGTCTTAGATGACTTGAGAAGTCCTAAATCTATCAAGTGAGATTGTTGACAATCAAAATTTCTATGAATGCATCAAATGTAGGATTTTGGTAAGAAAATCCCATGGTCAACCTGTGAGTATTAAAACTTGAAACAAAGGAAGCATACTCTAAAGGTAGCCTCTTCAGGATGTGATGAATCAACTTGTCATCCTTCAAGGTATTTCCACAATCTTTCAGAAGTTCCCTATACTCATTGGCTTTGATGATGTAATTCTAAATTGTGTCAAAATACTTTGGATCCAAGAGAAGTAGATTATTCTCAATCTAAAATCCCTTCTCTTCATCCACCTTACCATACAACTATTCAAGTTTGTCCCAAGCTTCTTTAGAGTCTGAACATTTGGTAATGTGAAAGAGGAGATCCTTATGTACACAACTCTTGACAATTCGTAAAGCATATTGGTCTTGTCTTTTCCATTCAATGAGTTCTTTAGCATCAGTAGGTTTAAGAATTTTACCATCAACATAAAGACTATATCATTTTTCCATTAATCTAATCCATACAATATCTTTCTGTGTAGAATAGTTGCGTGAATTTAGAGGAGGACATTTAAAACCCATGATGCAAAAAATGAAAAGAGCACAATAGAGAGACACAAAAATAGAGTACACACCCCCCTCCCTTTTCACTCAATCAAAAGACCCCCCCAAAAAAGATGCTTTTGGCACTTTATAAGTAGTTTGTATACAATGGGCCACTTGTCAAAATGAACAAAGTGAACTTTCTAATTTTTCTTTTACAACTACCTTATGAGGCTAAAATCTATCACTAAGCACCATAGCTTAGATGTCCAACAATTTTGAAAAAGAATCAAAGCTTTGCAATGTTGAAAAAGGCCTAATTCTAAAAGTGATAAATTTGTTCGCACAACCTTAGAATCTAACTTTAGATGTAGAAAGTAGACAAAAAAATGCACTTTCAAAAAAATGAAACTTGAAAAAGTGACCAAATGAGCCCGTACAGAGTGTTTGAAGTTGCAAAATACAAGATTATACAGGTATAGTCTCCAAAAAATGCAATTTCTACAAACTTAGTGGACCAAAACTAGAAAAAAACACCAACACTAAAAAATTTAGGAAATTCTACCCAATTTCAAAAAAAATTACACCTGAATCAGAGTTCGGATGTCCAAGTTATGGGCTCGCAAAGTCAGGCTACCAAATTGAAATGCAATCTAAAGAGGGGTCTAGCAAGAAAATTGTGATGCTAAATTTGACGATCAAATGGCTATCTCAGTAGTTGAAAATGACTAGGTTTGATGGTCAAATGATTATCAAATTTAAACTAGTGACTGGCTGATGTCAACAAAAAAGAACACCTACTAATGTGTCAAGCTGAGTAGGCATCCGTACTATACAAAATTGGCACATGTTCATATAGCTTCCTATGTGTCAAACTAACATGGCAAGCTAAGTCAACAAGTACTATTTTCTTGCATGGAAAAAATTCTAGATTCCATGTGGTTGACATGGTAGTTTTAGCTGAGTTGGAAAAAAACCTACGTGTCAACAGAGACACATGGCAATGTGGCAAGTAGAAAATGACCCACATGTCACTGAACTATCAATTTGATAATGTGTGCTATTTGTGGTAGGTATGACATGGTTGTGACTACATTCATAGGTTATTTGGTTTGGCACCATGTGGCACTTAGTTGTTGCAGACCTGTCTATGTGTCAAAGACAGTCTGCCTAGCCTGGAGGGTCTATCACACTAGAAAGAATAGTCAGGATCTAGAAACTTTTAAAAATGTGGTGATCAGAAGAATAGGCAGCCAAAAAGCATTCCATGATTCCTAAAAAATAGTGAGTGCCAATTTTTAAAACTGTGCCAAAAACCAGTATGCAGTAAAGCTAAAACTTTTGTGCTAAACAGGCGGGAAAATTTGGACGCATGGTTGGAGAAGAATAGACCACAGGCGGGAAAAACCTTGCTCGCACCAAAATCTTCACTGTGCACCCAAATTTTAAAGAAGCAGTAGCTAGGCTTTGACACAGGGGCTGCAAAGTTTACAATACGGCCAGAAAAGGCTTAGGTGGCGATTGGGTTGAGAAATGTGATTGTCAAAGTTATAATCTTTTGTCCCACATGCATGGATATAAAGGAAACTCCACACCTTTTATACACAAGGCCACAGATTCTCAAATAAAGATGTTACCAAATATTGTTGGTGGGTTGGGTGGGTTGTATCCGCTGGTAGAGGTATATGTTGTGGCACAGTGGAATATTTTGTTTTGGCCTAGTATGTGTTGTACACTAGATTTGTGCTATGCCTGCTACGAATAATTTAATATGCCTATGAAATAAAATGAATTTCTCCTGCAAAAAAATAAAACCTCCACACTACAAAGTGGGGATCTAATAGCCCGGTTAAACAAAAAAAAAATTCTTTGCTCAATGCTTGATGAGCGAAAGAAATTCAAAATTTTACAATTGAAAACACAAAGAAAAAATTATAGATACAAAAATAAATTAACAAGATTTGCAAATGACCATACCTAAACTACAAATTGGGGCCTCCGGGTTCTGATTTACAAAAAAAAATTTCCTCATAGTCAACTTTTGGCCAAGGTAGTCGAGTTTATAGTCAATCTTCACTGATTTAGCATTCTGGATGCAATGGCAAGGTCAGATCTGGCTCTAGAAGCTCCCAATTTCTACAGTACTCTAGATTCAGGTTGAGGTGCTAAAGCAAGCATGGTCTCGAATAGCTATGTGATGAGAAAATCTCCAAGCTCTAATACCATGTAAGAATTTTCTTAAGGGAAAAATTCGCCCAGGAACTAAGAACTCAAACACAAGCACAGAATGAAGATATATTCATTCAATATGCAATATCAAAGTACACTAAGAATGCCTATATATAAAGGCCTCTGAGATACATCTAGAATGCCTCATAAATAGCTACATGATATTTCATACAACCAGCCACATGTCCACTAGATATGGGTTATCCTCTATTAAGCATGGAAGTAAGTGCGGTGATGAGAGGATAAGCCTACAAGGGTGTGACATGGACATCAATGTTATAGACACCGTGTGCTAAAATAGAGTTGCATACTCTTGTGTTGTCAACAAGACAACTCAAAAAGGTGTGCAAACTCCTAAGTGTCTCATAAAATAAAATAATAAAATAATGCATTAACCTAAGTAAACTTAAGTAAGTGTAAATGGTAAATATGTATTTATACCAACACCAAAAAATCCATTTGTGTATCATTTGACTAAATTGGGTGGCAAATTTGACCAATTATGCATTAAAAAGAGGCATTTTCTACTAGTGATTTGTAAGGGATTGCAAATTATAGTCACTAGATAATAATAATACTAGACTTATTGTTGGTGGATGTAGGCCATGGATTGGGTGAACCATTGTTCTCTTCTATTAGATTTATTATTTTTTGATATTGCTTATATTTTCACGTAATTATTATTTTTTTCTATGATTAATCCTTATGATTTTGTGATATTATCTAGGATAGATGGGGCAAGCACAAGTTTGACAAAAATCCTTTTGAGTTTCATCTTCTTGATAGGTTGCAATGCACTAACTGAGATAGCCAGTGTACCACGAATCATATTCCTTCTTCTGGGGATATTCATCCATCAAGTCCCAAAATCTCTTTTGATATGCCATTAGCCTCTTATCATTACAATAAGAGATTTCCTTGACTTGTCAAATCACTAGTTGGGAATCTCACTCCACTATGAGGGCTTTAACATGCTTTTCAGGTGCAAAAAATAAGTCCTCACCCTAGGGTCTCATACTCTTCCACATTGTCAGTGCATATGAATCACAGGTAATAGGTAGCATAAAAATATTTTCCTTTGGGATTTATTAGCTCAATTTCAGCTCTAGGTCCTTGCTTACACTTGGAGCCATCAAACTTGAGAATCTAGATTGCTCCTTGCTTGTGGGGCTTATGGTTATGTTTATTTGTTTTGACCTTTTACTTCACTTTATCCTTAAAGGAATTCTTCTTGGGGACCCATTGCATATTTTCTTGAGTGTTTTTCTTGCTAGTAGTCACCTTTGACATTGGAACAGTTCACTCACTTTGTTTCACATAAATTTCTCTAATTAATTTAACATTGTAAGTTTGGCGTTCAAGATGTACAACCACCAAGACTCAACCTTAACCTTTCATGAAGCATTACCTTTTGCATATAGTGACTATCCCCTCAAGAGGAGAAGACAAATCCCCACCATTCAAGGATTTGTTGCTATACAATACATTAAGATCATCTTTGATTTCCTTTAAGAAGGTGCTTCCTATAGCCTTTAACTTTTCTTAGTGAACCTCAATATCCTAATCATTTTTGGTATTTTCCTAAATGTCATTTTTTTCCTGTTTGTCTATTATTAAGGGATCATTTGACTTTATGTTTCTAGTTTTTGATAATTGATTCAATACTTGGGTATCAACATCTTTACAACTTGTGCATTCAAACTCAAAATGGCTCATCTGGTGTAGTCTAAAAAATCTAGGAAGGACTAAGATATTTGGATCTACATCTCCTCTAAGGCATTGCAAATTGGTAATCATGTTATTAATAAGTTGAGTGACAAGTTCATCTTATAGAGAAGACTCTTTCAAACTTATGGTGGGATTTTCATGAATATTTCTATCTAAAGAACATTGAGTTCCATTAATCTATAAGATCCTAAGTATGATAGGAGGAACAATACTTCATTAGGGGAACTATATTTGGTGATCATCTTCTTCAACTTGGGCTTAACATTGATCTCAATTTGGTTGTTCAGTCCTTTGAATGGTAACCATAGTTGGGTGAAAGGAAAACCATCCTCTAAGGCATCTAGTCTATTCCCTACTCAGGAGCATGTTGTAAGTTGCAAGGATGTCCACTACATGAATATCAATGATGTCTTGGATCCTAGGATCTATGGTTAACTAAATACGTATGTCTTTTAGCACTTTGATGACCTTTACTTCTGTCTTATCAAGTTGGATCACCACTCATTTAGTAGTTTGTGGATTGACTCCTCACCTTTGAGGTATTGAAAGTGGCATGGCATTTCATAAAGTTTCTAATCCTATGAGGTATTTATGAATATTCTTCCCAAATATTTGGATACTTAGAGATGCTTATGTTTTGTCTTTGAACATAGTGGGCATAATTTCAATAGTATTAACTTGAGGAGAGTTTGTCTTTTGGGTGTTGGTAGATACCTTAGTGTCATCAGGGGTCTTCAAAAATGTTTATCTTTGCGTGAGACAACTTTGTAACATGTCATATGTTGAGATGTTTTCCTTAGTCTGTTTCAATTCTTCAATCACATTGTACCTTTCTATAGACCAAGTAGGGTATTTTAATATAGTGGGAATAGTTCCTTACATTGGGGACTATTGCATCTAGGAAGGAAAACATATAGCAATTGGATTGTTACTTTATCATGGATTAGGATCAGTTGGCTATAATCCTAGAGGGATTCCATTGGTTAGTGGCTCCTTCCAGTTGCATAAATTGTAAGTGTTTTTATTATCAATGCAAAAGGAAAGTATTTCAACAAGTTTAGGTTTTGCCTTTTGATTAAAAGGGAACACAAATTCGTTATTGGAAAAATCTTCCATCTCTATATGTACTAGAATATTGTAGGATTCCAAAAACAATATGTTGAACTAAAGAGGAGGCATGTCATTAGCATCATGTGAGTTTTGGCCCATGTCCTAATTTCCCCCTAAGAATATATTGTTGTTTTTGGGTATATTTTGGTTATGTCCACTTGATTAATTTCAGAAAATTGAACATTATTATTATCAGTTGGGATGCTTCCATTATTTGGGTGTGTGTTCCATTATTAGTTTTGTCAGGGAAGCCTATTGTTGTGATCTAATTGGTTGAAATTACTTCCCATAATTTTTTTCACATATTAGTTTAAATTCCTTAATTGGTTCTTCCCATGATTTTTACTATTCAAGGTTGCATATATTGTTGGAAATTGTTATTTTGTCCTTGCAATAAGCAAAGACAAGTGAGCTCATTTTTATCTAGGACATGGTCTTCCTCATTTATTCCAATTTAGTTCTTGCATTGTTTTCTATCTTAGTATTTGGCACAACATTTTACTCAAAAAAGTTTTCTTTTCAAGGCTCATACCATAGATAAGTTAAGGTAGTGGCCAAAACTACATGAACTTGTTGCACTAGTATAGGATATAGCAAGAGATATTGACTAGGAATCATCTATGATCCCATGGGATAGGGTGGTGCCATTGTGGTGGCATTAGTGGTAATAACCATACCTCCTCCACCATTAGGATTAGTTTGTTTGGTGAAGGTAACTACCTCTTTGAGGACCTTTTTTCCAATATGTCAATGTTTGTAGCTAGAAGTCTTCGTAGGAAAATAAAGGTGAGTTGATCCATGAATTTTAGATAAACTAAATTGTAGAGGGGGCTCTAACATTTGATAGGTCATGTGTAAATTATTGTTAAACTAAGAGATCATTTCTATTGGGTCCCTTTTGATAGAAAAAAATTGGTGATTTAAAATAGCCAAATTGATGAATGTCTTGAACTGATCTAACAATGACTTCTCAAAAGCTACCCAATTTTGAATGGATCTAGGTGATAAATTAATATGTCATTTGAATGAAACTTTTCCCAAATTGTATGGGAATAGATGGGGGAAAACATCCTCATGTTGAATTTTCTTTCTATTAAAAATTTCCTTGAAATTTTTGATGTGATCTTTTTTCATTCATGTCTCACCATAGTTGAAATTTAGACAAAAATTCTCAAGATTCTTAGGGAGGTCATGAAGTGGTGCTTGCAGGTTGATTGGTGAATCCTAAAATTTGAAAAGAAAACCATAGGTGGAAATGGTAGCCATTGACTTTGTTGTTGTGATATATATTTTGTGAAATAATTGGGATTGAGGTAATAGAATGTTAGGTGGATGATGATGATGGAATTTTTAGCATGAATGGGCTATTGGCACAATTGATTAATTGTGTATTATCTCTGATGTTACACAAAATGTCATATGATTACCAGTCAGTGCATGTTGAGCTTACTCAAGAATTGAAGATAGTTTTCTACATCTATTGAGTGATCCAAAGTTTGCCTAGTGTAGAAGATAATGTCTACTAAGTTCACTTGGGTGTCAAAGGAAAGTCTATGGAAGATGAATGTAACTGAGCTCACATAGTTAATGAAGGAAATGTTGGATGGAACTAGTGTTAACCAAGATCACTTGATTACTAAAGGAACTTTATGAGTATGCAGTGTTAACTAAGTTCACTTGGTTAACACAGGAAAATCATTTCTGAGTAAGTTTCTACTAAGTAGGGTTGGCTAATAAAGGATTTTCTTGTTTTTGCATATTATGTTTAATTGATTTATATGTTGGTTCTAGCCGATTGAGAAGATGAATATTAATTATTTTAAGTTGTATTTGAGCTGACTTGATAATATGAAAGATATAAATAAAAGGTCAAGTTGAGGATTAGGAAGTGTGAATGCATGGAAGATAATTGAAGATTTGATGATGCTAAGAGGAAGTGAATTAGAAGGATAAGAAGAATATCCTTGTGGAGCTAAAAAGATATATTGGATCAAGAAGGATAAAGTATAAGCTAGAAATAAGATTTGTAATTAGCAATTTAGTTGCATCCAAATCAGGTCACATCATTATTACTCTCTAACCATTGTAGCAGTGATCTAAATCTCTTAACAGAGTTGGCTTAACAGTTATTTGTAAATCCTCTAACAAGGTGGTAGTTGTATTGAGTTTTCTAAAGACCTTTAACAAGGCCATTCCTAATAGGATGATTAAATCCTCTAATAGGATCACACTCAACAGTGTTTTTTGTAACCTTTAATAGGGTTGGCTCCTAATAGGGCTCACTTTAGAAGAGTGAAAATTAGTAACTAGTTTCAATTGGTTGTTTTTCCCAAATTGGGTTTCCACATTAATTCTTGGTGTCACATGTGTTCAAGTTATTTTTCTTATGTGTTTTCCACTAATTTAAAGTAATAAGTAATCATAGATAACTTCTTAAGATTTTAATTCTAAGTTTTTGCTGAGAATTTTCATTATTTACCGAGTTACAACGTTTTAGTGTTTGTCAAGCATCAGCAGAATTAAACATTCATAGAATTTTATTGTACTGACATCTAAGGAATATGGGATTTATTTTTGTAGTAACGAATTCACCCCTCCCCTCTCTATTACTCCTCTTATATTTCCAACATGGACGTAGCTTTGGTATCCCTTTGTCACTATGAGGTTTGCAAAAATGTTCAATTTCTAAAAACTCATGCTTGTTGGGTAAAGAGCTCAATGCACACACAAAGGGATATGGTGGATCAAAATTTTCTAATTTGTGAAGTTATACACTAATGAAACTATGAAGTTGTACACTATGAACCTAAAAAGTTGTGAACCTATCAAACTATGAAAAAATAGAATGGCAAAAATTATAGGCTTGTTGAAATGTAGAGCCATTTTTTGGGCAGGATTGAAATTCATCCCTCCTTCTAGCGTCACTTATGTTGAGCAGCCATTTTACATGGTGACAACAGAAAAATCCTTATGAATTTATCTCTTGAAAATATTATCAAATTGAAAAACTCCAAGGTTCTAGATGGTTGTTTTTTTAACCTACTAGGTAGCTCAAATGAAGATAAATTTAAATGTTCACAAGGAGGCGTTTGCTAGTATCTTTGACAATTCTGCAAAACTTAGCAAATGCGACCACAAACTGATATTTTTTGTTTTTTCCAATTTTATGATGAATGCAAGTTCTATCAATGTAACTATATTAATTCCAATTCTAACCACGTATTCAAAAGCAAATAATAAGTGTAACAAGAAATTTTAAAGAATGTGTTGAAAATGAAATTCCTAATGGGTATAAGTCATAGCAACAACGCATCTATGAATTTTATTTTTGAAAGAGATCAAGAACAAACCATTGAAATTAGGTGTAGTTTGTCCTTGACTCCACTAAATCAATCATCAAATTAATTTAATAGAAACCAAAAAAAATTTCACAATTCATCAAATCATGTAGCCGTGGAAAGTGTGTGCACACGAGATAAATTACTATGCAAGAACTTGAAGGTGATTGTTTCTACAATATGTCACAACAAAGGAATTTATTAACACATGTTAAAAACAAAAACTAAATGATTACACAAGCATCAACAGATAATAAAATTATTTGCTCCATCACTATTTATGAACATAAAATTCACAAAGGAAACATAAATTCCAACAAGAAACACTACACACAAAATGAGAGCACCATTAGCATACTTTATTGCATCAAAATTCTAGGCCTCAATGCATGTGACATCTATATTTTTATAGGAAACCTCATTCATATTGAAATTTTTGATCTAGTATTTTCTCCTTGCAAAAAACATGCTAAAATCACTAATTTTAAGCAAATTGTGTACAAACAAACTCCTAACTAGGTGCTAAGTAGGTCTACACTCTTTATTTAATTAATGACTTGGTGCATTGACCTTTACATGACTAATTAACTCATAAAGAAGGATAAGATAAGAAGAGAGGAGACTTTGAATAATTTAGGAGCCTTTGACACTTCTTTAGATGCAAACTTGGGTTCTAATATGTATCTCTATCAATTGAAGTGCCACCAAAATGCATTTTTGGTGCATGAAATGCTCAAAATATGTAACTAGAAGTTAGCTATTGACACCATTGTAGCTGATCCAAAACTCTTAGTGCACCTGCTGACCTGCACACCTTGGGGTTTCATAGGGTCAAAATTGATAGGATTTGCCTAACTCCCAAAATTTTAGTTTCCAACATCTGGGTCCTCTAGACCTTCTGCTAAAATAATGTCTTAGTGAAAATATTTTAAAAAATTTAGATGATGGAGGAAATATCTCAAGATTTTGATAATTCAAAGGCCTTATATTTTCTCCTTACCTCTATGATAATCCTAAACCTCCCCCCTTGTACAAAATCATCCATCTTAGAATCTAGTTCCTTCAATATCTCCTCAATTCTTAATATTCTTTACACATCATCCTCGATGGATATTGCCTCAAATTATGCTTGGAATTGTTGTTCAACTTTTTGGGACTCAAAATTGTCTTCCCAATTTGAGTACCATTCCAAGCTTTTGAGCCTTATAAGTGCATTTAATACATGTGTATCTGACTATCATTTTGAGTCCTAAGAGGTTTTTAATGTTTCTAACACCTTTAATTTAGTATATCCACTCATCCCATGAAGATAAACTACCATTGCAAGTCATTATATGAAGTTATGTTTTAAGCAATGTTCAAATCTACATTTTTGCCAAAGTGTCAAACAACAAAAAGAGGCCTAGTTTGCAATTGAATATCTTGTGCCAAATATTGTTTCATGACTCACTACATTAGGAGCATTTAGTATCCATATCAAAAAACCTAAGTTTCATATTTCAATTCATTTTGACATGTTTTGACTAGGTTTTGAATCCCTCAAAATCGGTTGTTTATTGTTGTCATGCTAATCAAAATTGTTCAAAATTCTAGGAGGCCCTATTTGACCTATTATAACTTTGACCCAGTTGACCAAAATGAGAAAAATCCTTTTGCATTGCATTCTAGAGGTCAGAGACTTGTTATGTTTTAGATTTGAGCTTATGACAAATCTATTTGATCAATTTTTTAACGTAATTCCAAATGCAATTTTGTGATGTTTTGTTGGTGTCAAGAAATGCAAATTGATTAGTACCCCTATTTGATATGTTGTAACTTTGAATCCATGATTGCCTAAATCAAATGGATTGTACTATTATATTCTACTCTAAAAATATTTTAAGCGTGCCAATTTTCAAGTCTTGACGAATCCATTTGCACACTTTCCAAGGTTCATTCCATTTGCAAAAATTGCTTTTCTACCAATGGTTCTAGTTTTGGAGAAAATTTCTCATTACTATTATACCAGGTCAGTTCCAATTTTTTTGTGAGACCACATTGTTGGATCCAAAGCTGTGATTCCACCACATTCTTCAACATTTCTCTTGTAATGAACAACAAGTAATAAGAATACTGATAGTTCTAATCTATTAGGCAATTTTATGATTCAATTTCATGCATCTTTTTGTATTTTTCTCAAAGAAATGAATAAAAATGCAGCAGCAAGTTAATCTTCATTCTAATATCTTGTCCCCCATTCATGTTTTTTGTAATCTTTTGTGTTTTGTAAACAAAGAGAATAAAACTCAGTTGCAATCTGTTCTAGGTTTTATATGTTGATTTATTTTGCTTATAACTCAAGGAGTCATGTAAGTTCTTGGTTTATCATCATAAGATTGCAGATCTCATGAAGGGATAGGTCAAGTATGAGGTTCAAAAAAAATTAGATGTTTGATTCACAAGGTGAATGGATAGACTAGGAAGGTTTAGATGTATGGGATATGTCAATGACTTTCAAGGATGTGTGTTAGGGGTTTGTGGAATTGCCCAATAGATAAGGCACTAATAAACTATAAGATGAAAGTTTTATGTTGTTCATGTCTTAGTTTTTTTGAAATCAACATCATTAATCAAATATCCTTTCCCTTTAATGTTGAAGAAACTGAAAAGGATGCCATCACTTAGCTTATCAATTTCCTAGGTCATGTTATTAGCTATTTCATGCCTATAATCTTTGCATAAGTACAGAAGATATAAGGGTTCTAATCTACTTTTCTTTAGATTTAGTTGAATACTTTTTGGAAACTAGTACCATATGAAGAATATAATAGGTCCACCCACCTAGGTTTTGCAGAGCCTAAAGTAGTAGAAGGGTCTAGCATTGTAGTTGGCCTGGTGTCTGAAAGGATATGTTGCAGATGGGAAGTAGTTGCCCTTAGATTTATTTTTTTCTCATTGAGGTAATTTGAAAGCATAAAGTTTTAAAACATCAACAAAATGGTGACTCTATTAGGGAGATGATGGAAAATAAGCCTTGTTAAAAGGACAAGAATCTCTAGTATGAATTGAATATTTTAGTCTTGTTTTTCATAATGGTTTTTCCCATCTGAGTCACCAAAAAAATGGTGACTCTACTAGGGAAGTATTGAATCTAAAAGAGAGATTCAATACAGTTGAAAGAATTGCATGTACAAAGTTTGCTATAGTAACAAGCTCATGAAGTGTTTTCCATCATTTTACTAAATATTCATGTCTCCCAGTAATGTTTTATCCATTTGTAGCAATAGCTTTGAAGGTTGAGTGTAAATTATATTGTTAAGAGAGTTCACCTTCAATCAATTCAACCAAATTTTTTTTTTCAAAGTGTTCTTGTAGAATTAGAGTCAAGAATGAAAAAAAATTGTGTTCTCTTTTTCAAGTTTGTAAATCTACAAGAGTGGTTTGATGATTTGCATTTTCCTACATTTGAAGGTCTAGTTTAGATCTATCAAGTAGCAAATTATGTTTTATTTCTCACATATGTGTGTGGTGAATCTAAATCTTTGTACCAGTTTATTCCTAGTTAATTTTATTGCAATATTTTGAAGGACTTTCAAGTTGTATGCATAGATCTGAAGGTTTTGATAGTCTCTTAAAAAGGAATTTTAAGTCTTGATAACTTTTAAAGTGTTGTTTGCAATCCGTTGTTATAAGAAAGTGAAGTGTTAAAAAGTAAATTACAGTAGTGATTTCTTTATCCTCTTGTAGGGAGGTGGTAGCTCTATAAAGTTTTATCAATGGTGTGAAGGATTTCTAGTATGCACGTATGTCAAATTAACATATCAAAGTCATGCATCAACACCTAAGGTATTTATCTTTTCATGAGTTTCATTTTCATGGAATGCCAAGTGTTAGAAATGGTTGCCTCATTTTAGTGATTTTCAACACTAGAAGAAAGAGGTAGAAATTTTATTGTAAGATGGATTCATATTTTAGATCTAAGATTAGTTTTCCATGTTCTAAAAGTTTGGAGACTATGATTAACAACATTGTTTTGTTGAAAAAATGGATCTACAATAAGATTGTCAATGTTGTAAGAACTGAAGTAGGAAGTACTCAAGGTCTAAATGTCGAGCAATGTTATCTAAAGCTTAAATTAGTAATTAGCAAGATGCCTTTTCATTCTAGACCTGAGGAATCTTCCATGCCTAGTGTTTTCCTTGATGTTCTAGTGCCTAATTCAATTAATTGGCCAGCACCTATAAGATTACAAGAGTTTTTGCCAGTTCAAAGATTCATTAAGGAGATGGAAAGTGAGAGTTCATGTCATATCTTCTAATGATAATAATGGGTGTGTTGAAATTCAATGTAGTAAAGAATATAATGAATCTATATATAGTGATAATCTGCCTTCCAAGTGTGAAGAGATGGATTCAAATACCAATGAATTAGATAATTTCAGTCAACATGAGAAAGATGGATATGAAAGTGAAAATGAATCTTGTTGTAGTGAATATGAAGTTGAGGAATTATATAATAGCAGTGGAGCTAGTTCTTTCCATAATGATAATGAATATCGTAATGATTCTAATGTCTCAAATTATTATACTAATTTTTATGTTGTTATGAGTTCTTCATGCCATCTAGATAATAATCATAGTAGAGAGCAGAAGATTTGTGAGGCAGTCTTCTTGAGCCCTAATGAAATTTTAGCTTTGTTGGATCGTGATTTTGAAAAACATATAAATGTTTCTAAGGGTACTCATATTTTCCCCCATAACATTTTTTCATTTAGTCAAGTTACTTCCCCAAGGTTTGATCTGGAAAGAGATATAAAATCCAAACAATCTTTGTTAGATTTTGGAGGTGTATATGACAGTAACTCAAATTTCTTTGCACGTGACAACTTGTTAGATGCAGGCAATGTTAGTGAAGGGAAATTTAACACCGTTTCATATTTTTCCCATGTTGGTGATAGTGTTGCAATCCATTTTGATATTTCATGTGATGAAGAGGAAAATAGTAAAAGTTGTCAATCCAACTATGGATTTTCTTTATGTGTTGATAAGTCTTGTAGTGATAAGTTCAAGGTTCATTCTGACAATTTTTTAGATGAAGAAAATAATTGTGATCAGCATATTTTAGATCAGCACTTTTAGGATAAGTTTTTATACTTGGTGACTAATCAGTTTTTTGAGTCTGAAGAGGTTTTAGTGAATGATAAAACTGATTTGATGAGTATCAAGACTACAAATGAAGTAGAGAAATCAAATTTCATGTAATCCTCACATTGGGTTACACAAGGTGAGTTGCAACACTTTGACACATGCAACTTTTTGAACAAAGTAGAATATGAATCATTCATGTTTTCAGTTGATAGCATGCAATAGTCATATGTAGATGATTATTTTTAGATTTATTCTAATTTACATGAGCATTTTAATATGTATTTTCATAGTGAGCATGATGTAAATGTTAATGTTGATTTGTGCATGCACTATGAGAATGAAGATTTAGATTTTGTTTTGCCAAGTGATTTGATTCAAGATGCTAATCTGATTGGTGAAACTGATAGAAGATAATTTTACAGCTTACCTTATGAAAGTGTGCATGAAATTAGATCTATGATAGAGGTAAAAAAAAAAAATTAAGTGTGATGGCCTAGGGTCATTGTTTGTATAGTTTAGGAGTAGATTTTATTTTATTTTTTTGCTTTCAATAAGTTGTTTGACAGAAGTTTTTGTTTTTTTTTTTTTTGCTTTCAATAAGTTGTTCGAAAGAAGATTTTGTTGTCAAGTGTGTGATCTACTTCTTCTAGTGATTTTGAGATCCTTCCATGCCTGCAAGGGACATGCATCCCCAAATAGAGCCAATATTGGGACTCAAAATTATCTTCCCAATTTGAGTACCATTCAAAGCTATTGAGCCTTATAAGTGCATTTAATACATGTGTACCTAGTTGTCCTTTTGAGGCCTAAGAGTTCTTTAATGTTTCTAACAACTTGTATTTAGTATATCCACTCATCCCATGAAGATAAACTACCATTATAAGTCATTCTATGAAGTTATGTTTTAAGCAATGTTGAAATCTACATTTGTGCCTAAGTATCAAACAGTGATAGGAGGCCTAGTTTGCAATTGAATATCATTTTCCAAATATTGTTTCATGACTTTCTAATTTAGAGATGTTTATAATCCATATCAAAGAACCTATGTTTCAGATTTCAAGTTGTTTCGACATGTTTTGACTAGGTTTTGAATCTCTGAAAGTCGATTCTTTATTGTTGTCATGCTGATCAAAATTGTTTAGAATTCTGGGAGCCCCTATGTGACCTATTATAACTTTGACCCAATTGACTAAAATGAGAAAACTCCTTTTGTATTTCATTCTAGAGGTTAGAGAATTATTATGTTTCATATTTGAGCTTATGAAAAATCCATTTGATCAATTTTCAAATGTGATTCCAAATGTAATTTTGTGATGTTTTGTTGGTGTCAAGAAATATAGATTGATCGATACCCCTATTCAGGATATCGTAACTTTGAATCCATGATTTTTTAAATCAAATGGATTCAACCATTATGTTCTACTCTAAAAATCCTTTAAGTGTACCAATTTGCATGTCTTGACGAATCCATCTACACACTTTCCCAAGTCCATTCCATTTGCAAAAATTGGTTTTCTACCAGTGGTTCCAATTCTGGAGAAAATTTCTCATTGCTATGATACTAGGTTGGTTCTAGTTTGTCTGTGAGACCACATTGTTGGATCTAGCACTATAGTTCCACCATATTATTAAGTATTTCTCTTGTAATGAAAAGTAAGTAATAAGAATATAGATAGTTCTGATCTGTTAGGCAGTTTTATGATTGAATTTCATGTATCTTATTGTATTTATTTCTAAGAAATGAATAAAATATTGAACACAAATTGATACAAGTATGATAAATGCATTTCAATCATTATTTTTTCACTGATGTCAAACTTGATATTTTTCTAGTAATACAACTACTTATATGATTTAAGTATGATCACTTATTTGATTGATGAAGGGGATTTGATCAAATGATATAACAATAGCACCTAAAGGAAAGGTTGAGTTACGATATAAAAAAGAGTATAAGAATTAACTAAGACAGTGATATTAAAGTGCATTGATTATCTACTTAAGGTTGCAAAAGTTGGTTACACTAAGCAAGTTTAGAAGAACAAGATAAACAAAGTTTGTCTACCAAGCTTGACCAAATGGACAATAGGTGTTGAGCAAAATTAGTGCAAGCCAAGCATAAAATCAGTTGGAGCCCAATAAAATTCTATCTTAATGCATGCTAAGAAAAATAGTTGATGCTGAGTAAAGTTTAGTTAATGTCAAGCACCAATAAACTTTAGTTTGTGCTAAGTGATTTTACAGAGGATGTCAAGCAATGTAGTTTGTGTTGAGAATCAAAAGCAAGTTAATGTTGAGTGTTAGAATTATTAGAAATATCATGAATTAAATGGATCTAAACCAAAAAAATTGCTTTCTAAGATTGTGTGAACTGTGTGGAACATAAGATTGATGAGCTAGTGGCACAAAATTCATGGTAAACCATTTTGAGGGGAATTTAAAGAGGATTGAAGGAGAAGTTTCTAGAATGAAAATGGAATGAAGGATAGATTCATTGAATCCTACCTAATCTATCCTAACCCTAAATTAGACGATGAAGAGTGAACAAAAAAATATCTTAATCATCTATTATATGGATGGTTGGTCAAAAGAAAGGGTTATCATGTGTGAAAACCTAAGGAAGACAAAGAAGTCTAGGATATTGCTTCATTCAATGACCTCAGTGAAGATTCTACATTAGCAAGTTAAGCAAGAAGGCTTAAGGGTATGGATGCTTGAAGGGTGAACAAGCTATCAGAGTTGAAATGTGTGAAAGCCAAGCAGAATGGAGGACTAAAAAAGAGATCTGTAATCTGCAAATGGGGTTGTAAGTTGTTGTCAGATCAAGCCTTATTGTTACTCTCTAATAATTGTATCAATCTAGGGTAAATCCTTTGGATTAATTTTGACCTAATATTCATTTATAAATCCTTTAACTAGGTGACATTCCAAGTGAATGATCTAAATTCCTCTAACAAGGCTCACTCCTAACAGGGTGATTGAAATCCTGTAACTAGGTCATATTTAACAATATGCATTGTAACCTTTAATGGGGTTGGCCTTTCACAGGGCATCACTTCAGAAGAGTGAGAAAGAGCGGCATGTTACTAGGGGTTTTTCACAAATTGGGTTTCCACATAAATCATTGTGTGAAGTGTGTTGTTGAATCTATTATGTTTCATATTTATATTTCTTCAAAAATATTTGATAGTAACCTATAAGTTTTAAGTGATTGCATAATCTTATGGAATCATGCATGATCATAAATGTTTGATGGATTCACTAAGATGTGAAAATTTTTATTTGTACATCTAGACCTTGTATAACTAATTCATCCCCCTTTAGTTATTTTAAATAATCCCAACAATTGGTATCAAAGCCAACTTCTTAAGAGGACTAGTTTGAAGGTACTAGAAGCACAAAGATTAAAATGTCAAAAAGAGAAGTACCCAAGCTTAATATATATAACTTTCCTAGATGATAAAGTTTGATGAAGCTACACCTTGGAGGACTTGGAGATCATGCACAATCTACCATTACTATTGAGCATATTAATCTTGTTGGAGCCCTAACTGCTAAGGATCTAAAGAAGAAGAAAGAACACAACTAGGCAATTTTGTAGATTGTCTCTGCCCTAAGCTATGCTAAGTTTGATGATATCAAAAGTCTTGATAGTGCAAAAAAAATGTGGGATGCTTTACACACCATTTATAGAGGAGACAAGAATATTCTAATAGCTATATTTGAGAGTCTCAAAGGTAAGTTTGATGATATGAGAATGTAGGAAGGTGCAAATATTGCTCAATATTACTTAAGGATAAAAGATTTTTTTAATGCAATAAGAGGATATACTAGTACAATAGATGATGACATAGTATAAGGTTGGTCATATTGCTACTAGATGTCCAAAGAAGAACTACAAAGGTGGTGACAACTATAAAAGTAGAAGAGATGAAGATAGAAAAGATTACAAATACAAAGGCAAAAAGTCTTGCTGCATTGTTGAAGAGAAAATAAGAGATGAATCTAATGAACATGATGATGAAGTGGCATATGTTGCAATGAAGGATGAATCTGATGAAGGTGAGTCAATTGCACTTGTGTATTGTATGAACAAGAATAACACATGGATCATTAACAATAGGTGTTCACATCACATGACTAAAGATAAAAGTAATTACCCTAAATTATTCTGATGGAAATAGTGTAAGATTTGATAATGATGCACCATGTTTGATAAAAGGAAAAGGTTCTATCAAGCTCATAGAAAAGATTTTATGTGACAATGCTTACTATGTTGAAGGACTCAAATATAATCTATTGAGTGTGTCACAACTGAATAATTTAGGATGTAAGGTTGAGTTTGAAAACAAGATTTCCAAGATATATGATACTGATAAAAAATTCATTGGAAAGGGTGATCAAACTAGAAGTAATCTACCTTGATATAGAGGATGCTACTTTTCTAGTTGTAAAATTTGATGATGTGTGGCTATGGCACAAGAGGTTATGTCATGTTAATTTTGATAACTTTGTCAATATCAATAACATGAGAAAAGTTAGAGGTTTACCTAAGTTGAAGAAGCTTGATAATATAATGTACAAATAATGTCAGTTAGGCAAAATGACAAAGTCAAGTTTTAAGAGTAAAACTCATACCTCTAAAGGAATACTAGAGATTGTTCATGCTGACTTGTATGGACTAATTGAAGTACAAAGCTACAAAGGAGACAAGTACATTATGCTGCTTATTGATGATTATTCTAGAATGATGACAATTATGTTTTTGAAACAAAAATTTGATGCTTTCCAAATGTTTAAGTGGTACTTAGCAATATTTAAGAAGGAAAGAGGTAAAAATATGAAATATGATCTGACAAAGGAGGAGTATTTACATCAAATGATTTTGAGATGTTCTATAATGACAGAGGAATCAAAAGATAGACATCTGCTCATAGAACCCCTCCACAAAATGGAATTGTTGAAAGGAGGAACAAGTTTGTAATGGAATGTGCTAGGACACTCATGATAGAGATAAATGTTACTTTGAAATATTGGAGAGAAGTTATAAGTATAGCTGTCTATACCTTAAATAGTGTACAAGTTAAGAAAGGTACCCATTCAACATCTTTTGAACTATGGTATGGATACTCACCCAATGTAAAATATTTTAAGGTATTTGGAAGAAAATGCTTTATTCTCAAAGATTTTAGGAATAATAAACTAGATACAAAAATTGAAGAAGGTATATTCCTAGGTTATTCCACAAGAAGTAAAGTTTATAAGTGTTTAAATACTAACACTGAAAAAGTTGTGGAAAGTGCAAATGTGAAATTTGATGAATATACAGAAGTACATGAGGTCGAACCTATGAAGGAACCAGAAGAATACAAATCATTTGTATACTTTTATGAAGGTATGCCTACTAAAGAAGATGCTACAAATCAAGTTGCAAACCAACAAGAAGTTTCAATGACTGCTAAGTCACATACTATGAATGTCAAGTTGCATTCAGGAACTAAGCTACATTTAGGTGTCAAGTTACAAAATGAAGTTGAGGCACATTTTGATTCTAAGATAAGCGTACATGAGAGAGATGTTGAACTACATGATAGAGATGTCTAAAGTACCTAGAAGTTGAAAAACCAAATGAAGAGACTAAAGTTGAACCAAGATTGCTAAATATATCAAGAGACATCATCTTGCTACACAAATCATTGGAGATAAAGATGCTAGACCAATGACAAGGAAAAAATTGAGAAATGATATATGTTTGTTGAATATGAAAGAACTCAAAATAGTTAAAGATGAGTTAGAAGAAGTGGATTGGAATAAATCCATGAAAGAAGAGATTGAACAAATTGAAAAAACAAGACATTGACTCTAGTTCCTAGACCAGAAGACAAAAATGTGATTGGCACCAAGTAGGTATATAGAAAAAAGCTAGATGAAAATAGTGAAGACACAAGGAACAAGGCAAGATTAGTTTGCAAAGGATATGCACAAGAAGAAGGAATTGACTATGGAGAAACATTTTCCCCTATTGCTAGAATGGAAGGTGTGAGAACCCTACTTGCTTATTCTGCATTCAAAGGTTTGAAAGTTTATCAAATGGATGTTAAATCTACATTTTTGAATGGTATATTAGAGGAAGAAGTCTGAATAGAAAAGCCAAAAGGATTTTTTGGTGTTAGCAATACAAACATGGTATGTAAATTACGTAAAGCTTTATATGGTTTGAAACAAGCACCAAGAGCATGGTATTAGAGACTTCATAATTATCTTGTGAAGATTGGATTTGAGAGAACTAATGATAACAACAATCTGTATGTGAAGATAAAGAAAGGCAAAGGTTTTTTTTTATCTAAAATTTTTGTATTTGACATCATATTTGGAGGTCAAGATGCTTTACGTAAGGCTTTTGAAAATGAAATGAAGCAGGAATCTGAGATGTCTATGTTTGGAGAGATCAAGTTCTTTGTGGGTTTGCAAGTACATTAGATGAAATATGGTATATACATCACTCAATCAAAGTATTTCAAGGAAATACTAAAAAAATTTAGAATGGAGGATTCCAAGCTAGTAAGTACACCTATGGTGATAAGACATAAATTGTCAAAGAATGATGATTCAACTAAAGTGAATGAAACATTATACAGGTCTATGATTAGAAAATTACAATATGTAGTACATAGTAGAACTGATATTGCATTATATGTAGGGATAGTTACAAGATTCTCTACTAATCCCAGGGAGAATCATTTGATGGTTGTAAAGAGAATAATGAGATATCTAAAAGGAACAGGAGGAATATGCTCTATACTATAAGAAAAATGAGAAATTTGAATTCAAAGCCTACACTAATGTTGATTGGGCTGGAAACATTGATGACAGAAAAAGCACCAATAGAGGAGCATTCTTCTTGGGCAAGAGGTTGATTGCATGGACTAGCAAGAAATAGAACTAACTTCACAATCCACTATTGAAGCAAAATATGTTACTACTACTATAAATTTTACAAACATTGTATGGATCAAATAGCTACTCAAAGGTATGAAGGAAGAGATCACTGAACCAGTGATACATTATTGTGATAATACAAGTGCTATAAATATATCAAAGAATCTTGTGATGCACACAAAGACTAAGAACATTGTAATCAAGTATCATTACTTGAGGGAATTAGTTCAAGATAAAGAGGTGAAGATAGAATATGTTAACACAAAAGAGAAAATTGTTGATATCTTCACAAAAGCATTACCTAAGGATGCTCATGAGTATCTAAAAGGTAAAGTAGGGGTGATACACCTATCAAAGGCTATCTAAGAAACAAGAGAAGTGCATTGCATCAAAAAAGTTGATTAATATATGTTACACATTGATCCAGTGGATCTTACTTTAAGAGTTGCCTAAAGTAATCAAAGAGTTCAAACTACAAATCAGTCATAAGCAAGGTGACAAAGGGAGAAATTAAGAAATTCATATCTACATATTAAGATGACAAGTCTTTGGCTTTGTTTTCAAAGAGGAAGATATAATTGATCAGGAGATATATTCATGATAAGGGAGATTGTAAGCATATAAAGAAACTAAACAAAGAGGGAGAAATTCATTCTGATTGCTGAGAAATAAAGTGTATCTACTAATTACATCTACCTAGTAAGAGGAATATAATGTAGAGGGAGATATAAGAAGTAATTTAGAGGGAATCATAAGGATGAGTTAATTGTTTGTTGATCAGAACGTAATAGAATTTTGTAACTTATTTAGAAGATGAAAGTTTCTAATAGAGGGAGATATTTCAAAACAAGGAATTATTTTCTTTTTGGTATTTTTTTGGTCTTACTATTTAAACTAAGTTAGTTTGGTTGATTAGTTTGGTTTTCCATCAATGCTAAGGAGGGAGATTATTGAAAATATATTGACACAAGTATGATAAATGTGTTTCAATCATTGTTTTGTCATTGATGTCAAACCTACTATTTTTCTAGTAAGGCAACTACTTATATGATTTAAGTACTATCACTTATTTGATTGATGAAGAGGATTTTATCAAATGATGTAACAATAGCACCTAGAGGAAAGGTTGAGTTATGATATGAAAAGGAGGACAAGAATTAACTAAGATAGTGATATTATAATGCATTGATAATCTACTTAAGATTGTAAAGGTTGGTTACACTAAGCATGTTTAGAAGAACAAGATAAACAAAGTTTGTTTGCCAAGCTTGACCGAATGGATAGTAGGTGCCAAGAAAAGTTAGTGCAAGTCAAGCAGAATATCAGTTGGAGCCAAGTAAAATTCTATTTTAGTGTATGTCAAGAAAAATAGTTGATGTTGAGTAAAGTTTAGTTTATGTCAAGCACTTAGAAACTTTAGTTCATGCCAAGTGATTTTTAGAGGTTGTCAAGCAATGTAATTTGTGTCAAGCATCAGAAGCAAGTTAATGCCAAGTGTCAGCATTATTAGAAAGATCATGAATCCAATAGATCTGAGTTGACAAGTTTGTTTTCTTGGATTGTGTGAACCATGTAGAAGATAAGATTGATGAGCTGGTGGCACAAAATTCATGGTAAACCATTTTGGGGAAAATTCAAAGAGGATTAAAGGAGAAGTTTCTAGAAATAAATTGGAATGAGGGGTAGATTCATTGAATCCTACTTAATATGTCCTTACCCTAAATTGGATGATGGAGAATGAATGAAAAAATATCTTAATTCTCTATTTATAGGGATGGTTGGTTAGAAGCAAGGTTTTTCATGTGTGAGAACCTAAAGAAGACAAAGAATACTTGGGTATTGCTTCATTCAATAACCTAAATGAAGAGTCCACATTAGCAAGTTAAGAAAGAAGGCTTAAGGGTGTAGATACTTGAAGGGTGAACAAGCTATCAAAGCTAAAATGTGTGAACGCCAAGAAAAATGGAGAAATAAAATAAAGATCTATAATCTACAAATGGAGTTATATGTTGTTGTTAGATCAGGCCTTACCATTACTCTTTAATAATTGTATTAGTCTAGGGTAAATCCTTTCGTTTAAGGTTGACCTAATAGTCATTTGTAAATCCTTTAACTAGGTGACATTCCAAGTGAATGGTCTAAAGTCCTCTATCAAGGCTCACTCCTAACAAGGTGATTGAAATCCTTCAACTGGGTCACATTTAACAATGTGTGTTGTATTCTTTAAAAGGGTTGGCCTTTCACAAGGCATCACTTTAGAAGAGTGAGAAAGAGTAGCATGTTATTGGTGGTTTTTCCCAAATTGGGTTTCCATGTAAATCATTGTGTCAAGTGTATTGTTGAATCTATTATGTTTCATGTTTATATTTTTGCAAATTGGTTTGATAGTAACCTACAAGTTTTAAGTGATTACATAATCTTATAAATGCATGCATGATGATAAATGTTTTATGGGTTCACTAAAATGTGGAAAGTTTTATTTGTATATCTGGACCTTGGATAACTAATTCCCCCCCTCTCAATTATTCTAAAGAATTCCAACATAAAAATGTAGGAGGAAGTTAATCTTCATTTTGATATCTTGTGCCTCATTCATGTTGTCTGTCATCTTTTCTATTTTGTAAACAAAGAGTATGAAACTCAGTTGCAATATGTTCTAGGTTGTATATGTTGAGTTATTTTTCTTATGACTCAAAGGGTCATGTAAATGCTTGGTTACTCATCATAGGATTTTAGATCTCATGAAGGGATCGGTAGAGTATGAGGTTCAAAAAGATGTAGATGTCTAATTCACAAGGTGAATGAATAGATCAGAAAGGTCCTGATGTATGGGATATGTCAATGAATTTTAAGGATGTGTGTTAAGGGTTTGTGGGATTTCTAAATAGATAAGGCACTGATCAACTACAGGATCAAAGTCTTATGTTGTACATGTCTTGGTTTTTCTAAAATCAACATTATTAATCAAATATCTTTTCCCTTTAATGTTGAAGGAACTGAAAAGGATGCCCTCACTTAGATTATCAATTTCCTAGGTCATATTATTAGTTATTTCATGTCTGTGATCTTTGCATAAGTATAGAATATATAAGGGTTCCAATATTCTTTGTTTTAGATTTAGTTGTATGCTTTTTGGAATAGTGGTACCATATGAAGAATCTAATAGGTCCACCTATCTAGGTTTTGTAGAGCTTAAAGTAGAAGAAGGGTCTAGCCTTATAGTTTTGACAATTGGCTAATTGTGATATGTAATTGTTGTCATTAATGGAAACATGTGATGTACATGTTGATATGAAACCTCAAAAATAAAGATACTTCATGTTTGGTTATTAGAAAATTATTTAATTATAGAATTTGGTTTACAGCAGTGTATTATTTTGTTTATAATATGTTTGCTAATGTCATATTATGATAAGCAAAGTTACATGGAGATAGCATACATGTTGGTGATGACGTGTATAACCTTAGAAGTTTGCATGAACTATATGGAATAGATTTAATCATGTTTTGATGAAGCAAGAAAACATAATTGAAGGAAAGAATTATTTTGTTTACAAATGTCCAATTAGAGCCGACATCCTAGATTATTACTCTAACTTGGAAATGTTAATTATGGTCTTAGTTGACCCAATAGTATTTTATGTAAAGGCATGGTATTTATGCAAAGGACTTCTTGTGATAAGAAGTGTGCAATCTTGGTGTATTAGTGTTATCTTGTAAGATTGTGAAGTGAGAAAACTTTAGTAAAAGTGATATATGCAAAGTTTTATCTAGTGATCTGAGATTGAGCTGAAGATTAGAGATCAATCAAGGAAGGAAAATAATAGTAAATTACTTGTTTGTGTAGTGAGCTCTTCTTGTAGTTGAAATTGCATGTTTGGGTAGTGGGCTCATCTTACATACATTATACTACAACTCCTAACAAGGTTGGCACAACTCCTAACAAGGTTGGAATCTCCTAATAGGGATTCAAAGTCTCCTAACTGGGACTTCTATACTAAATTTCCTCATTGACTCCTAACAGGGTCCATCCTCTAACAAGGAACTTATATATCAATATTACCTAGTGGGTATCATCCCCACCAGTGTTTTCCCTTGCTAAGGTTTCCCCACTACTATTTGGCATTACTTTATTGCTTTTTTATGCATGGTTTAAAGTAAGTAATATCTAGTTCGCAACTAAAGTTTATAAATTATCGATTCACCCCCCCAATAATCCTTATTTCTAACAATTGGTATCAGATCACAGTTACTTTGAAGATGCTTAAAAGCTTAAGTAAGATCCCTATAGATATGGAATAGTTGATGAAGAACCTTGAAGAAGCTCTTGAACAAATTGATCTCCTTACTAAAGAAAGAGATAAGCTTAAGGATAGATATGAAGACTTCAAAGTATACATTGGTTAGTTGAAGGAAAAGTTTGATCATCTAAAATCCAAGCTTGAATCTACTGAATTTGGAACTACTGATGATGACTATTCAAAGTTGAAAATAGAGTACAAGATCTTGAAGCATAAGTTGAAGATTACAAATCTAAAGTTGACTTTGAGAAATGATCCTAGCAAAGTTGAATCTAATTTGACAACTAAAAATGCAGATCTAAGAGCAAGTCTAGCAAAGAAAACATCTGAGTTTGAAACATTGAAAGAAGATCATGAAGAACTCCATAAGTGAAATACTATTGTCAAAGGTAAATTGAAATGGTGCAAAAAGAAACTTGAGAAGCTTTATTCTAGCAAAGAAAAACTTGATGATTCTATGTCTATACAGAGACCTTCTTATGACAAGACTAGTCTTGGTTATCTAATTAACATGTCTGCAAAGAAAGTTGAGATTAGATTAGACTCAAAAGAAAAAGACAACTCTAATGATAAGATTGAATCTAGTCAATCTTTTGAGAAACCAAAAGAAATTGAGAAAATCAAAGAAGTTGAAATCTTGGATGAACCAAAGCAAGTGGAGACTCCCAAGACAACTAGGTATGAATTTAGAGGTAAGTGCTTTTTATGTAATGAAATAGGTCATATGAAAAGATATTGTACTAATAAGTCATTTGATCATGTTAAGGACTTTTATTGTCATAATTTTCATGGTATGGGTCATAATGCAATTGATTGTAGGAAACCTAAGTATGATAATGATAGAAGGAATAGTATAATGTCTATAAGAAGGAATAGTATAATGTCTATATATAATAACCCTATAGATAGAAGAAGATCTAATGAAAGGACATCAAGAGAAAGAAGATCTTATGATGTGAGATTTCTTGGTAGAATTATTCCTTATTCAGTTTGTCCAAGTTCTAAGATAGATGAACTTTCAACAGGATTTATTTATGTAGCTTACAAGATTTGTGTAGAGAAAGAGCAAGTAAATCTAAGTAAAATTCTGAGAATGCAACTCTTGGAGAACCTTGAAAAGATTAAAATAAAAAAGAATGGTGTGTTTAGATTCCAATCATTGATTAATCGCATATTCTTTCATGTGCTAAGGAGATTTCCCTACTTATCACTAACAGATATAATGAGTAGTGACAGATGCACTATGGAAAAGATTATAAAGGTATACAGAAGCCACCGTGTAGGCAAGGTATTAGATAGTTGTAATTTGATTATGAGAATATTCCAAAATGAGATGAAATAGACATTTAGGATCTCACTTGAAATTGTGGATAGGTTCCAAGAGGGCATATGTATTCTAGTTGATATAGACTATACATGCATTCAAGTAGTAGAACCTTAGGAAACATTTTTGGATCCTTTGAGCTATGATTTGAGTGATGATGTTGCAGTTAGCTACATTGACTTGTTGTTAAATTTTGATAGACATAAAGAAGAGTACAAATTTTGTACGTATGATGAGATTACACAGCATGCTTATTAAGAAACCTTGGAGAAGGCATCTCACAAGAAAGTTGATTCAATCATGAAGAAGGCATTATCTAAGGCTGGAATGATAGAGAGTGAATCTGAGGTCATGAGATAGAAAGAACAAAGTTAGTTATTGAGTTTGATTCAATCAAGTTGAATTAAGCTTGTTTACAGCATCAAAATTTGAGAACTTTAGTTAGAGACCAAATTAGAAGTATTGAAGTTAGGAAAAGGTGTATCCAGCTATGTTTAGATTGTACCTAAGCTCACTTGTGATTTGGAGATCATCTAAACAAGTTACAAAGATTTTCAAAGTTACTAGTATTGTAGTAAGAATTGATTCTATAACAAAAGATGAAAACTATATTGTTTTAGAGAATTGCATGATGTGAAGTCTTGAGGATGTTTTTCATGATGGAAGGAGACTATAGTAAACATCGGATGACATCTGAAGATTGGATAGATAAGTTTGGGTAGTTATCTAATTGCAAAATGCAAGTAATATCTTTTTCATATCTGTGAAGTACACAATTAATGGAAGTTCAATTTGATGGATAAATGGAGTATAGAACTAAATTTTACTACAAAATAAATTTTACTTCATTACAAACACATTTGAAGCATAGAGCATCCAAAAGTATCTTGTCAAAGTGATTTTGTAGCAAACCTTATTTTCAAAAAGAGGTATTTTATTGTTTTTCACAAAATTTGTTTGGTAAAAGATATTTTTTGATAAATATCATGGATATCAGTTGTTCACAATGTTGAGAATGGGGATAGACCTAAGTTTAATATAGTTATTGTAAAACCTAGTGATGAAAACCCTAACTCTGCATTGTCTATTACTCTAAACAATGTAGTTTACCTTGAAGATGTAAAAAATTATTTTAATTTGAAGTTTGAGTCAATTGGTAGTGAATATATGAATAAGGATATGGAATTGGTCTTTAACCACAACATGATAGTGAAGCCTAGATTTGAACATTTAAGGGAATTAGACTTCTTTAAGTATCATTTCTATTGTGAGTTAGATATAGATGAATGGACTCAAATTATACTGAATAGGATACATGATGGAAAACCATAGATGCAAGATAATGTAGTAGACATTTCTTCTAACCTTATACATGAGGTAACTAGTCTTAGCAAATAAGATAGTGTGCCCATAGGAGAGAAGATGGTTAAGAAGAAAGTAGAAAGTTACAATAAGGCAATATACAATGGGAAAGCCATGGTAATCAGCTCTATCAAGAAGGATGTTGAAGAAAATTTGAAACAAATTGAGGAAGAGAAGAGGCTAATAGAAATTGAAAATCAGAAGATAGAGGAAACCAAGCAACAATTTCTCTAGGAAGATAGAAAAAGGAGGGAAGATGAAGATGAGAGAAGGATTGTAGAAGAAGAAATAAAAAGAGAATAAAATATCATAAGAGAAGAAAGAAAGAGAGGAAAAGGAAAGGAAAGAAGAGAATGAGAGGAAAACTAAAGAAGCAACAAAGAAATAGAGGGAGGATGAGACTAAACCATCTAGTTCATCTACTCTACTCTCTCTTGCAAGTTTGGCTACTAATTATGATAATCAAATTGATCTAATTTCATCTCTATCTAAACTTTTATAGAAGAATAATATAGTTAAGAGTTTGTAGAGGTCACTAATGGAAGTGACTAACATTTTGCATAGTATTTGATAGTACAACACACTAAGTTAGATCCCAAACTAAGAGCACATGCAGTGCTAAAGTCTTTTGATGAAGAGTTTACTAATTTATTGAATGTTGAAAAGGTAAAGGTTCAAATTTCCCATGGTGCTAACCTACTTAGCACCATCTACTAGAACATCAAGAATGACTTAGTCAATCTTGATACATGCATAAAAGAACTTTGGAAATGTTAGTAGGAAGGGAAAGCTTTGTATATTAAGTATACCTTATCATACAAACTAACTAAATATTTGGACAGTTAGATAGAAGCAAAGATGAATGAGTTAGAGGTTTTATCCAACCTAATATAGCACCCATCTAGCAAAGTTGATGATATTGAGAGTCAAGTTTCTAGTGTTTACAGCAATTTCAAGAAACTAGAACTTTAAAAAGAGCAGATATTAAGGAGAACATTTGATTTTAGAGAATCCATTACTTTGAAGTTATCATTTGTTGAGAAATAGCTAGAAGAATGTTTCAAGGCCAAGGACACATATACAAACTTTTTGTATTTAGATATTAATGCAGTTGAGATTGCATCATATGCATTATGTGCAATTCTCTCATCAATAGAATCTACGAAGGAGACATGGAACAAAGATATGGATAGTTTGAAGACTATTTTTGATGATTGTATGAAGATAATATCAGCATAAGGGAAGACAATAGTTTCAGTGGTTTTGGACAGAATCTTGACATTTTGATCTTTATCATTTATGTCAAAGGGGGAGAGATTCATGTGAAAATTATATACATGAGATTTTTGGGAAAGATACATTTGTAGTATGAAGTATATTATAAGGGGGGCATATATGTATTAGATGTAATATTTATTTTTATAGTTTTTTTTAATCACTTAGCTAATTTTCCCTATTTTGTTTCATCAATGCTAAAGGGTGAGATTATTGACAATTGGCTAATTGTGATATGCAATTCTTGTCATTAATAGCAACACATAATGTACATGTTGATAGGAAACCTTAGAAATAAAAATACTTAGTGTTTGGTTATCAAAAAATTGTCTAAGTATAGAATTTGGTTTACAACAATGTATTGTTTTATTTATAATATGTTTACAAACATCATATTATGAAAAGAAAAGTTACATGGAGATAGTATACATGTTGGTGATGGCATGTATAACCTTAGAAGTTTTTACAGATAGTATGGAACAGAGTTAATCATGTTTTGATGAAGCAAGACAATGGAATTGAAGGATAGAATTGTTTTGTTTACAAAATAATTCTTTGTCCAATTAGGTCTAACATCCTAGATGTTTACTCTAACTTGGAAAATTTAATTATGGTCTTAGCCAACCCAGTAGTATTTTATTTAAAGGAATGGTATTTATGCAAAGGACTTCTTGCAATAAGAAGTGTACACCCTTGGTGTATTAGTGTTATCTTGTAAGATTGTCAAGTGAGCGAAATTTTGTGAAAGTGATATATGCAAAGTTTTATCTGGTGATCCAAGATCGAGCTAAAGATCAAAGATCAATCAAGGAAGGAAAATAACAATAAATTACTTGTTTGAGTATCGATCTCTTCTTGTAGTTGAAATTGTATTTTTGGGTAGTGGGCTCATCTTGCATACATTATACTACAACTCCTAACAGAGTTGGCACAACTCCTAATAGGGTTGGAATCTCCTAACAAGGATTCAAAGTCTCCAAATAGGGATTTCTATATTGAATTTTCTTATTGACTCCTAATAGGGTCCATCCTCTAACAAGGAACTTATATATTAGTATTATCTAGTGGGTATCATCCCTACTGGGGTTTTCCCTTGCCAATGTTTCCCTAGTTAACAAAATATGGTGTCATGAGTTATCTTTGTGTAATGTTACTATTACTATTTAGCATTGCTTTATTTCTTTGTTATGCATGGTTTAAAGTAAGTAATAATATCTAGTTGGCGACTAAAGTTTTTAGATTACTAATTCACCCCACCCCCCTTCAGTATTCCCTATTTCTAACATATAGTTGGCCTAGTGTCTGAAAGGATATGTTGTAGATGGAAAGCAACTACCCCTAGATTTATTTTTTTCTCATCAAGGTAATTTGAAACTATAACATTTCAAAACACCAACACTATATTACTTCTAAACACAATTGTGTCCTAGATTCATCTTGGAAAATTTCTAGACTAGCCAATATACAATTCATTAACCTCCAAAATATTAGCTTAAGCCTTGGCCTATGTATCTTGGATGTCTTCATATAGACCCAACATGACCTTATTTCCTAATTGAATATTATCCATCCAATAATCTATCTTAACTATCTTTTCTCCTAAACATATGTTCAAAAACATTTGATATTTCGCACTCTTTATAGTCCTTAGGGCTTCGAGGTCATTCGTCCAAGTGTATACTTCTTCTAATAGCCCAAAATCCTAATTGACCATTGTTTCAAGACTATTCACATTCCTTTCTTCAGCCTAGCAAGCACCTACAATGTGGGTACATTGGTGGATTGTTCAGTGGGAAAGGCTTGTGTACCCAAACTTTAGTCATATCAATAACATGTCAAGCCCTATGGATGATGTCATCCTTTTCTTCATGGTCTACTTTGGTATTCATGATTGGATGCTCAAAAATATTATCCCTATTATAAATAGGATCAAGAACATCAAGGGTATCCTTGTCCCATACCTTAAGTAGTATCTATAAGTTGAATGCCTTATCTGCTAATACTAGCTCCATTATGTAGTAATTCTTTATTCTAACTTTATAATCATCAACACAGTTTAGCCAATAGTCCTTAATGACTAAATATTGTACAAACTCCCTACCTATGATATTTTGAAACATTACTATATTATCAAAATAAGGACATACCATAGGATAATCCTCCAAAGGGAATATTGTTGGAAATAATCAAGACTAGCTAGTCTATTGAGAGGGGAGGGGTGAATCAGTAACCTCAAAAACTTTAAATCAATTCAGCACTTGACCATATGAATCATTCACCATTCATTATCTAATCTACTACATGCATGAGAAAAGATAAACATGCATAACACATAAACACAGTATTTTGGTGACCCAAAAACCTTCCAAATAGAAAGTAAAACTGGGGTGGGGATGATACCCAAAAAACTTCACTACTATATTATAAAGTTGGCCTATTAGGACTTACATTGACCACTTCTAATGGTTTTCCCTGTTAAGAGCAATTTGGACTGCTAGGTCCACCTTGTTAGAGGTTTTGCAAACATACAATAAAGTATGCACTCTGTTAGGAGATTTATACAAAGACTATTAAGTCTACCCTGTTAGAGGATTTGGAAAACTGATTCACCTATTAGGACAAAATAGTAGATCTAACTTACAACATGATTTCTGAATGGATCTTGAAGTATAGATCACCTCTTGTGACTGATATGTCTTTGCTTCTCCTTAATGACCTTGCTAAAAACTCTACTCTGTTGCTAATTTGCATTCACTCTTCTCAAAACATGTCATGTCCACTTCTTAACATACTCATGACAATTATAATAATACATTGAAAATGATACAATACATTACATATATACCATTCCAATAACTACAATTGTAAGGTCGGCTAAAACACAAGTAAACAGAATATTACTAAGTTAGCCAAATAGTAGAAAACTTGGGCTCTTCAAGCTAACTTGGTGACCTTCTGATACTTGGCATCCATTGCATTACTCTGCATCATCATGCACTCAATAGAAGTAGAAGCATAGTGCATACTAATCACACAACATAGCTTGAAACTTGATAATGCTAAAAACTCTACTCTGTTGCTAATTTGCATTCACTCTTCTCAAAACAGGTCATGTCCACTTCTTAACATACTCATGAAAATTATAATAATACATTGAAAATGATGCAATACATTACATATATACCATTCCAATAACTACAATTGTAAGGTCGGCTAAAACACAAGTAAACAAAATATTACTAAGTCAGCCAAATAGTAGCAAACTTGGGCTCTTCAAGCTAACTTGGTGACCTTATGATACTTGGCATCCATTGCATTACTCTGCATCATCATGCACTCAATAGAAGTAGAAGCATAGTGCATACTAATCACACAACATAGCTTGAAACTTGATAATGATTGGAGACTTGGTAGATATAGTGTCACTCGGTAAATACTAAAACCTTTTTTTACCTTGTTGTCACTCGATAAACACTACACATCCATTACTTGATAGAAACTAATTTCATATCATGTAAATTGATGACTCAGTAGATACTGTGAAGCTCAGTGACCATTATTTTTTTGGTGAATACTGTAAGCTCGATAAACACTGTTGAACTACATGTTCACTCAGTAGCTTCAGGAATACTTGGTGTGAATTGCTTAACTACTAAACTTACAAGGCAACCACTGAATGCTTGGTATAAACTATAAATTGAGTGATGAACTTAGTAGACATTTAGAATAGAATAAATGTTGTCACTAATGAAAAATACAAAATAATGCCAACAATCTCCCCCTTTGGCATTAGTGACAAAAACACTTATGAGCCAAAACTTAAGTACATTGTCATTCTGATTTTGATTTTTCAAAATTGATCTTTGTAAAGCTATTGTATATACATACCTTACATATCTCCCCCATACATATGGAATAATATATACATAGCTTTATTTGTACATATATTGATCAATCTATTTTCTTCCTTATTTCTCCACAAGTCTCTTAGTTTCTCATGTGATCTTATTATCTTCATTCTCCCCCTTTTGACAAAAATACCAAAGGGTATATACAGTATATTCAAATAGAGACATCAAAATGTGAGAGAAATTTGGAGTGTACCTAAAGAATAAGAGCCAATGTCTTATCCCAATTATCCTACAAGTGGAGAGTGCCACTTAAACTTTTGCAAAAAGTTCAATCATATGATCTGCTATGGAAAAATTGTTATTTTGAACCAATGTTTTTTAATATGCAATATGTTTTTGCATTGGGTCCATAACTAGAAGGATCATATTCTAGATATCAATCAGTGCAGCCCTGATCCTGGCTTCCTCTCTGAGTAACTCTACCTACATTTTTGACAAAAATTTCACCTTCATGTGATGTGTTGAGCTTGAACTAGGGTCAAGCAATAACCTTTAAGCACTAGCCTTGATGTCCATATCAATCTTATTTACTTTCTCCTTAATATCCTTGGTATACTCAGTAACATCACAAAGCTTGCCAAAAAGTAATGTTACATTTGTAAAGGATTGTTCAAGGTTGCTCAAAATTGTGGATAATTCTACTTGATTTATTGCAATGTGCTCAAGCACTACGCAATGTGCTGAGCAATGTGCTCAAGCACCTTATTGTCAAATTTATTCTTTACCTTCTCAAAGAGCTTCTCTAGACCAAAAGTGTCCTCATTGAACTTATTTACAGCCTCTTCTAATTGTAACAAAATGTGTTGAGATGGATCAACATCAACACCTATAGCTTCAGTAATTATGTTTTTGGCATTCTCAATTATTGTGAATTCTTTGTCTCTCTCTTCTCTTAGCTACTTTTGCTTTGTCTTTTGCTCTAAAAGCCGACTAACCAATCTCATTTCATTGGTTATGACAGTGTCCAAATCTATCTTGGGGATAATAATTTCTTTATCCAAGTCTATATCTTCATCAGTTGCCTTACTAGTAAGTAGAAGTTTTAGAGGAGTCTTTGGTTTTACTTCAATGCTTACTTTCTTGGATTTAGAAATAGAAACAATAGTTGATGTAGTTGGACTAGTAGTAAGAACTTGGATTGGTCCAACTAGAGAAAAACTAAGATAAGTATTGATTCTATCCAAAATTGATGTGCCTCCCAAACATGTTGTACCAATAGGTAATGTACAAGCTAGAATATTCACAATTAAAGAACTAACTGGAACAAAAATTAGTGCAGTTAAAGTGGTGGTAGACAAAATTGTAGAACAAAATAGTAAACTTACTATAAATGGTGGAGAAGAAGTTGATGCAATTGTAGAACTGGAAATTGTGCACACTGCTAAGGTGGATTGCTCAAGTGCTAATGAAGAGGGTTGCAGCTCGGTAGATGAAGTAACTGATACTTCCATTGAAGATGCCTAGAGCTATGAGGTGGCAAGAGAAGATGATATTTTTGATGTAGTTGCAATCAATCCTACTGAAGCTAACTCCAACCCTGATGTTGTTGTTGGCTTAGGTGGAGAGTGAGGAAGGGAAGCAATGACTTTTGCTACAATCTTCATTGGGTCATCTTCTTCATCTACTTCCTTGTCTTCCTCATCAGCTTCTTCCTCTTTTTCTTCATCATCAACCCTTAGTGCCTAATAGTCTTCAACATCAATAGTAGCACATGGATTTTTATCATCTTCTTCATCACTACTATCATCATCATCATCCTTGATCTCAACTAGATCATCACTTGGCTTGTGCAGATGATAGATGTTCTTCCACATGTTTGTTGCATCTCTTACAACATGCTCGATGTCTTGCATCTCTTACTTTTGCATTAGTAAGATTTGGCAATAATTTCCTCAAAAATTATTCATAGATATCCTTAGCTATCTGCATAGTAGATTCCAACCTTGGTTGTAATCTCACTAATAATTCCTTTGAGATTTGGGGAGAATCTAGTCTAGGGAATATTTCCATTTTCCCATTTTGGTGAGTACCAACTCCTCAATCTACATCTTCTCGGCATTAGTTCTAGTTTCAAACTTTAGAGATTTGAAGTTTGTGTTGCCAACTCCTTCTTCCATTTGTTTTAGCCTTTCTTGGAAGGTAAGTGGGGGCTTGCTAAAAATAACTTCACCTTTACCTTTGCCTTTGCCTCTCTTGGTGAAAGTAGTTATGGAGGTCTTTGGTGGCTTTGTAATAATTACCCTACCCTTCTTCTTTGTTGGCTCTGCCTCCTTCTCAGGTTCTTGCTCTTCTCCTTCTTCTTCTTCATCCTCTCCTTTTCCCTCGATAAGCATTAGGGGACCAATGGCAATTTTCACCTTAGCTATCTACCTCTTGCCTTTGTTGATTGCTTGAGGTAGCTTGATTTCCAATTTGATTCTAGCGTTTGCCTCATCATAAGTGCCAAAAATTGGTTTCTTAGGGTCTACAAGCTCATTTACCAATGCTTCAATGATATCCCTAGTTTCATCAATATTGACCTCATAAGCAAGAGGTTTCACCCATGCAACTCAAGGCCTAACTAACTGAATATATACTCTATCATAGTCAACCATGAAACATACATCATCTTTATAATCCTTAACAAGCTTAGGAGGAATCCTGAACCTATTGTTCTTCCTTTCTTTGAAATCTTCAAAGTAGTTGTCCATTATGCTATCAAAATTTACACCCATTTTTGCAATAAACTCATTTATCTAAGAAAAAATGGGAACATCATTTCTCCATACAACAGAACCTTTGGATGGAAAGAATTTTTGCACATAAAACAAAAGGCACATTAACAAAGAACCAAATTTGCAAGGGTTGTTCTTTGATGTTCGGATGCTATCCATATTCTTGTTTAATTGTTTGAGTAGTAATTCTGATAGATCAAATTCCATGTTTTTCTTCACAACTTTGAATGCTAAGTCCACTGTCTCACATGGCATGCCGTTTAAATGACTAGAACTATAAATATTATCGGTAATTACATGAATTCCAAACCTCAACTCCACATCAGAAATGGTGCTAATTTTCAAAACTCTACCATCCCACTCGGCTAGGATTTTCTTCTAGAGTTCATCTCGACCTAGGGTTTTGGTAGATTTTACTTTTCTTAGTATGGGAAGGCTATTAATCTTGTGAATCATCTTTTTGGTTATCAATACAAGCTACTCTAACCATAACTGACCATTGTGTATGCGGCTAAGAATATACCTAATCCATTTTATCTGAAAACTTCTTAGCAGATGTGATATGTGTGTCAACCCTTTTGTTTCAAGATGCTTGTGCTCGGGTTTCAATGATCCATCAACACGCATTTTCTCTAAAGCACTATACATTTCTAAGGTTCCTATCTCCTGAATTGAACACTTAAAATGAGTGTGGATATCATTAATCAAAAGTACCTTTGGTCAAATTTGTTTGATGTATGACCTAACTTACCACAGTGATTGAAAGTAGGTCTTTGATTCCTTTAGGCACCTTGTTTGGAAGATTCACCTTCTTCTTTGTAATCAAGTCCTACTTTACCTTTTTGCCTATAGAGATATAAGGTGTGATATAGCATTGACCAGTCCATTCTGAATAACACTCATGATCATCTTTGACCTCTCATTGGGTTTGTCACATAGTATAAAAAATGAATTCTAGTCTATGTGCTCAATTTTAGGGTCTTTGATTTTTGAATGGAGGTTCATGAAGTTTAATTTCTTGAGCACCCTTTGGAATTTGAACATCACCAATTTTGGGGAAATCCTCAATTGTGTAGATAATGATGAAGCCATGATTACTTGTACAAAGGACAAGAGTCGATATCATGTTGATCAAAAACCTAAAAGATGATCAATGACTCCAAAAAACTAAGGCCAAGCTAATTGAATTATTAAACAAATTTAGAAAATAGGAAGTGTGTACATGTGCTTTTTGGGCACATCCACAAGTGTGCAGGACTAGTTAGGTGTGGGTTAGGAAAAAGAAGGTGGGCCTACACATGTTACACACCATGGAGAAGCCAACTATGGTGAATTTGGACACATGCATGAGGGGAAACCTACGAGGTTAATGCACTTGCATAGGTGCACTAGTGCACATCAGGTACTCTCAGAATTGTAGACCTTCAATAGGGTGAATGTGCACAATTGAGGTCTCAAAGAAGATGAATAAAGTTATAAGGGTGGTGGTAGTGCCTTATTTATAGGCATGCAAGGAGTGTGCACCTTGCACACCTACTCCTTTTGGAAGGTCAAGTTATGCACCTTGTGAATGTGCACAAGTGCACAAGAGCACACTTTTCCTTAATGCTCAGAATGTACCCTCCTAAATACCAAAACTTGGACAACATTAGTTGTCCCAAATCATAGACATGGGTCATGGTGACACTTCTCCCCAAGGTGCCTCAAATCAAATCCTATTTTGGGGAAAGGGTTCCTACTACTCAAAAGAAAAAAGAGGGGGTCCCTATTTCTGACTCAAAAATGGGGCGTGTGTTGTGAAGCCACAACAAGTGGGTAGCATGGCAACATACTACAAGTGAAAACTCTACCAAACTATTAACTAACAACTTATATATCCTTTACAATAAAATAATATTTTTAATATTTTAATCTGTTCCTTTTTTAAAGCATAGGGATAAATATCTAAAAATATATATTCAATAGTGATCTCAAAGAAATTCAATATTGACAATGTCAAAATAGAGTGACATTTTTGTTACAAATTATAAGGTTGTTTAGAGCCAATATTGGTGATATTTTAGATCTAAGAAGCCTGGGGTATATAAAAGTTAATTTTTAGTTATACATTAGTTATAGACTTCATATGGATGTAGCATCAATCAAGTAGACTTTTCAAGTTCTAATTAGTAACTTTCTCTCATTTTGAGTCCTTGTTTTGTAATCTAGTGAGATAATAAACATGGTTTCATTCGAGTAAGATAAATGTTTGTAATAAATCAAATAATTTTAAAAAGAAGTATCATCATATTATTTCCAATGCATCCACATAATGAAAAAAAATTGATTGAATATTAACTTTCATATATATCAAAATGTACAATAATTATTATACATGGTGGAATCATGTATTCATGAGACCTTGGTGTAGAGTGCAATCATAATAAAAATGAACTAAGCTAGACCAAAGAAACAATTTCTAAATAATGACTCGAATATCTCATGTTTCCCTAACTATAACTGTTAAAATTACTCTTAGACCAGCATCTTAGTCATACTTCTAGAATGGGATTATCCTATTGATGCATATCTATAAAAGTGTGTGTGTGTGTGTGTGTGTGTGTGTGTGTGTGTGTGTGTGTGTGTGTGTGTGTGTGTGTGTGTGTGTGTGTGTGTGTGTGTGTGTGTGTGTGTGTGTGTGTGTGCGCGCGTGCGTGCGTGCGTGCGTGCGTGCGTGTGTGTGTGTGTGTGTGTAAAGTGCAAGGTAAGAACATGAAAATGATAAAAATAAGTGTATGCATGAGACTAAACAATGCTAAGTAGTGTTAAATAAATATTAAAATGATGCTAGAATGACACTAAAATGACATTAAATCTCTACAACAATGATTCTAAATGGATGATAAAAATAATAGCTCTAATATTCCTATAGTATAGATGCATAAAAACTTGGGTCCCTTTGCTCTTTATTATCCCTTTTATTTATAGCATTTTATAAGGGGGTTGGGGTAAAGATCTAGGTTTTGCCTTTCACTGGAGGTAAGAGTGAAACTGAAAAGATTTCACAAAACCCCAAGAGGAATAGTCAAGAGACTTGGTTTGTGAGAATAAATAGGGATTTTCAATTGTTTTAAATTTCGAAAAGAGTGGATCTCACTTTTTAGAGGATAAATAATTTTTCTTGATTTATTAAATGTTGCATTTATTTCAACTTTTATCTCTACCTTTTTCCTTTTTATTTTATTTTATGAATTGGATTTCCTCTTTTAAAAGTAATTTTGGTCTTTTTGAATTTGATCAAGGGTTTAGGTGATTAATTACTTAACCACTCAAATTAATTGGTGTTATAATTGATTTGAAAAAGTCTGTTATTTTCCTCATTTATCTGATTTGTCTTTAATTTTTGTTGTTTGATCAAAATTCACATTGCTTTAGGTATTTCCAATTTTAGGGTATCTACAAATGCCCCTCTTTAAGCTAATATACAAAGCATATTATTTCAAAGAATGTCTTGATTTCTTGATTTTTAGCCAATTTTTGATGATTGAGTGTCTAATCATTGATGTTTTGTTGATTTAAAGTTGGTACAATGCTTGATTATTGATGATTTGATGTCTGAAATCATTTTTTTAGAATGGTTTTCTTGGATGCCCTAGTTTATTTGATTGATGTTGAAATTTGGCTGGGGTAGAACATTTTTTATGTTTGAAAAACCTTGATGCCCCAGTTTGATATAGGTATATTGCCCCCTCATAAACTAAATTGGAAAATATATGGGGATTCTAATTTTATTTCTAAAAAATTTTGATGACAAAGTTTCATGGTAAACTGGGTTGTAGGTATGTCATTGAATTAGATGCAACAATACCCAAATCGAGAAAATGGGTCCAAAGGTATTAATTAGGGCATAGAAAAATTTTTAAAATTCATAAGAGGCCCTTAGCGAGGGTTAAATAGGTCAAAGGACCTTTTAGCCATGTCATTTTGATCTTCCTCCCTCTTGAGCTCTAGTCTAGCAAAAAAGGTGGTCCATTGTGAGAGCCTAGATTCGAGAGGGATCATAGATACAAGCATTTGGCTGATTATGGAGCCTTAGTAAATCATCAAGAACCTCTATGATTTAAATTTTTTGGATTTTTATAGGAATTTTTGAGCTTTTGCATGATTTGTACTAGTGAATGCATTTTTTCACATTTTAGTGCATTTAGTGATCTTTGTAGCACATTTGAATTATTTTAGCACATTCGTGGCATGCCATAGCACAACTAGAGTACAAAATAGCACTTTTAAAGATGCTTTGAGATAGTAAAACAATGCATATAGTAAAATAGTAGCACATGTACATGATTTTGTGGTGCTTTTAAGTGTTCTAGCACATGTGAAGTGTTTTGTTGCACATATAAACAGTAGAATAGTGCACATGATATTGGGGATGTGTTGGTCCATGGAGATGAATATCAGTATGTTTGATAGGGTTTTTGTAGTGCATGTGCAACTTTTCATAGTGCTTTCACCTTTTAAAGCACATTCATTAGATGGAATAGTGCATCTGAGGAACTCTAGAGTGCTTTTAATTTGGATAGTGCATCCTATTTGTGTAATAGTACATGTGATTAATTTAGTAGCGCTTATGTCACTTATAGTGCATCCATGTGATGAAATAGTGTAGATGACTAACTTTATACCACTTTTGATTGTCATAGTGCATACACTTGGTGTAATAGCACATACGATGTATGGAATAGTGCAAAGTAACCTTGTAGTACATTTGTTACATTTAATAGCACATTTGGTCAATCTAGGGTTTGTCAAATAGAAAAGTGTCTAGATAGGTAAATGTTTATATGTGCAATATTGATCAAAGTCTAAGATAGGATCTTGATGTCTAATAGATGAGGGTAAAGTCAACCCAAAAACTTGTTCACATAATTAACCAAAATAATAAGGCATGTGTAGTCACAAAGTGATATGTAGGATCAATCAAGTATGTTGGATAGATAGAAAAAGTGTCCCCCTTAGGATATAGAGTAGGTAAAACTAATATGTCCATCTCAAGATATAGAGTAGGACAAATAATAAGCTTAGTATTGAACAATTGGCTAGATAATTAGATACTGGCCTAGATTGATCTGACGAATAAAAATCAATGAAAATTGAAATGTCCCCAGTGCTCCAAGAATTAACATCATTACAAAGTATTCACAATTCTGACTCCAACACAACTTGAATTGGAAAAATTGGAGTTCAGATGCAAAAGTTATGGCCAGTCAAAGTTTGGTCAAACCAAAAATAGAGGCCGTAAAAAGGTGAAAAATAATCATCTCAAAAGTTGTCAACAATGGATTTCAAATGAAAGAGCTCGTCGAGATCTTTCCAACAAATTTTGTTTCATCAAAAATGAAATATGTACATAGAAGTTATGGCATTTTGAAGTGCAAGGTAAAAAGACAATTATTAATGACATCATCATGACATCAACATAATGATGGGGCACCTTGAAAAATGGTTAGAAAATTTTCTTCATGGGTTTCAAACCCACAACTCCCTACCAAAAAATCACTATTTTATGGAGGAAGATTATTTTTAAACTTGGCAAAAATGGTGGGAAGTTATTTTAAAATTTAAAAATGCCACCAAATGAGGTATGAGGCTGGCAAGGGTTGAACCCCTGACCACTGGCCTCCTAAAATCATGGCCAACCATTCTTCATGGGTTTCAAACCTACAACTCCCTACCAACAAATCACTATTTTATGGAGGGAGATTATTTTTAAACTCAGCAAAAATAGTGGGAAGTTATTTTAAAATTAACAAATATCACCAAATAAGGAATGAGGTCGATAGGGGTTGAACCCCTGACCACTAGCCTCCTAAAATCTTGGCTGACCACTACACTATTTATAGTGCTATTAATATAAATAGTGCATGTTTTGATTAAATTGTAGCCTTCTATGCCTATCCCTAGTTAATAAGGATATGGGTTAAAACAAACCCCAAAAATTAAAAGGTGGAAAATTAATTGTAATTTTTAAAGGGCATATTGATGGGATTTTTTTTTTTAAATAGGGGATTTATTGGTTTTATTTTTTTTAGCCAAATATTGGCTAATTTTTATGTATAAAATGGGTGTAGTCGTTGAAAAGCTATCCAAGTGATGAGAAGGAGATTACGAACTTGAAGGCTTGTTGATTATTCTTGCACATTGGAGAATAATGTTGTCATTATTCTTGAAGGGAAAATCTTGTAAACACTTGTAATTGATTTTGGAGCTTAACAGATCAATCCCTCTATTGGAGCAGGACCTAGAAACATAGTCTAACCCATAGACAAACTATGTTATCAATTGTGTTTTGTCTCCTATCTATCTTCTCTCTTTCTTTCAGTCATTACCTTTTTATGCTTTAAGCATTTAATTAATGTTAATTCACTAAATAATGCTTTGATTTAACTTTATGTAATTATGTTAAGCATTCCTCTATAATTGTCCTAGATCCTAATCAAATCATAGATTGATGTAGGATGATCATTTGTAATGTAAAACTAGTATCATTGTTCATTTATTTTGTGAAATAGGTACATGGGTAGAAACTCATGGTGCATGGATTATATGTGTGGCCACTAGATTTCATTGGTAGATTATCAGTGGTTGATCATTAGGTTATTGATAGATGTGCATTCACATATCTTCTTTAGATGCCTCAGTTTTGTGTGAACCAAGAATTATTGATAGTTGTGGTTGAGCAGTGGCACTTGGACCACAACACCTTTCACATGCCACTCAAGGATATGATAATCACCCCAAAGGATGTATACAAGATTCTTAGGATCCCTACAGTGGGGGATCTAGTATATTATGATCAGATATATGATGGGACAACCTTCAAAGATCTATTTGTAGATGATGATATTGGGGATGATAGTATACCATGGTTCTAGATGTTGTAGTATTGATCATTTACCTAATGTGTTAGCCAAACTGATAGGATGATTTCTTCTGCTAGATAGAAAAGGATGTGGATGTCCAGTGGGATGGGGTCATATTATTCAGGATATGATTGACCAACCACAAATATTTTTGTGGATAGCTATATTTTAGCCCACTTATATCATGATTTGCATTAGGTTGTATATTTTTGGGTGGCATCACTTTTGGAGGGCATGGTGTTATTATAGATATGGACATGGGAGCATCTTCCCATTACCCAACCTATATGTGTGTGGAAACAACCACAAGGCATGCCTTAAACATATGTATAATCAATTATTATTGTCCAGCCCCATCTAGGAAAGACCAAGTATTGGAGACACATGTTGAATGAAATTGATGAGGTCATGTGAAGGCCATATAGGTTTAAAAAACCATGGGCAGAGGATGATGATGAGATGGTGTACTTCTTTTATCCACCTTTTTTTCTTGGTTAGATCCCCTCAGTGAAACTAAGGTGTTCACCTCCACCTCCACCACCAAGCATAGATGGGGTGACCACTGGTCAGGTTTCCCTAGCTATTTTGGGACACATGGTATAGGTTCAGCAGATCAAGCTCCAAGAGATGGGATGAGTGCCCCTAGTGATCAAGATCCTCCTAATCAGACATAGATAGATGAGGTGAATGGTGAGACATAAGAGTGATCTATGTATCAATTTTTATGATGACCTTTTGATATATGACTATTAAGATTGATATTTTTGCATATGTGTTTATGTTGGACTTTTATGCTTTTGTATCATGGATATTATATGTTAGATAGTAGCATGTAGCAATGTGATAGATGTTTTATGTTATATGCATATGTTATTATGTATTTATGATGTTCTTGTATTTGGATATAACGTGGATGTCTAATGTGTGTGATGTGTAGAAGAATAAATGCTTAGTGAAGAGAAATAATATGTAGTAGAGGAACGGATAATGGACAAATGAAATGCTTAAATAAATGAAATTAAATGTGATAACAAGGATGAATAAAATATGATAATAGAATAGATGAAAATGTAATGATAATGTAATGAAATTAGATGGAAATGAAATGGAAATGGATATGGTTTGTGGAATTATAAAATGTAAGGAAATGGAATGAAATGATTGAAAATGGATATTGAGTGATAAAACATGAATGTGATGAAATGATTTAATGAAGTGATGTGATTAAATGAAAATTTTGTGATGCAATGAAATTAAAATGATGTGATATGATGAAATGAAGATGGTTGAATTAAATGAAAATGAATGTAATGGAATGTAAGAAAATAAAAATGAGATGAAATAATTTAAAGAAATGAAATGATTAATATGATGGAATGAAAATGAGATGAAAATGAGGTAATGAGATGAATATGATATGATTTAATATGATGAAATGAGGATGATTGGAGAAGGAGATAATGAAATGATAATGAAAGATTTGAGGAAATGAAATTGAAATGAGATGAAAATTAATTAATGAAAGGAAAATTAAATGAGTTAATATGATGAAATGAAAATGAAGTAGAAAAAAAAATAGAATGAACAAAAGGATGAAATGAAATGATGTAATCTGGTAAAATGAAGGTTATTTAGAATAATGACAAATGAATGCAATGAAATATGGTAGATAAAATGAATTTGAGATTATGGGAGGAAATAAATATACTCTAATGGGAATAATGACATGAAGTTGATGTGATTAAGTCAAAATGAAAATAATGAAAATGATAAAAGGATGGTGAAATGAAAATGTGATGAGAAATAGAATTTTGTGAAAAGATGAAATGGATTAATGAGAATAAAATGAAATGATTAAAATGATAAAATAAGGATGAGATGAAAATGGGATAATGAAAGAAATAAAATTAGATAGACTAATGGAAGATGAAAATGAGTGTAATGGGATAGAAGTACAACTCAAATTTTGAGATTCAAAGGATACAAAGAGATCACAAGGCACGAGTGATGAAACAAATGAGAATTTTGAAGTATTGAATGAATTGAACATGATCAAGGATGGTGATGGTCTGATTTTAAATAGTACAAATTTTTCCCCATGAAATAGGTTTATAAAATTAGATAGACTTGTATAAATCTTGCAAGTTAGGGTTTGACCTTTTACAAAGTTTACTAAGCCTAGGTAGAACCCTATTAAAGTAAAAAAATTCACCCTAAGTAGACTTGTTAGGTCATGTGTTTTTATTTTGAAACTTTTAGCGGGTGAATCATTTTTTGATAATGGTATATTCTTTCAGGAGACCATTTAAATTCTTCCTTCTTGGTCTCATTTTCCCAAGATTGCTTCTATCATCAAATCTCTCTTTAGATCTACAGTGGTTGTCATGTTACTATCACACAGTACAAGATTTTATACTATGTGACATGGCAACCATCATGAAACAGAAAGATGGTGAGGTAAAGTTTTGAAAGACGAGCATTGGGTTTTTAATTATTTTTTAAATTTATGGTGGTGGGACTAGATGTCAGAGATGTTAGATATTGGAAAAGGGGACTAGTTGGAATATGCTCTATTTTCTATCACTAGTTTTTGTGAAATCCAAGAGGTCACTATGTCATGACCAAAAAATGCAAGAATCCTACTGGTAGTGACATAACACCTTCCCAAGAAAGTGAAAAAGGTGAAATCAACAAAAGAGATGAGTGCTATAAAATGTTTATATTGTTAATATGGTTGTGTGATTATGATGCATTTTCGAAAGCATTGAATATAGTGATAAAGGCAAAAACGTGTGGTATTTCTTGGCACCAGAGTTTCTTAAGTTTTAAGATGGTCACTATGTCACCACTGAAATATGAAAGAATGCTACCAATAGTGGCATAGCACCTTAGTAGGAAGAGTGGAACACAGCAATGGTTTATATTGAAAAGCAGGTTCCAAAAAGTTCTCTTGTCAGCAATAAATCATGTAATTATCTTAACACATTTATAGCAATTAATATGGTACCAATATTAAGAATGTGTATATTTTGTGTCTCGAATTCTTTTAAAGAATGTGGTAGTTGCTTTGTCACAATTAAAAAACCCATGTTTTATGCCAGTAGCAACATAGCACCTTCCTAAAAAAGATAAGACATGATAGAGCTTGATTTTAATGAGTGTTGCAAAAAGGTGTAGAATATTGTACATAATTTGCCAGCATGTCAAAATAGTTTTGTATCATATGTTACATGGAATCATATTCAAAATGATGACACATGTAAATGGAAACCATCATATCAAAACACATCTACAATAGGCACTGAGTCGCTATAAGAAATTGTTTGATCTTTAATGATAGCGACATGGCAACCAAAGTAAAACAAAAGGGGCCCACCACAGTCACTTTAAAATACTTTTGAAATACACATCATCAGATTAGGAATGAATCAATGATATTCATTATATCACATCAAGAACTTGCTTGTGGATTATGCATGGCGACATAGTGACAAGGTGATATGTATTCATGAGTGTCAGTGGGTCCAAAATGAATTCCCAGCAATAGAGGTAAATGGGTAGGTGGAGAAATTTTATTAGATTGATTGCCAATTTGGTAAGTGGAAGCTAAGTCATTTATAATTTTGTTCCTAGAATCGACGGTGTGTTTTCAAAACAGAAGGTAATGCCACCCAATTCTCCTTACAGTTTATTTATGAAGATTGAAAGCTCCCATGCGAACTAGAAATAGAATATATTACAAATATTTTTCCATTTCTTTCATACACAAACAAATTTTTAAATTTCTAAAGAGCTCAAAGCCATTGAGGAATTGAGCTTTGTGTGATCAAGAAGCGAAAGAATTTCCAGTAATTTCAGTGTGTTACAAGATTGCAATAATATAATTGTGAAGAGCCAAGTAAGTTTCTCATATCACTACATATCAAAAGTATTCTATTATTTTGTGATTTGTGTCCATCATGCCTCCAAAGAAAGCATTCTTGGGTCAGGTAGATTATGCTAGTAGAAATATAAATGATGATCTTCTTGAATTATCACCTGAGTCTACAAATGAGTCAGCCCAAGTGAAAAAGTTGATTTCTCTAAACCCTAGGCTCAAGATACTAGATGGTTTATATGATAAAGGAAACTGGCTTAGGGATGCAATTACTACTGAATTAGGGCTTTTTCTTTTTAAAAAGTAGTTTTTAGAAAGAAATTTGTTCACCCCCCCATGCAAATATTTGGAATTTTGATTTAGGGAAACTAGTGGTCCCTAGTGTATTTTTGGATGTTGATTTACTCATGACTATTGCCCAAAATTATGACTCTGCAGCTAGAATTATAAGAAGATTGGATGGGGAGTGTTTATTGAGTATTAATGCTAAGGAAACTAGGGAATTTTTTTGCCTAGAACCATTTTTAGATTATCATATACCCATTCACTTGCCAGGATTAGAAAAGGAATACTTATCTAAGAGGAATAAGATCAAGTAGGGTGCACTGAGGGCACACATAGGCTTGATTGGGAACTTGTCAGTGGTCACAACATCTACTAGGGAACCTTTTAAAAAGGAATTTTTCACTTCCCAAGCTATAGAGATATACATGACTTTATGTAGCATTTTTGGCAAGATGAGCAAAAATTTATGCCAATAACTTTTATGTATACGATGGGTCAGATTTCTTCTTTTGGTGTGGATATTATTTTTGATTTTGCATCTTATATAGCAAAACAAATCTATGAAGGTCTAGTTGGAAATGCCAAAAACAAGGTAGAAAAGACTTTTGATCACTACTCATTACTAATGCATATGTTCTTGTTTAAGGGTGCAACATATTTTGGGAAGGAAATGGTTTTAAATAGAGAAAAAGAAGGGGAAGCTATGCCAGTCTAGTTGTGGAGTGTTGATATGACTAGGGATTTTGAAAATGCTAGTTTTGTTAGATTTGACTAATATTTCTCCTCCAAATTGAGAAGCCTCTTGTTAAGGAATAATCCCAGAATCCTTAAGGAATTATTGAATTTTGTTAGGCCAATGGATAATCCCTCTGATTTAAAAGTGTCATATTATTGGGTTGATATTATACCATAACCTTTTTCAACAATTTTTAGGGTTTATGGTTTCCAAGGGACTCCTCATGTATTGCCCTACCAGGTGCCTTTAAAAGTAGGAATAACTAAAATATTATGGAAACTAGGAGGATTGGAGGAAGCATATTTGGCAAGAAGAAGTAGAGGCTCAATTTTCCCTACTTGTATTGTACTTCACCAATTTGTGATCACAAAAGATGGATGGTTGTTCTTGTATAAATTCTTAGATCAATATAAAATGGTTGTGTCTCATCCTTGTTTTTGTGATTCTGAAGGATTTTACAATAATATTTTTAAATTAAGGGCTAAAGTTGGTACCATCAAGCATGAACCTTATTTCCCAAAAGATATAATAAGGAATGAGTTCTCTTTACAAGAGTAGGACATTAAGAAGGAAAAATGGAGAGTTTTCTCTAGAGTTCTAGAATTTATTCAATGTTTTGATAAAGATTATGAGCCTCTAGGTAATGCAAAAGATGAGGCAGACAAAATAAATAAACTCATGGCTAATTTTTCTACAACTATGGAGGCAATGAATGAGAAGAAAAATTTTTTTACCAATTCTTTTCCAGACAAAGCCAGAGAGGTCATGAGGAGATTGGCATTTACTCCTATAGTTGAAATAGTGCAGTTGATTATCTGGAAGAAAACTAGCTATAATGTGATTCAAAATAAGGTGGCCATTATGGACAAAGGAAAATAAATAGTAGGGTCAACTAGTGTTGTCCTAGAAGAGAGACCTAATGAACCCTCTCCCAAGAGGCAAAGAATAATAAAAGAATAGGCTCCTCATGTTGAGGAATATTCACCGATTCAATCCCCATTGTAGATTGGAGATGAGCAACTCACCAGGGAGTAGATGGAGCAATTAGGATCCCAAGGGGGGGTATTCATCACCTAGGGAGAGTTAGATAAGGGAAATCCTTAAGAGCCTTCAATGCCAAGCTTTGAATTGACTGTGGCAGATTACAGAGGAAGGGAATTAGACCCCATAATGGAACAAGCCTACCATGAATTTATATCTGATGATGATTTTGTTAAATCTAGAGCCTTCCATCAGTTTGTTTGGAGAAAAAACATGGAAATGTTTGAAGAAAGATGTAGTAAATTGAGGGCAGAGCATCCATAGATGGAAGAGGTAGATTCATAGAGTTAGATCAAAGAAGAAATGACATAGGAATTCTAGAACATGACCCCTAATGAGAGGAGACAAATGATAAAAGCATCTGGTGTTTTTTTGTTATCAAATTGAGATATAGCAGATGCCTTAGTTTTTAATTCTATTTCAGGAAAATTAAATGGAGAATATTAGGGGAATAAAGAAATAAAAGGTTCCAAATTCAATGAGGACCAAGGTGCATTAGTCATTTGGTCGGTAAGGAAAGGATCTAGGACTAGCTCCTCCCAGCCTAATAATACTGGACTAATAGGCAACCTAATTGTGAAAAGGGTGGAAGATACTATTAATGTAGAAGCTGTACATCTAAGTAAGGAAGTATCTGGTTTGAATTTAACCATAGCTAAAAGAGAAGAAAAGGCAATGTTTGAATTACAAAATAAATGTGAAAAGGTTTTGGAAGCCTACAATAAAGAAGTTCAAAGGAAAATTGAACTTGAGAATAAGGTGATGGGATAGTCTACTAGGCCAAGGATCACATACCCTCACCCACTGGTGGAGCCTTTTAAATCCAATCCCCTTATTGAGATTCTTGATATACCACAGAGGCCACAGTATTATACAACTGAAGATTTTGATGAGGAGAAGTGCAAACTGTGGGCATTACATGTAGATTTAAATGTGTAATATGAGGATAAATTGAGAAAGGATCTCATTTGTTTGGTTGATAAGATTTAATGGCCCTTATTTTATGATCAACTAGCAAAGATAGTAAACATATGGGGAAAACAAAGGCAAGTGATTAAGCTTTGAACCCAATTTTTAATAAGTGGAATAAGAGGAGAAAAGAGGTCACCTTTTTATTTTTTTGTCATCAGTTTGTCACATGATTATATAGAAAAAACATATAATGTTGCTAATGACCTCTCAGAGTTTTATGACAAAAGATTTAAGTTATAGAGGAGAATTTTCAACTACTTGGACAAATACACGAGTGTTAATTTTGTCTTATTCTTGCATGCTTTAGATAAAAAGAATAAATTGAGAAGTAGAGAAGAATGGGCCAAAGAATTAGATGACTTATTTTGTCTAAAGATGAATAGAGTCATAAATGAAAATGGAAATGCATGTTGGTCAGCTACTACTGAGGAAATTGTAAAAGCCCAATTATTCTTTGATTCCTTAAAGCAAGATTTTATTAAAATTGACAAAGTAGTTGAATATGTGATTAAGAAACAACATGATATTTTACAGTTCAATTGGCCAAATGACACACTTTTTGACAAGTGGATGGAAAATATTGCTCCTAGTGAATAGTTAGAAGATGTTGAAACTAATGATGATGAGGATATGGAACAAGATGAGATATAGATAATGGATGCATCATCCAAAAATCAAGAGGAAGAAGAGAATAAAGGTGAGAAACAAATTACAATTGTAGGCACAGAGGCCCAAATTGATGACATGGCAACTCAAGAAGAGAAAATAAATGTTATCTTAGCAGTTCATAATGATATTGATGGGAATCCTTGAGTTGAAGTGATCTTGCTCAAATTAAAGCTAGAAACATCATTTTCAGTTCCATCAGCCACATATTTCGAGGGCCCACAACAAAAGTAAATCAAATCATCAGCTCTTTTCAAGTGAAGAAAGCATATCACTAGGTGTAACAAAAAAGTGATCCCACAAAGGAATGTTATGATACAAAATCTTTTCTATTACACAAATTTTTGTCCTTTATGATAGTAGAAAAATGTAGAAATCTTCTGTCTAAAGGATAGCTATTAGTTCTATATACCTGAAGCTTGTTGCATCTCACCCTATATAAGTGAGATCCCAAGGTTAGAGAATGGCCCTAAAATTTTGTATAATTTTTGTTTTGTTCAAGAAAAATATAGTCAGTCCACTTTTCCATAGTTTTTTTAGAGTTTACTTTCAATTTTTGTACTCTCTAGTGTTTATATATCAATGACAGAATCAGCAAGATATTTTGAGTTTCATTGAGTTCTATTGGTTATTGTATCACTCTCTTCAAATGATAATACAAAAGGGTACTTACACTACATCTATGTTATCAGTTTTTTTCATCTAGTTTATGAGTGTTTTTACTTTGAGATCAATTAAATAAGGCTTAATTGGTTCTATTGTTGCTTTTGATTCAAGGAATTAAAGAAGTGCTTTGATAAATTAGTAGGGTCTGTGAATTTATAAAAAGGAATGTTTCATAAGAATAGGAATTGGTGACTATAGTTGATAAATTTATTTACAAGTTATTTGAATTAGATCCCCTGCTAATAATTGACTCTATGTAACAATGGATAAGGCACTAGTCATATAAATCAAAGATAAATTGAAGTAAATTTTGTTACATCTATCCAATCTAAATCAGTAGAATATTGTATCAAGTGTATAAGGGTGGTCATCATCTATTTGTGGAAGTTCATGAGGTATTGTTAGCTGCTATAGTTCATAATTGGTTTCACAAATATTATAGAAATTGGGGCATATCTGTAATTTTAGGGATTAAGGGTAAGAGTCAAGCAAATAGTGGAATCCCTAAGGTACTCCCACCTTGGTCTTGTCGAGCCAAAAGTGTAGAAAGAATTTGTTCTTTGTGAAGTTGACCCAAAGATACAATTTATTATGTTGAATATGAGTATTACCTATCTCTAGGTGTAATTAATTTTGTTGTCTATTGGAAATAATAATCACTGTTAAACCAGGAGCCAACAGATTGAAGAAAAAGAAGGGTAATGAGAGGAAATTATGAGTGGGACTTTTGAGATTTGAAGGTCACATAAGGAAATAGGTGGAATGGATATTATGGGATAATGAGGTGATGAAGTGTGATGAAGTGTGATTAAGTGTAGTGATGTTATGATGAAACAATATCCATTATATGTGAATGTTGAAAGCTCATTGTGATGGTGATGTTTTTGTTGGTCATTTGCTGCCATGTTTTAGTTTTGGTATCGATATTTTGGATGATGTTTTGTAAGCTTTAATTTCTATGTCCCATTTTTGTGCTAACCATGTGTTTTAAGGGACCCTATATGAAATGAAATCTACACAAATGCAACTTATTTGTCTGGTTTTTCACATTTTTTAAATTTTGTAAAATTATAGTGAAAAAATCCAGTTATCAATTAGGAATTAGGGATTATCTATCTTTAAATTTATTTTTCACTAGATAAAATCCCTAATTTATATTACCCTAGTGTTTTTTTTGCCCTAAGTCTCAAAAATGGGGTTGCATTTGTTTGTATTTTCAAATTTGCACAAGATATCTTGTTATAAGCCCTAAATGCCTTTTTTTTTAACCTTTTGTTATATAGTTTTCATGAATTTCTTTATTATTTTCCCAAAATCCTTTTACCCTAGTGCATGAATCCTTTTTAACCCAAAGTTTTCCTATGGTTAGTTTGCCTTATTTTTTAATACTATTTTCTTAACCCTGAGGTGAATTGTGATCTTGATCATCGGGTTTTGGCAAATTAACCACTATTGTATTCTCACTTTTGGAGTTGCATGAGAGTTAGCCAAAGAGAGAATACAAAAAGATGATGTGTGGAAAGTGGTGAGGCTTGATTCAGCCATGGGTTGTAAAGAGAAAGGTGTTAGAGTAAATTGGCATAAGGGAAAGTTTTGATTGGTCAAGGGTACTAACTAGGATAGTCGAACTTCAATTTTGTAAGAGAAATTGATCGGATGAAGGTCTATGGTTGTCATGCTTTTTTATCTTTAATCTGAAAGAAGATTAACTAAATTGAGAATCTGCAATGATGAAACATGCAAAATAGTGGGGCCAACTCATAATACAAATTGCCAAAAGAATGTTGTCAAAATGGTTTTCCAGATGGTATGCTCTAACTCAACATAAGTACTAGATGTAGTAAGAAGGTATGGATTTGTCTTGATTGTTAAATCTTATTAGATTGATGACTATTGTATTCTTGCATCTTGAAGTTTCATTATTATTAACTAAAGTGAGATTATGGTGAGCCACTACGTGTCTCAGTGAGCCTAGATCCTAAAGAAGATATAGTTTCAGCCAAAATCTTTCTTGACCATTGATCAAATTGAGATTTAGGGTCATCACTTTTTCATAGATTGAAACTACTTGAAGATTACTCAAAGTGAGGATGCAACCATTAGACACGTGTCTATGAGGGCCACACTTTGCATACAATTGCAAGTAGATTTCTTGATCATTGATCAAATCAAGATCAACAATCATTGTTTTCTTAAAGAAAAAAGTTGCATGATATTTAACCAAAGAAAGAAAGCAATAAAGTGACATATGTCATTTTCCCAAAAGGTGGTGTGGTCATAAAAAATTTAAAACAAAATTGTCTGATCATATTAGATCAATGGACATATTTCAAAATTGTAGCATTACCTGAGAATTTGACTATTAGAGAGATTAATGTTGATTACTGTCAGTTCATGTGAAGGAAATTTTGCATAAAATAGGAAATTCAATCAATTATTGAATACTAAGTGATAAAGATTTCAAAGTGCAACAAGAACCAGAGCTAAGATTGTGATTTTCTCAAATAGCAAAGTGTTGATTTTCCAGTATAGTAAGCATTTGTGTGGGTAAGTGTAGATATCCTTGGATTGCTCGAGACATTGTTTCCTAAATTGTTTTTAAAAAATTTAAGATGCCTCCACAACTAGATTTTTCTAGGAAGGTAGATTATCAACATAGGAATGTGCATGAAAATTTTCTAGAATGGCTACCACAATCCACTAATGAAGTAACAAAAGGGAAAGAATTAATTTTGAAAAACCCTAGGTTTTGGATCAATGAGGGTTTTTATGATAAAGCTAATTGGTTGAGAGATGCAAAAATGTCTACTGGAGATCTAGAGTTGTTTAGGAAATGGTTTTCTAAGAGGAATCATGACACCCCACTGAGCAATGTCTAGCAATCTAATATTGGAAAGTTAGTAGTTCCTCATGTGTTCTTCGATGATGACCTCCTAATGATGATAGAAAAAATATATGATCCAATGAAAAGGATGGTAAATAATCATGCCAAAGATAATCTTTTTATGGTTGCACTAGATCTAATTAGGGAAGTTTTTTATTTTAAACCCTAATCATGCATTGTATGAGCAGATCAATTTTGGAGGATTTACAAGCTAGGTATGATGCTCAAATAGTATACCTAAGGAGGGAGCCACTACAAGAACATTTTGTGAAGATAGGACATTTACCCTGGTTAAAATAAATACCCTAGAGCCATTGAGAAAGAAATATTTCAATCCTTGGGCACAAGCACTCTATTTTCCTCTCTATAAAATATTTGGAATGGATGAACAAGATCACATCCAAGGATCCATTATTTTTATTATTGCCCAGACACTATATGGCATGAGTTCAATTTTTGGTTTTGCCCCATATTTAGCAGAAGAAATTCATAATGGACTAATAGGTATTAGTAAAGCTAAAGTAGAAAAACCTTTTTATTGGTATTCCATGTTGATGTACATATGTTTGTACAAGGTTGTCTCAATTTTCTCCAAGGAGATGAAGTTGGAGCTTGAAAAGGATGGAGAGAAACTACTAGTCTAGTTATCAAGTATCGATATAACCTAGGAGGTCACTAATGCCAATTTCATCAAATTTGACAGGTATTTTGCTTCCAAGCTAAGGGTTTTATTGACTAGAAATAATCCTATAATACCTCAGTCTTTGCTAGAATTGTTTAGACATAATAATTATGCCAAAGGATTGAAGGTACGTCATTATTGGGGAGACATTATCCCATATTTAGTCTCTACTATATTCAGAGTATATGGTTTCCAAGGGAAGCCCCATGTGACATAGGGAGGAATGAAGAACTAGGGCCAATGACACACCCAGTTATCCAAACCACCTTGCAAGAGTTAACACAATAGAAAGACAATAAAAATACCAACAACCAAAGGAGAAAGAAGAGAAAACACTTTTATTGATTCATCAAATAATTAGCATACATATCCAGCTTAAGGCCTTATAGATTGTGACCAAATGCAAAATACATTCAAATCCACCATCCAACTTCAAATTTGGATTTCCAAACACATATGCTTCCAACTTTTGAATCATCTAAGTTCTCACTAAAACTCAATCCTAGACCCCCTTAAGAACTTGTGTGGCCATAGGTTGGCTCACAAATTTAAACCTTACATTAAATGTATACACAGCCACAATTTGGCTTACATCAAATATTAACTACCAATACTAAAATTAAATACATTCAAGGTCAACCCAAACTAGAGCCAAACATAGACAACTCAGTCAAAGAAGGATCAAGAAATTGCTGACACTCAACAATGCTTGGTGTTGGAGTTGATGAAATCCAACTCTGAAGATGCCCAAGATTACTTGCATGTGAAAACCTATCAAAGGGAAGCCAAGGAAGGAAGAGTGAGGAGCTAGGGAGAAACCTTAAATAGACATGAGAGACTGCAAGTATGCAAACACAAGAAAATATGTATTTACAATATGCTAAATGTCTTATTGTTATTGTGAAAATACAAAGAGGGAGCCCGAATATAAAGAGCTCTAGGAATCTCCTAGAACAAGCTAGAAGACACTAGGAGATAAGTGTGACAACTAAGCATACATCCACATGAGGTGAAAAGTCCTCGAACAAGGTGAGAGGATAAGTATGACTTAGGAGAGAACAAACTCCCATATTATCAACAACTTATAACAAACTCCTAGACTACAACTAATAAATGAATGCATTTACCTAAGTAAGCTTAAGTAATAGAATAAATAATTAATAAAATAATTATTTACTCTAACACCTTCCCTTAAGTGCAACTTAGGGAAATCCCTTAAGCTAAAAAAACTAAGAATAAATCCATAATGGGTCTCGGCATCGAGGCCATATTAGATACCCACGTACAATGCAAAAAGATGCAACCTCTAAAAATGGGGAAAGAGGGAAAACCACGTGGGCAAACACTCCCCCAAAAAGAGGTAAGAACCAAGTGAAGAACTGAAGAAGCCTCCAACTAGGGAAATGTCCCCTAAAATAGGAACAAGAAGTGATCATGAAGAGCATCACTGAAGCATGAAGAAGCTGCAAAATCTACCATCAGAAAGAAAATTGCTAATCTGAAAAACTTCCATGGAAGAAGAAGGCACAAACTAAGCATGTCTATATGGTAGATGATCCATCTCACCGAAATGCATATGTAGCCAGCCACTGCAATCACCTTGTATATAATATCAACCACTGAATACATAGTTCACACTATCAAACCATCAAACCATGAATGCATTAGAGCAACAGCATAACCCCCCCTTAATATAGATGGGGTGAGATGATAGGAAACTGAGAAGGTGGGCCAAAGTCTCTTGTAAACAAACTAGGAACGATAAGAGAGCAAGAGGTGTAGACACCTATAAAGACACGGTCACACTAATGCTACATGGGGCTAATTTCATGGAAGGGACACTCACTTGACAAAAGGAGAATGCCTAAAATAGCAAACAACTATCCCCCTATGGTGCATGTACAACTGACTCCAAAACAATGTTCATGAACTTGAAATGCAAAAGTGACACTTTATCTCAGTGTGATACATAAAAATGCTTCAAAATGATAGCTATAATGATCAAAACTAAAAACAAACTACAACAAAACATAGTACAGCCCAAAATAAAGGAAATCATACCAGGAAAATGATCCTCGGACCTAAAACACCCAAGATATCCACCATATAGAAAAAAATCAAAAAATATGATAAAAAGAGCATGGACCAAAATCTAAGAAAAAGGACTACATTTCTGAAAAGGCAACAAAACCAACTTTCCAAAAATACAATTTTTTCAAAAAATTGACATGGGATGCAAAAGATATGCAAGCCAGAGTCAAAAACATAACTTTATACTTCAACTAAAAAAATAGGTAATAAAAAAGCATCAAAACCTAAAAATACCTATACTAATATCTCCATCTTGGAACTAGCTTTCTAGCACTTCTTTCAGATTGGAAAAATAACTCTGTGTGCTCAAGTTATGGCCAAAAAACTAAGAGTGGGTCAAAATAGACCTTGAAGGAGAGGCAGGAAGGTGATGTAGCATTGATGTCATGCTAACGTTAGCATTTCACGAGCTTAAATTTGATGGCCTGAAGGTCATCACCTCAAAAAAAGATACCACATGGTAGGCAGCTGACGTGGCAGGGGCCATGTGGCAAAGTGCCATGTGGCAGACCTACCACATGTCACACGTGGAGAGGCTATGACTATGCAAGAAATCTAACTCGGCAATGACTGTACCCAACAATGTGGCTGCTAACTGTGCTTCCACATGAGTGCTGACAAGGCTGACAATAGGCACCATGTGTACACTGTTGTAGACCTAAGTGTGCAGTGTGGAATAGGCAAAGCGGACCGGTGAGTGAGCTGAAGAGCGGAGCAACCACTGGTGGTGGTGACGAAAATGGGTGTCACCACTGATAGAGTTGTGTGGGTGGGTGGCGGCCAAGCCATAGTGGTGTTGTGGCCACATAGCCAGCTATAGTGGCCTACGGACTAAGCGGTGATGGCACGGCAATGGCAGGAAATAATTTTTTTGCTCAAAAATCTATATGATCCATACAAAACCTCCTGCAACTAAAAAAATTTTGCCTCTCGGAGCTTTGTCTCCAAAATCAATAAGTTTTATATGAATCTTGACTACAAATGGCCTTTTGGATCCAATGGTAGTGTCCATTTGAGTCCAAAGTTCTCTAAAAAATCATTGATCCCCTGATTTGAAGAAAAAATACACAAACAAACTAGAGTTTGTGACATCAAAAATCCTTCAATGAAACAGTAGCAGGGAGGCTCTAATACCATGTTGGAGTTGATGAAATCCAACTCCGAAGATGCCCAAGATCACCTACATGCAAAAACCTATCAAAGGGAAGCCAAGGAAAGAAGAGTGTGGAGCTAGGGAGAAAACCTAAATGGACATGAGAGACAACAAGTATGCAAACACAAGAAAATATGTATTTACAATATGCTAAATGTCTTATTGTTATTGTGAAAATATAAAGAGGGAGCCCAAATATAAAGATCTCTAGGAATCTCCTAGAACAAGTTAGAAGATGCCAGGAGATAGCTGTGACAACTAAGCATACATCCACATGAGGTGGAAAATCCTCAAACAAGGTGAGAGGATAAGTATGAATTAGGAGAGAACAAACTCTCATATTGTCAACAACTTATAACAAACTCCTAGACTACAACTAATAAATGAATGCATTTACCTAAGTAAGCTTAAATAATAGAATAAATAATTAATTAATTAATTATTTACTCTAACACTCAGCACATAAAGGAATACTCAACACTAATAGGTTCACTCAGCATATGAAGGAACACTCAGTTATCACAAGATTGCTACAATAACTTGGCATCCACTAGGAGCTATAGTAACTCAGCATCCACTAGGAGCTATAGTAAATCGGCATCCACTAGAACTATAGTAAATTGGCAAAAAAAAGTATTAGAAACCACTAGCACCTGGTACCAACATATAGAATGAACAAAGATGAGCAAGATAACAAGGCAACCTAGGATGCTTTTACATTAGACAACTGGGTTTGAAAGAAATGATTCTCCTGAATCACTGAGATGTCACAACCTAAGCTAAATCCAACTCAAATTGTGAAATTCATGTAGCATCTTTAATAGGTCTATTTTTCCACTTCACTAAATATTCATAATAATCTTTTCCTCTTGTACTCTTGCTAACTCTCTGATCCAAAATATGTTCAACTTCTTCAATTTGTTTCTTAGGATAATCTTCTGATATAGCAATTTCATCATCTGACTCATGATACTTGTACAAATTAAGAACATTAAATATAGGATATATATCTATGTCATCAAGTAACTCAACTTCATAAGCATTACCACTGTCAAACTTCTTCAGGATCTTACAAGGTCCAAATTTCTTGATCTTTAGCTTATTGTATGTTCCAATAGGAAATCTTCCTTTTTTCAAATGAACCATCACCTCCTCACCAACTTCAAAATCATGATGTCTTCTAGACTTATCAGCATTCTCCTTATACTTCTAATTACTTTGTTCCAACCTCAACTTCATTTCCTCATGTAAAAACTCCATAAAATCATCAAATTCTTCCCCTATAGTGCTTTCCTTTTCTTCACCAGTAACATCTCTCAAATCCGGTATACCTCTAGGCTACATTCTAGTAACAATCTCAAAAGTTTTTTTCCCTGTACTCCTATTCACAGAATTATTATATGCAAAATCATCTTGTTCCAATGCTACTTCCCAATTACTTGGCTTATCTCTAACTAAACATCTCAACAAATTACCCAAGCTTCTATTCACAACCTTTGTCTATCCATCTGTTTGTAGATGGAATATAGAACTAAAATTCAACTCGGTACCCATATTCTTCCACAAAGTCTTCCAAAAATAACCCACAAAATTACTATCTTTGTAAAAATTAATGCTTCTTGGTAATCCATGCAATCTCACAATCTCTTTAAAGAAAATTTCAACAACATTCTTAGCATCTAATGTGTTCTTACATGGTATGAAATGAGCCATCTTAGAAAATCTATCCACCACAATAAATATAGAATAATACCCCTTCACTGTCTTAGGTAATACAAGAACAAAATCCATACTGATGCCACTCCAAGGTTTCTCAAGAATAGTAATAGGTTTATACTAACCTGACTTACTCCTTTTTCAACTTGACAAACTCCACAACTCTTCACAAATTTTTGAACATCCTTATACATGTGTGGTCAATAATACTTATCCTTTAGCAAACTCAATGTCTTATCAATTCTAAAATGTCCAACCAATGCACCACTATGTTTTTCCTTAATCAAATTCAACTTCATAGAACTTCTAGGAATACACAACTAAATACCTTTGAACAACATACTTTCTTGAATAAAATACTCAACATACTTACTTATATGATATGTTAGATTTGGTACTCTACACTCTCTCCACACCTTTGAAAAATTAGGGTCAATATCATACAACTCTTTCATGTCATCAAAACCAAGAACTTCAACCTTCATCTCAATAAATAAAGAATGTCTTATACTCAATGAATCAGCAACTCTATTAGTAACTCCACTCTTATGCTTAATGACAAATGTGAAACTCTGCAAGTACTTAGCCCATTGCATATGTCCCTGATTCAATTTATGTTGACTTCCCAAGTATTATAAATATTTATGATTAGTATACAACCTAAACTCCTTAGGAATCAAATAATTTCTCCACTTCTTCAATGCTTGAACAATAGCATTAAACTCTTGATCATACAAAGAATAGTTCCTTCTATCATCATTTAACTTTTAACTAAAGAAAGTAATAGGTTTACCTTCTTGACTTAATACAACTCATATTGCACTACCACTTACATCACATTGAACTTGAAATGCCTTATTAAAATTAGGAAAATCCAATACAAGTAACTCAACAACCTTTTGTTTCAAAGTATCAAAACTCTTATCAAATCCATATATCGACTTAATCGCTTTTTATCTCCTCTCATTGTCTCAGCCATAGCATTACAAATAGTATTGAAATTCCTTATAATATTTTTGTAAAAACTAGCCAAACCATGAAATGATCTTACCTCACCTACATTCTCAAGTGTAGGCCATTCCAAAATTTCTTTGACCTTCTTAGGATCCATTCACAAACCATCAACTAAAATCACAAATCCCAAATACACAATCTCCCCTTGCATAAAAGAACACTTCTTCAAGTTAATCACCAGCTCCTCCTCCTTCAATATTTATAATATTTGTCCAACATGCTCAAGATGTTCTTCCTTAGTCTTACTAAATATTAGAATGTCATTCAAATAAACAATCACAAACTTACCCAAAAATCTTTTTAGAACTTTATTGATCAACCTCACAAAAGTACTAGGTGCATTAGTCAAACCAAAAGGCATAACTAACCATTCATACAAACCATCTTTTTTCTTGAAAGAAATCTTCCATTCATCACCTTCTATGATTCTAATCTGAAGATAACCACTCTTCAAATCAACCTTCATAAAATACTTTGCCCCACTCAAACAATCTATTATGTCATCCATCCTTGGCATAAGAAACCTATATTTCATTGTGATCTTGTTGATAGCTCTAGAATCAGTACACATTCTCTATTCTTCATTATTTTTGGGTGCTAATACAATAAGTATAGCACATGGACTCAAACCTTATCTGATCGAATCTTTTTGCAATAATTCATGCACTTGTCTATTAAGTTCTTAATTCTTTGTAGGTGTCAATCTATGCGATGCTTTGTTTGAAAAACTAGCCCTAGGAATTAGATCCATACAATGACTTATACTTATTATTGGAGGCAAACCATTAGGTATATCTTCTACAACAATATCCTTGTATTCATTTAGAAAATTTTCAATTTCTGCTAATACTTAGCTTCTATCAATTTTTGTTTCTCAATCACAACTATTTTTTGTCACTTGGTTGTTACTGGCACAATTTGGTTTCCTAGGAATTATAGCAAAACATAATTGATTCTTCTTCATTTCATTTTCAAATTACTTTCCATTAACCATTCATATTCTGATAGTAGTACAATTAACCTCATCTAGACTTTCAGTCAAAGGCAACAATATTTTTTTTCTCCCATTCACCCAAAGAGTATATTGATTCAATCTTCCATCATGTACAACATATCTATCATATTGACAAGGTCTACCCAACAAAATATGACAACAATCCATAGGCATAATATCACATGAAACTTCATCAAAGTAATGTCCAATCTTGAACTACACAAGGCATTTCTCACTTACCAATATCGTATGCTCATCTTTGATCCATGAAACATGATAGGATTTAGGATGCTTTAGCCTCTATAACTATAACTTTGTAACCAACTCTTCTGATGACAAATTTTTAGAACTTTCACTATCAATGATCACCTTGCAACATTTTCTAGCCATCTTACATTTTGTCTTGAAAAAAAATCTCCTTAAAATAGGTTCCTCATCACTTCCCTTATTACATAAGGTTCTTCTCACTAGTAGATTTTCTCTAGCATCATGTCCACTTGGTCAACCCTCATCATCTCCTTGAATAATAGCATTTTTTTTACCTTGCCCACTTTTAGAGGATTTACATTCAAAGGATCTATGTCCCTCTTTACCACATATGAAACAATTACCATGAAAACCACCTCTAGAATAAGAATTAGTACCTCCTCAGTAAGAATTACCACCTTTCCATTCGATCGTTTCTTTGTCATCATTCTTTCATTTAGATTTTCCCTTAGCTTGTATAGAATTATTAGATCTACCACCTTTTCTATAAGATCTGCCTCTACCTCTTTGGAATCTACCACCTCTACCTATTTGTCTTTGTTCATGCTTCTTTGTCAAGATCTCCTCAACTTTCAAGGCATATTGGTATGTTTCTTCCACACTTTCCAATTTCACAAAATTTATTTCATCTTCAATTCGAAATATCAATCTATTTATGTACCTTTCAATTTTCTTAGCATCATCGTCCACATTTCTAGATCTAATGTCCAATCTATAGAATTCCTAGGTATACTCTTTCACACTCATGTCTCTTTTCCTTAAATTTTGCATCTTTCTCAACAAGCTAACTTGGTAATCAGCAAGAAGGATTTTTTTCTTCACTTTTTTAACCATCTTTGGCCAAGTCTTGATCTTCTCCTTTCCTCTCCTTTGTTTATCAATTTACAAATGCTCCCACCATAGTGAAGCATGACCCCTTAACCTGGTAACTACAATTTTCACCATCCGATTATAAAGAGTGTTTTCATACTCAAAGAACTTCTCCATATTATAGATCCAATCTAACATAGCATTGGTATCCAATTTTCCATCATAAGGAACTTCTATAGTAGGCTTTGAATTTTCCTAAGACAACACTCTCAATAACCTTGCTTCATCTTGGTCTTCTTCAGGTTCTGGATTAGGGTTTGGTGCTACTACTTCATCATCAAGATGTGTTCCTCTCCTCTAGGATGTCTTCATAGAATCTAATCTAGCTATAATTTGTCTCAAAGTATCTAGTATTTCATTATCAATATTTCCTCTACCTCGAACCATCTTTATAAATCAGGGTCCTGCAAGATCATAACCCTCTACAAGCTATAGGTCAAATCCACCAATTTGCAACCCTACAACCCAATTCATTTAGGGTACTATACAATCCAAACTTCATATGGACAAACCTCTACTTTGATACCATTTGACACATGGAGGAATGAAGAACTAGGACCAATGGCACACCCAACTATCCAAACCACCTTGCAAAAGTCAACACAGTAGAAACACAACACAAAGAATAGCAATTAAAGGAGGAAGAAGAGAAAAAAACTTTTATTGATTCATCAAATAATCAACATACATGCCTAGCTATAATGCCTTCTAAGTTATGGTTAGATTCAAAATACATTCAAATCCATGATCCAACTTCAAATTCATATTTCCAAACACATATGCTTCCAACTTTTGAATCCTCTAAATTCTCACTAAAACTCAATCCTAGACCCACTTAAATACTTGTGTGTCCATAGGTCATCCTATAACAAAGTTAAACCTTACATTAAATGCATGCAAAACCACAAGTCAACTCACATCAAATACCAATACCAAAATTAAATATGTGCAAGATTAGACCAAACTAGATCCAGACATAGACAACTTGGTCAAAGAAGGACCAAGAAGATGCTAACACTCAACATTTCTCGACACATATAGGAACACTCACCACTAGTAGGTTTACTCGGCACATGAAGGAACACTTGTTCATCACAAGATTACTACAATAATTGGGGTGCAAAAATCAATATGCTTATGGATAATTTTGTTGGGTTTATGAAAAATTTAAATGAAAAGAAAGAAATTTTGACTCAAACTTATCCAAATAAGGCCATTGAGGTAGAAAATAGGTTGTCTAGTAGAGCATTCATAAACCTAGGCTAGTATACAACGAAGAAGAGAGTTGGTTATGTTTTGGCAAAAAAATATTCAGCCTATGCCTCTCCATAAGAGACAACTATCAAAAGTCCACCTACCGTACCTACTACAAAGATAAGAGCAGAAGTTAGAACAAGGTTCCTCTTCCAAAATTGAAGAGTATTCTCCTTCAGAAACCCCTATTTGAATAGATGATGAAGACTCTTTAGTCCTTATTGTAGGAGATTTTCAAGGTAAAGAAATTGACTGTGTAGTGGAACAAGCATCTAAGAATTTTTTGGATGATGAAAGCTTTGTAAAATCTCTAGCATTTACTCAATTTTTGTAGAGAAGCAATATTATCAATTTTGAGACAAAATGCAAAAAAATAAAAATAGAGCAACCTGATAGGTAGGACTCTAAAATTTAAGAAGAGGTCAAGACTAGCCTCAAAGAAGAATTTTGGAAAATAACGCTTGAGGGGGGAAGACAATTTTTGAGAGATTCAAGGGTCATGATATTACTAGAATGGGACATTGCTAATGCAATGGTTTTTGATGCAGTTAGAAAGGAAAAAGACACCCAATTCAAAAGTAAGGAGGAAATTTTGCAAGCCCATAAAGGGTTGAAATATAGTGATGATCATCAAGCTTTGGTCATATGGTCTATTCAAAAAAGAGACAAGGCCAAGATTCAAGAAATCTCAAATTTTGAGCACATAGGCAGTCTCATGGTTTATAGGGCTAAAGAAGTAGCTAGTGACAAAGTGGCCCAAATGACTAAAGAAATTGTTGATTTTGGGGTTGTGGTTGCTGCCAAGGACAAACATAAACTATCAAAATTAAATGATAAATTTGAAAAGGTGTTGGATGCCTATGAAGAAAGAGGAAGAAAGATCCACCAACTAGAAAACATAATTGCACAAATGGATAAACAATTTGGGAAAACAAAGGTAGGTAGAAAAGTTGGCCAACTCAGGATTGCTTATCCTCCTCCAATACCACCTTTCATTACCGTTACCTATTTTTGCCGCCACCAAAAAATTTGAATTTAAATGCAGCACACCCAATAGCTACTTCCCATCTTTTATATTATTTAAATTCCCCTGGCAATACGAAAAATAAACGATTAAAACTTATGGTATTTCTTATTTTCCTAAATTTGTTTCTACTTGCCCGAGACCTTTTGAGCCATCAGATCTTGTTTAGATCTATGGTGGGCCCTTTCCCACATTTTGAAATTGTACAACCTTTACGTAATGCGGGGAAGCCCCTTTGCAATGCATGGCAAGTGGGTCCATGTTCTTCTTATGGGCCACAGAAGGGAAGAGGGTTAGTCCAGCTGATGATTCTATTGGCACCTACTTTCCTACATTTTGAGCTTCGTCAGACTTTCAGACAATGCAAGTGTATGCACCCAAAAATGGTCGCCTAGACTATGGGCCCCCATTATTCAATTTATCAAATTTTTTGAATCAGTGGTTTGTAATATTTTACTAAATCAATTCAAATCAATTTCCTTGATCAAATTCGATTTATTTCATTTCTAAGATTGATCATTTTATTCCAAGTCTTATTTAATTAAAAGAAAATCTTCTCTTTTAATTAAATAAAATAAAATCCCCATTTAATTAAAAGAAAACCTCTCTTTTAATTAAACAGTTCATCCACATTTAATTAATTAAGAGAAAAACCTCTCTTTTAATTTAATTAAATATCTTCTACTTAATTAAAAAGAACTTGCTCCCTTTTAATTAAATAAAAACCCCACTTAAATATCTCTTTTGATGAAAAAAGGAAATAAAATAAATTCATTTTTATTTAATTTCTCTACACTTAAAAAAAGTGATCTAAGTGGGATTTATCTTTCCACTTTCACCTCAACCACTCCTCTTTTCTAATTGGTGGAATCTTGTCTCACATGGATCACCACTTTCTTCTCAACCACTCCTCTTTTCTCATTGGTGGAATTTTGTCTCACATGGATCAAGCTCTATTATCCCATATTGGTTGTGAGAAGCCTCTCACCTCCATAATTTCCTTTATAAGGGAGAGCCCTCTCCTCATGTTAGACACCCATGATTATGCTATCATTATGTTGCAGGTTTGAAGACCAATTTTTGAAGGAGTTTGAATACAAAAGCTTTTTGTGGAGAACTTCTATTTTCTTGTCTTTTTCTCTCTTGCACCCATCATGGGCTTTTAGCTTAGATCTTGCATTTATAGATTAGATTTTGCTTTCATAGATTAGATCTTATTTTCATGCATATTTGAAGATCATGGAGACTAGCATTCTTGCTTTTCCTCTTTGAATCTCTCATCTCATGGTGTACTTGCATGGGCACAAAAATAGGTCAAACTAAGGGCCTCCATTGCAAACCCTTGCACTCTATGAGTAGAGAGCTATGGATCAATTTGTGAGGGCTCATTTTTGAGTTTTCTTACATGTAATGATTCATAGAAGTGTGACAACATTTTAACACACAGCGAGAAAGTGCCCTGGTGACACACATCCATGTGACATCATGGAGGATATTCATGCGGGTTCAAAAAGTACTAGTTATGTGCACTGTTTGATGTGATTAAATCAATGGCTGGTGCATTCTCACATTTTAAAGATATAAGGATGTTAAGTAATGTGGGTATGTGCCCTTATGATGCATGGCACAGTGTGATGTCATGGGCCCGCTCTTCTTAGGAGAGATAAATAAATTCTGTCATGGTACTTGTCAAAACACATGGGTTTGAAAAGGTGATATTCTATTGAGTAGCAGGATCCACCATTCAATGCAAATGGATCGAGGGCTAGTGCTTCCCTACATTATGAAGATGCAAGGGTTTTAAGGAATGCGGGAAAGCGCCTTGTTGTTGCATGTCCTTGTGGGGCTAGGCTTGTTTCATATGTCACAGGGTGATGCTAGTTAGATGCCAGGTTGTGCTGAGTGGTTCATGGGCCCAAAAATTTTGAGGGGCAAGCGTAGTATGATAAGATATTTCATGATCATTGATCTCATGGAGATCAATGATCGGAACTTTCCTACAGTATGAAGATGTGAGGAAGTTAAACATTGCAGGGAAGCACCTAAAGGACAGGCGTCCTTGCAAGCTCAGGGAGATAATGCTATAGTTAGCATTGGCAGTAAAGACTGGCAGTTATTTGATATTGCGGTCAAGGAGTTGCAAGGTGGCTCAATTAGTTGGTCAACCATGTGGAGACCTTGTGAGGTGGTAGAAAAATAAAAGGCTATTGGCCCACGTGGCTCATTCTGGTTGCAGTATTCTATTGACTATTATTTTTTGTTGATTCATGAGCCAGAAATGAAGGAGATCAAATTTTCCCACGCGATCTGATCCCTATGATCAATGCCAACCACTCTTGGATGAATGCTAAACTTAGTGAACAAGGGAGAATGCTCCACCACCTTTGATCTAATCCATCTACTTGGTTAGACAATGTAATGGTGTCATTTTGTCTTCTTAGGGCCCTGTTCCAACAAAGATCAGATATCATTGCATCTAGATCTGTGCTCAGATTAGATTTTCTTCAGATCTCCATGATTTTTCTCTGTAAGACTTAATGGCAGTGGTTGTGGAGTAACTTCAGTTAGAGGATATCTCAATTATGCCTAAACTATAAAGGAAATTTTTGTAGATTTTGTAAAGGTTGACTCTTCTCTGAATTCTCTGATATTGCTCTACAATTTCATGTGTAAACTCCCTTTGCCTCTGAACTGTATGACATTCTACCTTATCTCCTTTAGCCATTGGTGTAAAGTGCAAGAACTATTTGCCTCTCATTGGTGTATTTTAGAGATCTACAATCTTGCATGACTATATCTCTTTTGGCCTATGAATGTTATATAAGTGAATCCTCTCTTTCCTTGTGTCATTCATTTGGGTTTTCTGATCTGCATGTGATTATTAGATTAAAGCAAGTCTAAATGTGTATATCTTTTGGTGTCATGATGGTTCAATAGTGCATGTATGGGTAGAGATTGTTTTGAACACTCTATTTTGGTGCATCACCCCCTAGATGAGAATAGGTAGATTTTCTTTCATGCATTCCTTCTCCCTTTTCCTCTCTAAGAGTAGTTAGGTGCACCGTGATAGTAAAGGAAGCCAGCCTTCTCTGAAGACTCAACCTTACAGTTCAAGTCCCATAGCTTGGAGGTTGTTTCCATGTTTCACAAGGTTGTCCTTAGGTAAAAAGTTTGGACGTGGGTGCAAACCTTTGTGAGGACAATTACCATCCCAATTGTGGAAGTCCCAGACACTCTACAAGAACCCCAACTCTACACAACTGAGGAGCTAGAAGATGAAAAGGCAAAAATATGGTCACTGCATGTAGAATTGGACATTAAACATAAAGATAGAATCCGAGATACAATTTTGTATCTAGTAGATAGAGTAGGTTTCCCCTATTTATTTAGAATTGTCAAAATCAGTAGAGATATGGAATGAGATAATGAATAATGAGAAAACCTTAAGGCCAATTTTGGATAAGTGGATTAATAGGGTGATCTCATCATAACCCTTTTTTATCATGTGATTGATTTTTCTAATGAACAATTTTAGAGAAATTTTGACCAGGCTACTGATCTCTTGGAATTTGATCACAAGAGAAAATTATTGCAGAGGAAGATAAATAATTGTTTCATTAAATACCTGGGTAAAACTTTTGATCTCTTTCCACATGTACTTAAAGGTATGGGTCAGATAAGAGAAAAGGAGGAATGGGCTGAAGCTTTGAATGAATTAATGAGCATCAAACTTAATATGGTTCTCAATGATAAAAAGTATATTTGGTTTTCTAGAACTATAGAGGAAGTAGTACAAGTACAATTTTTTTTGATTCTTTCAAACAAGATTTTGAAGAAATAAGGAGAATTGGAAGAAGCGTCTTAAGAAAGGAACAATAAATATTGAATTTCAATTGGCTTGATGATACACTTTTTGATAAGTGGGTAACTGATTTCTCACCAGCAATGTAGCTATTGCAAATAATAGTTGAACTAGTGAGTGTAGACAAAGCAGTGGCTACAGAAAGGGTGCAATTAGTTGATATATCAGTTCAAACAGAAGGAATAAATGAAGAACAACTAATTGCAAACATGGACATGGTAGTTCAAACTAATGACCTAGCAAAGGATCAACCAATTATAATTAATATCCAAATAGTAGAACATGACACATCAAGTGATAACCAAGTGGTCTTGCAGTTGGAAGAGCAATAGAGTAAATCGCCAAATGCAATAGATCAACAAGTAGTTGTTACAACAGAATTGGTCCCACCACGAGGAGATCAATGATAAAGACATTTTGGTGTAAACATACAAGCAAGTGCCAAAGTTTTGTCTTTTTGTGATAGTGATAGCTTTTGTCCTTTTGTAAAATCTTTGTGTTCTAAGGATAGTTTTCCTTTTCCCTCTATGCATGTAGCTTGTTGCATCTCACACTATATAAGTGAGTTCCCAAGGCTAGACGATGGTCTAGAGTCTATGTAATTTTTAGTTTTATGCTATTTTGCAATTGATCCAGTCAGTCTTTGTGTAAGACCTTGTGATGTATTCAATTTTGTAAATCTAAGAACACAAATGAACCTTGAATGAAAGTCTATCATATCTTGAGTTATTTTGACTTTATACATGTAATGTATTATTTTCAAGGAAGATAAATACAAAGGAATATTCTGCAACATCTGTGTCTTCAAATTTTGTCTTCTATTTCATGTGTCCAAAATTTTTTGAATGAATGAATAAAGTTCTTTAATTTTAATGTAGCTTGGATGGGTTGTATATATTTTCATTGATTTCTTTTAATTCGAGTTAAGAAAATGCTTTCATTGAATTGATAGGGTTTCTAGGTGTATGGGGGGGTATTCATAAGAATAAAATGTAGAGATAGTTGTTGATAATTTCAATTGTAAGACTATTGAATAGGTCAAGTTTTACTACTATGATTCTATGTAACAATGGATAAGACACTAGTCATCAATTTAGATACAAATTGTTAAATTCATGTGGTTGCACAAAGCACAAATTTAAATCAAATCAATCTTTACTTTACTGTATGAAGAATCAAACTATTGGTCATTGCTTATTTTTAATAATCTCCCTCTAAATTATAGTTAATTGTTGTAATCAAGTATTCAATATAAATCTAAGAAGAATTGTGACCATTTTCTACTATAGGGGATAGATCATAAGAAAAAAGTGCAAGTGAGTGGGTTTTGAATAAATTATTCAATCATTTCATCCCTAAGGTGCACTCACCTTGGCCCTATAGAGCTAAAGTGTAGAGAGTCCTTGTGATTCTATTGAAATTGGTATAGATCTTAAGAAAAACTTGTTGAATATGGGATCTAGCTAGTCCTTAGGCTCTTTTTTGTCTTTTGCATCCTCGTATTTGGTCATTTGCAACCTAATAGTTTTTAAGCACCAACACAAATAATCATCAAATTTTGTAAAGAGATACAAATTAAATGCCATCATTGAGCACCTAAAAAAAAAGGGATATAGTACAATCACCACTAGCTCAGCTATGGCAATATGAATACTCTATCGTGTCTAGAATTTTCATAGAAAAAAAATGTACATTAAAAATATGACAACCATTAAGAACAGTCTGTCATAGTAAAAGAAAAAATGAAGATAAGCTTAGTGCACATGCATATAGACATAAGTTAGATAAAGAACCTCACTAGAGATGTTATGTAAAACTAGTCAAGGTACACATGGCCTTCCAAGTGAGAGGAGGCACTTATAAGTGGACACCAATAATGTTGAGATAATGGGTGTTGCACACATTGCATAATATTTTTATTTTATTATTTTATTTTATTATGTAATGTTGTGCCTAGATGGACGTGCAACATGTAAAGATTCCCATGGAATATTCTTGATGAGTTGTATTGTAACATTGTGATAATATTTTATGTAATTATTTAATATTGGGGAAAAGAATTAAATGCCCAATATTAAATGTGGGGTCGGTGGGTTAGGTAGCACATGGTTTTAGCACATGGTTTATGTAATACCACTTGGTGGTTTTGTGGGACTTGCTACTATATAAGCAGCCACAAGGGTAGTTGTTGTAGAGTGAAAAAGAGAGTGACAAGGAGAAGACAAAAGGCAAGAGTCGAGCGGGACAAGGCTTGATAGGTTAGCCAAGGGAGCATTTGTGAAGGTTGAAAGCATGGCATGGGATGTGTGGATTCATGCTTGTTCACATAGTTTTCTCGGTTGTGGCTATGGCCATGAAGGCTTCCATGGTTGTATGGCAATGGTATTTTTTGCTGAATAATACATGATGATGGATGCTTTTGGAGGCTGGGTTTTTTCCCTCAATGAGGGTTACCCAGGGTATATCTTGTGCCACATTTTGTGGTTATGTTGTCTATTCTCTTGCATGTGGATTTTAATTCCATGTTTATTTTAGATCTATTATGGGTTATGTGGAAACGGTTATATTCTTTCTTGCCAAGTTTCCTTACAAATAATGCATGTGATCAAAGGATCATGGGATCTAAATAGAAAAAGAAAAAGGTAAATAAATTTTCATGGTTTCATCCTAGTCAATAGCCCTTATTTTCACTATGCCAAAATTTTGGAATTTTATTTTGAAAATACCTTGAAATTTGTTGTATTGCTAGGTTTTTTCTTTAATTATTGTCATTTTATTAGAAAACAACCCTAACCTGATATTTTTTCCTTAGCCCAGTTTGAAATCTTGCCCTAGTAGGATAATCTGATATCCTAAGGATTATGTCTTTACCCTATCATGGAGAAATTTCTTAAATCCACGTTCAATTTTGACCTTTACCTTAGGTTTTGTGTTTAAGCAAGAGATCGCATATCATTTTTATATTTTCCATCTTCCATTACAATCTTACAATCGAAGTTTTAAGAATCTATTCATAAGCCTAAATTTTCCCTCTTTTGATATTATGAAATAGAGGCTAGAAAAGGTCATAAAGGTAAGTATTAGGTCTCCTAATGTTACGATATCTCATATAATTGTAGTATCGCAAGTGTATGTTTTGTAGTTTTCAATCTTACAATCATCCCATGTCATGTCATCATAAATGTCTTATCGAAAATAACAATGATGCAATATTACAATAACTTGAAGAGTGTATATGTGTAAAGGCTAAAAAGGAAACCCTTGACCATACAAAAGTAGAAGGATTGTGAGATCATAAGAATATAAGATGTTGAGGTTATGGAGGGTTACAATCTTTCGATAAATGGAAGATCGTATAAGTGTAAAAGTTTTTGAAGAGACTTTCAAAGCTACAAAGGTAAGGGGATTGTAAGATCATAAGTAAGGAAATATTAAAGTTAAGTGATACAATGCTACAAAGTGGGACCAGGTGCATGAGCATAAAGAATTTGAAATACATGGCAATTGAATCTTCTAAAGATATGAAGAGCAGTAGATTGTAAGATTGCAAGAGCAAAAATTGAAGGTTTTTGAAGCCACAAAATACATGTGAGCATATGGTTATAAAGGATAATGTAAAGTGAATCCAAGAGTCTCTAAAGTTACAATAAAGGAAAGATAACAAATAGTGTAAGATCGAGAGTTAGAAAAAATAGTTAAAGGAAAACTTCCAAAGTCATGACAATTGTTAGTTGATTGCAATCGAGAGACCGTAAGACAAGGAAAGATAAGGCCTGATGCTACATAAAGTTGTGATTGTATGATTGTAAATTTATGAAAATGTTTGTAAACTGTTGAGCATAAGAATATAGTTATGGAGAAGACATTATAGTTGATGTTCTAATTTTATGACAAACTGTTGATTGTGATATCGTAGAAGACTCGAAAGGAATCCTCACTCACATTGATAAGGAAGTGATTGTAAGATCATAAAGGCCAAATTCTTTGCCTAAGATAATACTAAGGGATTAAATTTTAAAGTGGATCGTAAGATTGCAAGCCCTAAAATAAGAACATGAAAGCACTTTTGCCCTTTTTCTAAACTAGAAAAGTGACATAGGTTCTCGACCAATGAAGTTTGATTAAATTATAGGGAATTATGAGTTGGATAGTTATGTTGACGCTCCACTGAGGTGACAAAAAAAAAATTGAGTTTAAGGATTGTGCATGCAAAAATTAATGTATAGAGAAGGTTGATGAAGTACATACAACATAAAGACATTCTCTAGGTCAATAATAGATTACCATTTATAGAAAGAAAAGGTTTCTAATAGTTATAGAGTTTATAGTGTGAAGGATTCATAGTTTTTAGTGCTAATTACAGAGTTTCCAAATTTTAATTCATAGTCAAGATGTCTAATAAAGAAGTAGAAGAGATTCAAGTTGTTGATATGGAAGTCATAGACTTCTACTTCTAAATGAGGAAAAAATAGGCAGAGGAAACCAAATAGATTTACAGACGAATGGATAAAAAATTTTCCAGACTCATCAAATGTTATCTCTACAAATGACCATGATTTCACATATTTATATGAACTATGAAAGGATACTATTTTCTTTGGTTGTTATGGTTATGAATTGTTTAGATATTCTACAACAACATATTCGATAACATTTCTATGTGCAATCCATGGAAGAAGAATCTGGCTAAGCTTATTTTCCTAGAGGTATTTATATATGTTGATCTTGTAAAATTCCTAATAAAATCTTACAACCTAACCACTAATTATTTTCGTAGGCATGATGGGACTATTTTGTGCACATCAAATCATGCTTCATTGAATCTTTTGAGTTAGATAGCACAATGGTGAACCAATAGATTTAGAAGAACTTCAGGAGAAGTATGAGAGAAATATGAAAGCCTACACTAGAAAAAAATATGATGCAACACATCCTAATGGACCTCAAGAAGGTTGGGGATTATTCAAAGAAGGTATAAAAGATGATGCCCCTAGATAAATTCAAGAATTACTTTGTGAAGACTATGTACGGTGTCCACAAAGTAGTAGACAAAGATGGTTCTAATATGGTATATGGATCAATATACATTGTGGCCAGAGATGTACAGGATGCATATCATAGTGCACAATATGATTATTTAGATTTTATCCTAGAGAAAATCAAAGGTAATATTAAGCTAGCATGGAAAGGAGAAATGAGGAATTTTTAATTCAACCATTACTCATTACTTATGCATCTGATTTGGTATATAGAATGTTGGTTATATAAGCTTAGATTTCATTAATCAAACATTAGATGCCAATGGATAGCTACTAGTTCAATTGTGGACATGGGTATGGGATAGATTATATCATTATTTTGAATGTGTATCCTTTTTCAATAACATTAGTTTTGTAATTATGAAAATGCTAGACCCTAGTTTCTTTAGGGCCCCTGACATCTTGAAAATTTTATTGCGACTAGCCCTTATGCCTTAAAGTAAAAGGCTAGATCATAACTAGGGAGACATTTTCTTGTTCCCAACTTTTTCACTCATGAGATTATATGGTTGTCCTCAACCACCCCACATATTACCAAAATATATCCCTCCTAGATTGGCCATCATTGAATTCATGTGGCAATTATTTTTGGTAAATAAGTAATACTTAGGCCCTAAGGTGCATAAAGGCACATTTTTTTGTAGATGCTTTAGAATAGGGGATTTTTCAATTGGAAAATAATCCTTGGCCCAGATTCATTCTTTCCTCCACCACTATAATTTTTCAACTGCTCCCTATAGGATGTATAAACTAGATGGCTACATGAGGAACACCTTGAAAGAAATTAGAAATTATGTGTTGCCAAGTACAAAAGAATTACTGCATGAGGACCTAATTCCAAACATTTTAGCTAAGGGGGAAACTACTGACAAGTTAGCTAAATTTGATGATATTTTAAGGGTAGAAAAGGAGATGAAAGCAGACCCAAATTTCAAGGGTTTTTATATGGATATCCCTTATCCATAAAGAACAAGGAAGATGGTAAATGATCATGATGAGATCATGGTACAAATTCCTAAGGGAAAATTGGAGAGGAAGAACGGGTAAATCTTGATAGCCTTGAGCCAGATGTAACTTGGAAGTTGAAGAGGATGAGCCTACTAAAGCATCATGGGTTACCAAGGGTAACAAAAAGCAAAAAAGTACTCCATATACCTAAAAAGGTAAAACAAAGGACATTGTAGATCATGTCAGGAAGAGATCAATATTTTATTGATCTGAGGTAGAATTACAAATAATATAGGGTAAATGCAATAGAAAAGTCTCTAACTGAGCTAGAATTGGTAGTAGCAAGATTAGATGACAGGATCATCCAAGCTTAGCAATTTATAGAGGATGATGAACTCATCAAATCTATTGAGTTTAAAAGCTTCCTCTACAAAGTAAAGCAGAGTGAATTGGTCTTGAAACTTAAACTAGGAGAATCTGATAAAAAGAAGCAAGAATTTTTTGATAAGCTCCATTCCTATGACCCAATGAGGTGATGACTCCTGCAGAGGCTAGAGACCTAGTATAAAGAATTGGTATGCTTCTAGTGCTTGACTAGGATCGAAAATAAGGTTTCATGCTTCACTAGATAAGAACACAAGAAATGCTACATCTTATGAAGCATATGGAGCTAATGGACTTCAAAGGGGATCAAGATTCAATATTGATTCCAAGTCTCTAGCGGTATGGAGCATGGCTCCTACAATAAACAAACCTAAGTGTTAGGATTAAGCATAGATAGAAATATCAATTACATGCAAATATAAACAATATCAGGAAATAATAAATTGCATAGAAGAGAACACAAGACACCAAGATTTAATGTGGTTCACCCAAACCCTAGGCTATGTCCACCCAACAGAAAGTCCAATATTATTATGATCTAGTAACTACAAGTTGATTACAATATGTAATCCCTTACAGCTCAATACCACTGCAAGAAGTAATTTTTTGCATCACACATAATAAAAGATACCTAACCCTAAGCCATTTTATACAAGTATTTTTCCATTTTAGGGTTACAATATGCCAGCTATACATTAACCACAACCCAAAAAAAATTAAGTATGTACAATACTTCCCTGATTAGTCACCACAAACTAATAATCTCCCACTTGGGGACTAATTCGGCTCCACGCTAAATAACAATCTACCACTTGGAGATTGATCTTGTAGCAATATCACTACCACATGGGGCTCCCACTACATCAAACCACTCTAGAATTAGTTATTTTATTATGTTTATCCTAGAAGACCAACCAAAGCTGAAGTGGATTCCAGCTTCTCCCTTGTCACTACCTTTGTAATCATATCCACTAGATTTTCATTTATATGTATCTTTTCTAACTTTAACTATCCATCATCCAAAATTGACCAAATAAAATGGTACCATAACTATGTTTTGTCTTTGAATGTAGAGTAGAATTCTTCACAAGATGAATGGCACTCTGACTATCTATAAACAAATAATTATCCCTCTAAGGCTATCCCAATTCTTCTAGCAATAATTGAAGCCATATCATCTCCTTGGTGTCCTTTGTAGTAGCAACATACTCTACCTCTATAGTGGGTAAAACATTAACCTTCTACAATCGAGAAAACCATCTCACTGTTGTCCCACCAATAGTAAATACATAACCTACAGTACTCTATTTGATATCAATATCCCCTGCCAAATCTAAGTCAGCATATCTCTATAAATCATTAGTAGAAACCCCAAAATGAAGATGCTTACTAGATGTTCCTCTCAAATATCTAAGAATATATTTTATTATATTCCAATGCTTAATTTTTGGATGACTCGTATACCTACTAACCACTCCCACTACATGGGCAATATATTGCCTTGTACATACCATAGTATATGTCAAGCTTACTATAGTTGAAGCATAAAGTACCTTAGACACCTTATTATCCTCTTCTTGTGTCTTGGGACACATCTCCTTAGTCAACCTCAAATGACCAGGTAAAGGTGTGCTAATAGCTTTAATATTCTCCATAAATAAATATTACAACACCTTCACAATATAATCAACATGAGATAATGTCAATTTCCTATTCTTTCTATTTCTACAAATCTTTATACCAAGGATTTGTTTTGCTGCCCCAAAATCCTTCATAGCAAATGAATGTGCTAATTTTTCATGTCCCCTTTTCAAATAATTAAAAAATAATAATCTTTGCTAAGGCAGGCAGGCCCAAGAAAGTGAAGTTTCGGAAAAAGGGGGTTAATCTTTGGAAACCGTTGGACTAATAAATAAAAATTATTCTTAAAATATGTTTCATTAACCTCTCTTGGACGTGAGTTACAGTTATGCCCTCTTTTAAGGGTTTTTGGAGGCATTTTGGGCTCATTCCAGAACTTGATTTTTGGCTCATTCTTTGTTATTCTTCAGAGGCTGCCAAACCTGTGGAGAAGGAGACCCAAGAACGGGAGTTTGCAGGTTTCCAGGGAGACCCAAGAACGAGAGTTTGCAGGTTTCCAGGAAGGCTAAGGATGGGATTTTGAAGCCATTCCATGTGCATGCTCATACAGAGTTTGCCTTTGTGCTAAACAGTGCGGATTTGTGAGTTTCCGGGTGTATTTTTGTAAGAGTTTGGTGTTTCCGGTTGAGTATTTCATATCAGTTTTGGTTGCTGCTGTATTTTATACTTTAAGATATTAAAATAGATCTGAATATATATATTGGGACGTGATTAAACTTCTGGGATAGATTATTAGTGTTCTTGTGGTGTTTCCGGGCATATTTTGTGCTATTTCGGGAGCCCGATGAGCATAGTTTTGGTCCTACATTTTTGAGCTGTTGTGTAAAGGCTATATGGATCTGGAAATGTCAATTTGTAGTCTGTTATGCTGCTGAAAGTTCTGTAAAAATTCCCATTTTCAGATTCATTAATAATTTGTGAAGTTGTGAAGCTTTTAGCACTATTTTCAGCATACCCGATTTGGGGTTTCTTGAGGAATTTGGTGGATCTTTGTGATAGCAGTTGTTTGATTTTGAAAATTTGATTAGAGGTGTGAAATACCATATCAAATAAAAAAAGGGGACATTTCATAATTGTTCTTTTAACCCCTTAATGTGATCCATGTTAGACCACTACTACATCTAAGACCATTTTTTGACCAAACTTCGACCAACTTCAACCAACTCATTGGTCAGAAATTTTTTGGTCAAAATTTTGACCAATACTTTGGTCGAAATTCTTCCATAGCCATGGTGCAAGTTCTGCCTAGAATTGGTCAAAATTTTGACCAATGTAGGTATAAATTTTGACCAATAAAGGTAGAAATTTTGACCATTGAAGGTAGAAAATGTTGACCAAGAAAGGTAGAAATTTTGACCATTAAAGGTAGAAAATGTTGACTAGAAAGGTAGAAATTTTGACCATTGAAGGTAGAAAATGTTGACCAGGAAAGGTAGAAATTTTGACCATTTAAGGTAGAAAATGTTGACCAGGAAAGGTAGAAATTTTGACCATTTAAGGTAGAAAATGTTGACCAGGAAAGGTAGAAATTTTGACCATTTAAGGTAGAAAATGTTGACCAAGAAAGGTAGAGATTTTGACCAATGAAGATCAAAAATTTTGACCATTGAAGGTGGAAATTTCAACCAATGAAGGTCAAAAATTTTGACCAATAAAGGTAGAAATTTCTACCAACGCCTGGGTGTAAATTTTCTTCAAGCATTCTATAAAAAAGTTCACATGGCTTGCATATGATATGACATTTTGCATGCATCCTACACTCTCTCATTTGCCTGATGATGGATTATGGAGAGTGATATGAAATGATGACGCTAAAAAACACACAATCAAATCCAAAATGAACTTGCATTACAAATGGATTGTGGAAATCTAATATTGTTGATTTTGCATGCATGTCTACCAGGATAATCACAACTTAAACATATATATATGTTTAAGTTGTGATTATCCTGGTAGACATGCATGCAAAATCAACAATATCAGATTTCCACAATCCATTTGTAATGCAAGTTCATTTTGGATTTGATTGTGTGGTTTTTAGTGTCATCATTTCAGATCACTCTCTGTAATCCATCATCAACCAGATGAGAGAGTGCAAGATGCATGCAAAGTGTCATATCGTACGCAAGGCATGTGAACTGTTTTATAGAATGCCTAAAAAATATCGACAATAACTAATCAAACTATCATAAAAACTGATAGTAACTAATATGCTTTTTCATTAATATGCCCGATACAATAAGAAAACTTGGCAACTATGCACAACAAGTTATACGCTAAAAGGAAATCATTTAGGAGATACAAAATTTGAACAACCATATGTTAAGATTCTACAATTTGCATATCTAGTCCAAATCATTTGATTGCTTGATGCTGCTAAAGCTTTTGTTCTTTTCATATCCTCTTCAATTTGAGATCATCTTGTAGCATGCCTAATAGCATCAGCAGCCTCCAAAATATCATTTTTTGAGTGTTGGAAAATTCTCAAGGCACCCTCTGTCTTTTCCTTTAGAGAAACTTTAGCAACTTTATATTAATCTCATCAAGTAGAATTAATGAAACAAAGGAATGTGGCATTTTTTTGGAGGCTACACACTATGGCAAGAGAAAATATTCTTGCAACATGGTGCAGGATAGTCATGTGAACATAAGCAATACAAGTAGGATGAATTCTTGTAGTTCCATTCCTATAGAAGTTTAATTACCTGAAGGTTGCATTAAGAAACATGGTGAAGACCAAGATAAAAGAAATATGTGGATGATTTTATCAAGGTATGCATGTAGCTGGATAGCCACAACACATCATCTTTTTCTTTAAAAAAACATGATCTGGGACTTTGTTACAAGAAATACAAGAGAATTTCTACATGCTTTTGAAGAAGCCGAGGTGTGGTAGAATACAGGTGGCTATGAGCAAGGTGTTAAGATCCCTTAAACAAGCTGCCCAAGAACACCAAAATTTATTGATTTCCAAATTTTAACAGTCGTCCAAATAGCGAGGTTCAAGAAGATGGTCACCCACAATCTTTTAAGCTCGGATGGATATGTATTGATATTGTTCATGCTCACTATTTAGTACAGAAATTCTTTCTTGCTTCTAGTTTAACATAATAAATATGATATGATTGTGCACTTTGTTTTAACACTTAAATAGTTAGCGAAACTACCATGATAAGTGCTAGCCACTTAATGTGATGCATGATTGACAAACTACAATGGATGGTTCATTGAAAAGTTCATTGCTTACAGATTTTCATTAATGACAGACATGACTAGAATTATTCTGAGTATAAATAAAATCCAAAATAAAAAGAACTAGAGAAAGCAAGCATCGCCACAAGAGCTTACACAGATATACTGAGCAAAAATTTATGTATGGGTGAGAACTCTAGCAAAAGGTGATCTACGACTTAGATCCCAATTCCAATGGTAATTTATAGGTCTATCCTTCTAGGGTTTACTATAAGCTTAAATCACACTCTGACAGCCCCTACAACCTCTACAATGGCCTCACAAGCTCAATCCCCTATGACTTGTTCAGACAGTCAATTCTGGAACTCACTAAAATTCAAAAATAGCTACTCTAGGTCCCATTATGTGCTCTCAGATTGCCTAGCATTCCCAACTTGGGTGTAAAATTACAAAAATGAAAAAAAGTTGAAGTCATATGAACTGAGAGAAAACAAAGAGAAATGAGATGCCATGGGTTGTTTAGGTTGCTTAAACAAATACTATAAAAACAAAACAATCAATCATCTGCACTGTTCTCAAACTCCAAATCTTAATTAGCTTTCCTTGATGCAAAAATTCATCCTAACTACTAAATTCAAAATTTCTGACCTTATCTGTAGCCAAATTCAATCCTGCAAAATTCCAAGAATGCCATCCTCCTGATACAAGTGATACCTAATTCCAATATTGACAACAAAAGATGACAATCTACATTAGAGAAATCTATACATAGGATAATCTACAAATTCAATGTCATTTCTTGGAGCTTTGCTTATATAGGATAATGTTTATATAAGACCAATGCATTCATTACACAAATCATGCTTCAAAACCATAAGAAAGTAAAGATTCAATGATGCAAACTTACTCTTTGTCTCCTAGTTTGATTTCACTACCACCATATTTAGGTAGAAGAACATGATCACCTTGCTTCAAGCTAATAGGAATGGTTTTGCCTTTTTTACTGTGAGCCCCTGGTCTAACTGCTACAACCCTTTTCCTAAATGAACCAAACCTTGAGCAATGCGGACCTGCAATATATCTATTTATGTCAGACTTCCTGAATTAAGATTTGTTAGACATTGTTGGAAAAATTCAAGATATGACAAGTTACTGAGAGGGGAGGGGTGAATCAGTAACTTCTAAAATTTCAAACGATAAAACTGTATACTGATATATTCACCATTCATCCAAGTAACCTACTGTAAGCATGAAACAAAATCATTTGCAACACTTGAACACACAGATTTGGTGACCCAGAAACCTTCCAAATAGAAAGTAAAACTGGGGTGGGGATGAAACCCACAAGCTTCATTACTGCAGTATGAAGTTGGCCAGTTAAGGCTTACAATGACCACTTCTGGTGATCTGCCCTGTTAGGAGCACAAAGGATTGCTAGATCCACCTTGTTAGAGGATTTCCAAACATACAATAAAGTATGCACTCTGTTAGGAGATTTACAAAAGACTGTTAAGTCTACCTTGTTAAAGGATTTACTAAAACTGATTCACCTGTTAGAATGAAACAGTGGATCTGATTACAACTGATTGCTGATAAGATCTGCTATGCTCTGATTCACCTTGATGTGATAGATAAAACTTTTCTGCTCCAAAACTCGACCTGCTGAATATCTTCACAATTCAGCCCACATACTTTCGCACGCATGTATTTCTTTCGCACTTTCACACTTTTACACTTTCACATTTCCATTCATTACCATTGCCATAACAACTATATTTGAATGATACAATACATTGCATATATATACCATCCATATAAACAATACATGCAAGGTCGGCTAAACAATAAGTGCAAATCTCTATACAAAGTCGGCCCAAGGTAAAAACTCGGGTTCACTAAACTGACTCGGTGTCCTTCTGATACTCGGCATCCACTGTGTTACTCGACATCATCATGCACTCGGTAGAAGTGAAGGCATGGTCCATACTAAACACTTCGAGTAGTTCTGAACTCGGTAACCACTGGAGACTCGGTAGAAGAGATGTCACTCGGTGAATACTTCTATCTGAACTGTAGCTCGGTGATCAAAGGAAACACTTGATAGAACCTTGTGACTCGGTGATAGTTAGTTTCCTTGATGTCTGTCTGAGCTCGGTAAAAATTAATTTCCTTGATAACCTTAGGAGCTCGGTTATCATGAAGTTCTCGGTTACATCTTAGTACATCTTCACTCGGTCAAAAATGATTCCTTTCTTTACCTTGAATACTCGGTAAACACTGGCTGCTTTGTTCACCTTGATCACTCGGTAAACACTGACTTCTTTGTTCACCTTGATTACTCGGTAAACACTGACTTCTTTTTTCACCTTAATTACTCGATAAACACTGACTTCTTTGTTCACCTTAATTACTCGGTAAACACTGACTTCTTTGTTCACCTTAATTACTCGGTAAACACTGACTTCTTTGTTCACCTTGATTACTCGGTAAACACTGAGAACTAGGTAAAGCTTGGCTTCCGGTGAGAGCTTGGTAAGCATTTAGAATCCAATAAGTGTTGTAACTAATGACAAAAATGTATCATAATGCCAACATGTTAAACTTAGAAAATAAAATTGCAACATCAACATTAATAATTGGCAATATGGCATACATAGAATAGAAGGTTGGGATCTTTGTAATAATAGCTCGATAGATTTCGTAGCATGCCAGCTATTTGGGCATTATTTGTTCTAGCACCAATTAATCCTAGAAAGATTACAAAGAAATATTATAACAAATACCACTCACCATAGCAACTTCTGAATCGGTATCATGACTAAGCCTACTCAAAGTATCCATCACATTGACCTAATATAGATGTTTACATGTCATATTTCAACAATAAACTTCTATCACATAAATAATCAAGCAAATTAAGGGGCCAAGAATTAAGTATTTCAGAAAACAGAAGGACAAAACAATGAACATTACTTTTGGATTTGATATTGACAATAGGCCTAGAGCTAATGGGGCTACTCTTCTAATATTCTACTCTCCATACTGTAGGAGATGCTCCAAAGAATGAATGGCCATTTCAAGTCCTAGTTCTTCAACCATTGCAACTAATACAATTCCAATTACAGCTGGTGCCTGATGACTTTCACCCTTCTCAAGGTGTTCTGCGCAGTCCTAAAAGACTTTGTACCTGATGGGAGAAAAATAGTTTACAAGATAATTAAAATTTAAACCTAAATGATAGAAATATGGGTATACTGCATACAGTATTTTATTTTGCCAAGTTCAAGCTGATCAACAAGCACCTTAAGAACATTGCCCATGCCAGCATATGCAGAAGACTCCAACGTGACTTGACAATATTTTGAGATCTTCTCATTGAATGTTTTTGCCACTTCCAAAGTTGCATCCACGTTTTCCTATTTATTTTAACAATGGAAGATTAAATTTTATAAAGCAGAAAAAATAATCATGTAAAACACTGCACATCTAATGACTCAGATATTTAATTTAAAAGCTATCAAAATAAGAAAACCTATCAAAAAAATAATGCGCCATCATTGAAACCATGCCATATGTATTTTTTATATATGCACTAAAATGTCATTGACTGGCAATTTTCTTCATTCAGGCCTAAAATACCAATTCCAACTATTCTTAGTTCTCTAAGTTTCTTTCACTCTAAAGTTAAAAGTAAGACTATGCAACAAAGGTAGTTTAAAACTATAATAATGGAACCCCATTGGAAATGATCTTTGCATTTATGGGGGACGCTTGACTACGGGTTGTTGAATATCAGAGAGAAATTATCACATATCCTTGTACATTACTATTTTATATGGCCATTTTGTGTGTTATACTTCATTTCATAATCTAAAATATATGCATGTTAAAAACCTTTAAACATTTTCCAAGATATGATCATTTATAGGCCACGGTCTCCTAGATAAATATTTGATCTCATACAATAACTATGAAAGTTAAATAGTTCATGCCCTTTACCCTGCTGCTAGAGTAAGCCTTGCATAATTTTAAATTCTTGTGAAGAAAAAATCAGTTTCCCTTTATTGATTCCCCATTCAAACATGGTGTAGTTTCCCTTAACTGATCCCCATTTGAAGGCAGTATAGTCCATATTATTTACTTTTACGTGTGATTCTCAGATACCATAGGTGTATTGTATTGTCCATGAATGCTTCTTTACTTGACTAACCAGTGTATCATCTCATGACCTGTGTGAAATTGAGCTAAGAAAAGATAGGAAGACTTGTGCATTGAGTTCACACTCCAGTAGACTACATCTATGCTGAGTTTTTTCTTTTCTCTTCTAATATATGTAATACAGCCCAGCTATTCTATCTAGAAGAAACATAATAGCAATACAAATTTGTAATAGAAAAGAGTCTTATAAATATTACAATGACAAATTTTATTCTTTTCTCTTGATCCTGGTAAAAACATTAAACTTTCATCCAAAGTTATTTATGCTACATAACATGACCCACATCTGCAGATAGACATGTAGTTGGCATAATAAAAACTATTCCTACATAATTCAAATATATTTAAAAATATGTTACAAGCACATACAATCATAGGTACAATGAAAAGAGGGTACAACAACATGTGAAGAGACAGCAAAAGTACAGTCTCGAGGGGACTGAAATAAAGACTGTCCAAGCAAACAGAGACATAGTTGAAACAGCTATGGTGACTGCCCCAAGGGCAGAAGTTAAGATTTTTAATAAATATTTGAGTGTTTTGCATGTAGGTAACAAGAAGAGAGGGCATTTTACTCTAGAAGATTTCATTCCTAAGCAGCATATGCAGAAATATGGAGTAAAAGAGACCATCCATGCGAGACAATGTTCTTGGGACAAGAACAACTTTCAAGGTAGTGAATTTAATGCAGGGGCATCATATGCTCTTCTTAGACACATTGGATATCCAAGTCATCAAAGAGATTATGGAGCATCTCATGATATCAATTGGCCAATTCTACAGCCAATCATGGCTTTTGAAAGCATGAAAGGATATGGTTTTGTATGATGTATTGGTTGATTCCAATGTTGAAGAATTGTAATTGATCCTTGGAATGGGATCTAGTGGTTTTTTAAGGTAGAGAAGTCATTAGTTAGGGTCTAGTATTATGTCATAACAACCTCAAGTCATTTCATAAGTTAAAACAGCCAATAAGTCCCTTTAGATATAGTTTTTCGCTTTTCAAAATTCAAATTTTGTATGTAACGGCTATAAGAGCCATTTTGGAGGGAAACCTTCAAATTTGAATTTTATAAAGGGATAGGTAGTGAAACAAATTGGAGTCAATTAGGGAGGTTGAGAACTAACTCGTGAACATGTGTGTGTGTGTGTGTGTGTGTGTGTGTGTGTGTGTGTGTGTGTGTGTGTGTGTGTGTGTGTGTGTGTGTGTGTGTGTGTGTGTGTGTGTGTGTGTGTGTGTGTGTTGGTACGGCCTGTACCTTAATATAGTACAGACTGTCATAGAATTTGCAATAAAAAGTGCTTTATTTCAAGAGTAAATTGAAGTTTTCTTTGTTTTGGGAGTATTCTTTCATGTTGGAATGATTGGTAACATCTTGGTAGACATGTTTTAAGATTCCTTACTTTGTTCTACTTTAATATTTGAAGTTTTGTTCATCAAAAACCTATACTGTTGGCTGTAGCAGGCTATTTTAAAGCAATTTTGAAGTTTTTTTCCAATAAAACATGCGCATTCCATGAAATGTTCACTGTTTCTTCATGGAATGATGTTTATCTGACATGTAAAATGATTTCTAACTCTGTGATGAACAACTAATTTGAAGATTTGGTGGCCACCAAGCAAATACTTGTGAAAAGAAAGTGTAAATTGAAGGGTACAGACCTACAGCCAAGGATTCACCTTAATGAGGGTAGTGTTTAAGTTTTGAATCATGTTCACAATGTTGAAACATTGATTTTTACACCTTTAATTGGTCCAAGAAGTTTGGCATGTGGGAGATCTAGCAAGCCCTAGATAAAAGGGTTTCAAGAGGGCAAATTAGGGCTTTTGGGGTTAGAAAGCTCTTAGACTGAAATTGGTTGGGGAATCCTCTAATTGGGGACATTTTATGAGCCTCTACAAAGTTTGGAGTCAAGACATTAAGTATTCCTATTGGTTGCTTTATAATTGCATTACTCTTACATTGTTGAAAATAGGGGAAACATGAAAATTTCAATGATATTTTCCAAAGGAAGTGTGTCTCAGTTTTACATATATTTTTTATAAGGATAAAGGGTATCTAAAACATCCATTTATTCAAGGAGTCTTTTGGGAAAAACAAAAGTTATTCACCTATTTGTCTTGCTGCTGTCATAGAATTGAAAAGTTGCATTGACAATATTTGGGTGCATTGTGCATTTTTTCTTAAAAGGTGTTGAAACTCAAAGGTGATTCTTGGTACATGTTATATAGACCAAAAAAAACCTATTGAAGCTTTAAAATCTCCTGGAGTTGACCATTTGCAAGATTTAACCATCAAGACCTAGAAGGGTCACTTGGCACATTGCTACAATCTTGCTCATTTTGGGTTATTTCTTGGTTCACCACTCTATCCTCTGCATCAATTAGGCACTCCAAAACATAAAGGCACTCCAAGAATTTAGTCTTCTAACAACTTAAAACAAGACCATATCTATTAGTTCCCACTTTCCATACACTAAATATTTAATGTGCATGCAAATTGAATCAGAATACTACAACTTGAAATAAGGCTAATAAAAAAGGTCTACCAAGTTCATAGCATGTAAAAATGTAAATGCAAAATACCTGATCGGCATATTATAAGGGATGTTGAGCTCTTCTTTTAACCAATTGACAACTAACTGCAAACATGAGATAGAGATCAAGAGGTCAAAAACACAACCAAAATGAAGCTTGGCATGCTCAAGAAAAGATTGAAATTCAGTTATTCATTGAAAATAGCAAACAATAGTCCAACCTTTGAAAAAATTGGGGCTACATAAAGCCTTGAATAATGTTTACTAACAGATGCAATTCATTTGCTAACATTCCATTGACTCAATCTAACAATTGCAATGCAAAACATAATATCAAAAACCCATAGTTACACTGCCCTGAGAGACAGGTGACAGGAGAATGGGGGACAAGTTTCCAAGACAAGAGGACTAAGGGGTCTTCATTTGGGGACAATAGGGGTGGTGGTGGGGACAAGGTTGTGTATACTATACATATGGCACTTAAAATGCTAGTTATGACAAGATGTATTGCAGCATAAGATATAGAGATGTAAAAGAGTAAATACTTGAAGATTGCATTAAATCCAGGGTTCACTTGATAATCATACTACTAAATAATATCTCCAGTCAACATGGAAAGTTTGGGGGTGGGGTGGGGAAGTGTTTTAAACCACTCTTAATTAATTTTCCTTCCTTCAAACTTTAGAACTCCTTCAACGGGCCCTTGAAACCTAAAAACATTTAGTAGACCCAACTATCTCTCTCAATGATGATAAAATTTTATTGAAGGAATATTCTTGAAGAACTAAAATGATAGTTGGTTGTTGACTGAGAATAGGCCCTAGATAGACACTAGTCATATTAAAAGTAATTTACTTTGGGATTGAAGATGTTTTGTGATCAAATGCATATGGGGGGATCAGTTATGAAGTTTTTATGCAATTTTTTTTTTTGGTGATATGGTTAGAGGTCCTGTTGAATAGGCCCTAGATTAGTGACCCCAAAACCAAGGGTTTGGTGGAAAATGTGTTGTGTAAAGGGTAGAACCTTAAAATCTTGAAAATCTATTGTTTCTCAACCCCTAGAAGGACAGTTTCACCCTTTGGAATCATAGGGTTGAGTGGAGTTGTGGGTTGCTATGTAAAATTGGAGAATTAGGCCTAGTGTGGATAGGCTAGGGGTATCAAATATTGGGTATGGTCCAAAAGAGTTGATATTGAAACTTAGGGACGATGTATAGATCCCAAAAGGGTATCTTAATTAGGTTTTAATTTCCCTATTTGTTTGGGAACTATTGGAGAGAAATCCAAATTAGCGACTGGTGAGGGCTACTAGCTTTAAGGCTAGATATGAATGTTGGGTAAGAGATTAGTTGTAAAAAATGAATGCATGGATGGAACATCATGGAAATGCCATGAGGATATGATTCACAAAGTAAGAATGAAGGTTGAAGCCTTGGAAGAAGTTATGGTGTTTTGGAAACTCTAAGTGCACTTGGGGTAGCCTGGAAGGTAAGTCCTTGAGGGGACATTGGAGTAAAGAGTTGTTGCTAAATGAATGGATTTGCTATCTGATATGAAGAAGATGGATACCACACACCACCTTTGCATCATAGACTAATAGTGCATTGCACTTGTTATGGTGCTTAGGAATGTAGTTTCTTCATGTGATGCACTGGTCTTGGGGATCAATCTCAGTTGGGTGTCAATGTTTGGATTTCTCAACAAGAAGTAATGGAACTAGTTGAGATTCATTGGAGTGACCTTGGAAGATATAAGGATGAAAGTTTTAGACATTTAGGTGTTATTCACCATTTGACTAGTCACTTTGTGTCCCTGTTTCATCTAGAGATTGATTGGTACAAGATTCTCAATAAGGATTGGAGCATTGATCAAATTGGTACACTTGAGTCATTGCTTGGCAATCCTTGGTGAAGGAAGGCTCATTCCTTTAATTGTGAACTTATTGGTTGGTTGCATACCAGCCACACAACTCTGTAGTTTTCCCTAATACTAGAGAGTTGGCAAGTTCTTCTTGGCCAAGGTGGGGAGAGTTCATAGTCTCAGACTCGTGCAGGCTTCTTCGAGCCACTTCTGAGGCAATCTAGACTAAGGCATTACTCAAAATTCATGCTAAGACTATAGGCCACTCCTATGCTTCAAATAGAGTGTTGAAATTGGTGATATCAGAATGTATTTTACAAATTCATGTTATGGGCAGTAGTAGTCATGGATCATTTTAGACCTACCACATGCGAAGTGTCCATTTTATGTTACTTTGAGCTTCACTTGGTTTCAAGAATAATATAATATTCTCTACTTAACAAGGCCAACCACATGAAGGTGGAAGCTCATATGGCCTCACCCACCTCCCCCTAACATCAATCTAAAGTACCCATTATCATTTAATTACATACTTCATTCATTCATTCATCCATTTATGAACTATAACATTCAATCAATACAATCACATAACATTCATTAATATGATATAAAATTCATTAATACACAATACTAATCAAGACTTCATTAAGACATAACAATATTCATTAACATAAAATAAAAATCAGTATTAATACTCATCATTCATACATAATTACTTAAAACAAAGTTCTTTCATTATCCAACAAGGTTTATCAAAGAAGATTTTTAAAACATCATTCCTTCTTTTTGTTTTTCTGAGCTCTCTTAAGAAAAGTGCTCATAGGAGCATCCATATCTACATCATTCTCCTCCTCTTCTGGCACATGTAATGTCAAATTACAATGGCTCCTTCTCTTTGGAGGAGCAGGAGGCTACTACACTAAAGGGGGCTTTGTTGCAAGAACAAGTGAATGGGATAAATTGGCATACTCTTTTTCTTTTTTTAACTGTTACCAGTCTATAATTAAGTACTAGTACAACATAACATGCATTTTTCTTACCTAACAATGCCACATCATGTACATTAACATTTTGATCTACCGCCATGTCAACATGTTGAACACTTGGAACATGTTCCACTCGGTTGGCATGATGTTCAACATGCTCTGAAATATTCAAAAAAAGGATACACGTCAAATTGCAATTGAAGATGTTAAATTGTATTCATAATTGAATAATTAATTTCCAACAGAAAATTAATACCTCCACCACTATAATGCACATTACGGCCTTCATCACGAGTAGGTTTTGTGGTAGGATATGAAGGCTGCAATAAAATGTTATGCACATTGTTATATAGTCAATTTACGTTCAAAACTAATACCAAAAAAGAAAAGGATCAACTATTCAATTTCATTTACTTTTCATCTAACCAATTTACCTATGAGATATCATTTGGTGAATTGGATTCTTGGGCAAGGCTTACAGATTCTTTACGCAGGCATGCAGCCACGACTTTATAGCCTTCCTTCAAGGCAAGTTTTCTATCTTCATCTGTGACCTCCACATTGAATTCTGTGCCCTATATTTTTTGCTTAATATCATCAATTTTGTATGTATGGTTTCACTAAACAAAATTGTTTGCAACATTATATTAAAAAAAATTATTTCATATCATTGCTCCTACTTACAAGTCAAGACTAGAGATTCATATAGTCACCAGAGCCAAGTTTGTGTTGGCCACACTTTTCTAGTCTCGCTTTTTTAGCCACGGATGTGTCCTACAATCTATGAATAATTTCAAACATCTTAGATTATAAATTTACAAATATGAATAATTAGTGCATGATTACAATGTAGTTAATACTATCATGACATACCTCTTTTTGCCTTGTGTTGATTCATTATCTCTATCTTCACATAGCCTTTTCTCCTTTGCATCTTCTACTATTTCATTCCACTCCATTGGTGGAATCATAGGAGGATGATCATACTTTGGGTTATCCTTAAGAGCCCTTCTATATTGATCCCTCACAGTCTTTATATGCCTTGCTGCTCTTTTGAGAAGTAGGCCATTGTCAAAAATGTTTTTTCCAAATTTCTCGTCAAAAGATGCAATGAGCTGATTTTTTAATTCCACGGCTTGTAAATTCCACCTTTTTAAAAACAAATAGATTGTTAGATCAATAACTTTAATATATTACAATAAATGGAAGAAAAGAAAAATTATGTAGCAATGATATGAAACTACGTACCTTTTATGTATGGTGGGTCCAAATAGTCTCAATGTCATATGAAAAAGATGTTCAAAGAAAACATTATTACCTACAAAAACATAAAGGATTTATCAGTCCAAAATGAGTAATATAAAAATAAATTAAATTTACACTTTAAATAAAAACAATTTTAAAGCACTTGGAAGCTTTCGTTCTTTTAATGAAAACATAGTTTTCTTATTCAGCAATAATGTCGCTTCATATGAACTAGTACTAATCACGTGAACTAATCTGAGAAATCGATCAGCTTTAGCAGTACTGCTCTCTGTTGGTCCATCAACTGAAACATTGTGACAATTACAGCACACACCAAATGAATTACAGCATACTTATGGATATAATCAAATTGAAGAAATTGACTAGCAAAAATGTTTTTTCCTCGCATTCCATTAAGGATTTAATTTAGGATTTTCTTTCCATTTATCTTATTAATAAGATCACATTTTTGGAAAATCATTCATTCTAGACAATGAACCTTCATTTTGCGAATATATTTGTAAAGTAATCTTTGTAGGCAGCAAAGCAGTTAGAGTTTCTAGTGGGTAGAAATAAGAGATAGCCTAACACCTCTTCTTTGGAAGAAGCAATGGCAGTTGCACAACACCATGATGCAATTGCTGGTACTTCAGAACACCATGTGGCCAATAGCTAGTACATTGTCCAAAACATGATGTCTGATATTAAACTAGATGGTGTGGGATCTGTTTCCATGAAGCGGTTGTGGTGCAGGACACCTAACCAATGAGGCAGGGGAACAAGTATCTATGAGGCAAGAGAACAAGTACCTATGATGTAGGACACCTTGCCACTCCATGAAAGGGAGAATTCAAGTAGTTAGGGTGTTGGAATAAAGGTTTGGTCCATACTTTACTAGGTGGCCCATGTTTTGCAATAAAGGCTCATGTATGTAAGGTCCATTAGCACTTTGGTGTGTTTATAAACCAAGTGGCTCAATGGGACCAAGAGGCCTTAGAATAGGGTGTTTGAGTCAATATAGGCCAATTTTATGGTTTTTGAACTTGTTGAGTTCAGTAGGTAGTCAAATTTGCAAAAATGAAAAAAGTTGCTAACAACTTTTAAAAATGTTGCTCGGTATTGTTTAAAAGTTGTTATTGTTTGTTTTAAGTTGGGGAACAGCTACTTGGTTGTTCCAATGGTCCTATAGTCCTCTATATATATCATGTGTGATCTCAGAATGTGAGGGAGATCAAGTTGTAGTCGATGCTTGGAGAAAACAAATAAAAAACCTCTAATTTACTGGTAATTTTATTGTTACAGTGGGTTGTACGGTTTTTTACGGTACTATTATGATTTCTAAGTGTGTGGATTAGTTGTAGGGGTGTGTTCATAATTTTTTTGGCTTTGATTTGACATAAATTGGAGTTGGGGTTTGCAAGTTATCAGCATTTTAGTAACAAGGGGGTCTGAACAACCCTATTTTCTATGGCCTTGTACAAATGCAACCCTAACTTGCAAATCCATTAGTGGCAACCTCTAAAACTGAGGGATATGCAAGTTAAGGGACCTAGGAACATGATTCCAGGAGTTGGAGGTGTGGTGAGAAGGGAAAGTATTTTTCCTAGCTGGCCCTACGTCAAGAAAGACCATGTGCTTGACTAGTTTTTGCAAGTAGAACGGTGACAATCATATTGGGAAGCACTATTGACCAGTGCAAGTGCTGAATCTAGTTGAAAATTGATGTGTTAAGGATTTCCATAAGTAATTGGGGTCTTGGTAACCCACCTTGTCCATTCTTCCTTGAAGCCCTAGCCTAACTTGATCAACTAGGCCTAGGTACCAAGAAGCAGTTTGGGGGTGCTGGAGCAATATTTGCATAAGAAAATTTTGGATCCTTAGTAAGTGCCTAAAGAGGTGGTTAGAGTGGTGGAGAAGTCCCTATGCCATTGAGGGATAGTTGGTAAAAATACAAGAAATCAGATTGGAAAGGCTACAAGGATTGTAGGCCTAGAAATGAAAAGGTGTGTTGTGGGTTTGGTGGATTCCAAACTAACAGTGGATTGTGGTTGGATTGTATGTCCTATTTGTTGTCACCATTTCTTGTGTCAGTGGGTGAATTTTTTGAAGTGGATTTCCCATTTGGGCTCAGTATTTGTGTATACCCAGTGTGGGTAAAGGGACTTGTGCTAAGTCCTAGTATCCTATGTTGGATTGTGAAAGCCATTAGAAGTATAGTGACCAATTCTATAATTTTGGTTTAGTTCACTACCATTCATGTAGTTCTAGAAATATCATGAAGGCTGCACTAGCACTAAATCCAAATAAACCACACTGTTTATGTGATTCTTGTTTTGCCAAATTGAAAAAAGCATCAGAACTAGCAATGGTATCTTATAATAACAACCAAAACATGCTTCCTAGGCATTTGAATGATATATGAGATAGACCAAAAAAATCAAAAAGAAAAGGTTCAAAGACACAATTTACAACTTTGGAAGTAAAGACCCAAGGCGAAAAGTGTGGTATAGAGATGGAATCTTCATCCCAAGTACCTCCTTTGCTATAGCTGAAGGATATTACTATCTCATCACAAAAAGACACTAAAAAAAGTAGTTATTTCAATTCCATAGTCAACAAACAACTTACAATCAATATCACCACTCTCAAGGAGATCTAGTCCAGCACCTTGTTATGCAACACCAACTCCAACAATGGGAGCCCTTTCTTCTAACAGAGGTCTGGTTGAAAACCTTAAGAAGACAAATCAAGTCTTGAGTGAAGAAGTCCTCAAGTTGCAAAGGCAGGTACTTCAATTATTCAATAACATTTTCATTATATAAAAATGTAACTCTATTCCATAACAAAGCCATGTAGCTTCAAGATCTTAAAAATCAGCATGCAAAGAAGGCACAAGAAGCCCTATCTTTTGTTGCGGCAGAATCTTGTAAATGCAAAGTTGCAAAAGAAGCAATCAAATCCTTGAGTGAACAAGTAGATTCATCTAGAATTCAAGCATATTCTGTAAACTTGGTTTTCGCACTAATTTTCTTTCATAAAATGGTTGGGCACTACTGTTATTTGTCACTTAAACTTGTTATAGCCCTTTCTTACAAGAACCACTGCAGAGGAAAGAATGTATCTGATAGCATGCTTTTTATTACAATATTTTCTAGATGTTGGACTTGGGATGTTAAAGGCAAGCCCAACTAATTGCAATATGAATATTCTCATTATAAAAAATATGAGTTTTATGGAAAATTATCTTTTCTGCACTCTGGCCATTCTATTTATACCAGCTAGCATAGTTATTACTTTTTGTTCTAATTAAGTCTTAATAGTTGAAATATTTCAAGATTTGAATTTTTTGTACATTCGAAGGGGAAGAGTGATTGGCAATTATTCCATTGTATGATTCAACACTATAGATTTAAGTTTCCTTGTGTTGATTGAAACAAAAATTTAACAATGGAACTCAATGCTTCTTATGACACTATGACTGGCATCTATAGATCATATATTCATCAGGTCATTGCACACATGCTTATATATATGCTTGTAGTCTCTACATATAATATATCTAACCCTGTTCTATGCTAGGATCAAAATGTCGTTTGTCTGGTCCACAAGATTGTTTCCTCAACTAATGTGAGAACTGGTTATGCTTCTTATGGCTTTTATGAACAAGTACTATTCTACTCACTACTCATGAAACATGGGTCAATGATTTTGACTCAAAAATCACACAATTAAATCCTGATAGCAATATCACAAGTTGACTTGCTGTGGAAATTATCTCTTACTTATCAAACACTATTCTTATAATCATCTTTATATATCATTCTCATGTTTTATTAAGTCCTCCCAATGATGGAGCAATGGCATGGCATGGAAACAAGCAAGAAAATGAATCAAAATGCACATAGGAGAGATAAAATAAGAACTATCCTAGAGAAACACAAATGAGAGGAAACTGTGCAGAAGGGTGAAGCTATGTTTTCTTATCGTCACTATAATCTTTCAAGTTTCTACAAGTAATTAGCTCTATTTGAGCCTTCAAGTGCACTGTAACTTTTGCCTACACTCTACAGTGGTCTATCACATTTCTTAATATGGGTTATTTGAGCCATTAAGTGCACTGACTTTGCTTAGACTCTACAGTGCTCTATCACATGTCTTAATATAGATTATTTGTGCTAACTGAAGAGCAAAATTAGTGTAACAAGAAATTCCAAAAATTAGGGAATAAGAAACAGTTTATGCTTTCAGTTCTACATAGGTAAATCTGCCACTTAGGAGAAAACATCATGGCACATATGCAACCCCCATGACAATAGCAAAGCCCAAGCATCAAGCGCTTCTAAATTTACTATACCTATCAGCAAGAAATATATGATGTCATGCATGAAAAATAACAATCCATGCAAAGATATGTTTTTTCTAAAATTCTATTCTCTCAAAGATTTTTATGGATGTGCTAAAACCAAGTCTTATTTACTCCTTTTATGAAGAATTTCTAAAACTAGCAGAGATGTAATCATGACAACGTGAGGATAGCTTTCAATGGTCCATGGTCTGTTATCACAGTGAGAGTTCAAGAATATAAAAGTATCTATGCACATACATCCTAGAGAAACATAAAAGACAAAATTAAAATATATTTTTTAAATGATGTTTTAGTTTACTTTTGGATTCAAAATTTAGAAAAAAAAATTCCATGTGAATCTGAAACATTAATTCAAAAAGTAGCACAATTTTATTTTCATAAATGCATATATAAAAAAGTCTTAAATAGTAGATTGAGTAGAAATATATGCAAAATGATTTTTATTTAATCTTTTAATAAATCTTTAAATAGAGTAGAAATTTCTCAAATAGTGATCAAATGAGATATTTTTAACAATCAAATTTTGCAATAGTTAATAAGGATTTTATGAGTAGTTAGTTCACAAGAATTCATCTCTCATGAATGGAACATATAGCAATCATTACATCTAAGCAGGGTCTTCACATGAATGAAAAATCAAACCTTCCTATGAAGTCATCCCAATACGCTTCGATGAAGCCCCTTTTACTCATCAATTACTAAATAAGAAATAAATTCTATAACAAGTCAAATCTCAATATCAAAATTCAACTATCTACATCTTTTATCTTATGAAAAAACTAATTTTTGAATAACAAAATTGAATCATTCCCATGCTAAAGTCCTGGGCACTTTTTTTCGTGGCTGGATAGCCAGTGACAAAATCTTGCCTACGTACTACAGAAGGCCCACACAAAAAAAGTCTTGATAAGGAAAACCTCCTCAGAGTTTCATTTTCATTGTTTCCTCCACTAACCTGAAAAGGATCATCATTTTGTTTGTGGGTGCAATTAATTTCAAAAGCTATTATTATTAAAGAAATAGCCTTTCAATTTCAGCACGTGGCAAGATTCTTTGACCCCCACTCAACAACTTTCACTAATCCACAAAATTTAGAACTCCATTTTTTTATAAAAGCACTCATATTTCTAGACCTTATATTTTGAATTTCCTTAACAGGTTTCTATGTCTAACCATCATCTACCACTTATCTTTGTTACCTATGATTATAAAGTTGCTCAACAATACTTGTTTCACAATCCTAGGTTGGCATGGCAGTGTCTTTGAGGGAACTCCATGCAGGAATTGAAGAGACAAAAATAGTGCATGATCTATGAGGAAGCTTACTCGCCATTGATTGCATTCAAAGTTCAAGAGCTTTAGTAACCTCATTATAACTCAAATTGAATTCATAGTAATAACAAGGCTTTATTCTTACTAGTGATTTGAACACAAAGTTAGCAGCTAAATTATAAAATGAAAGGTCATGTAGAGATTAAATGTTGCATGTGAAACTAATAGCTAGAGATAGGAACAGACGATACCAACATATTACAGGGCAAAACAGTCAAGGGTCGTGAGCCCAAAAATGTCAGAAGTGCAAATGATAAGTCATGAGGAAAAGGTATATAGGAAAAAACTAAAATGTCTCTCTATGTGTGGGTGTATATATATGTATGTATGTATGTATGTATGTATGTATGTGTGGTGTGTGTATGCATGTGTTTGTGTGTATGCAGGCTTATGTAGACATCATTTAAGCATTGATATGCTACTTCATTGTTCATCAACTTGTACAAATACATTAAAAAATATAGAAAAACAAGGTTTTACCAGTTCTAGTGGGCATAGATGAGGATGTTTGCATCGCCCTTGTTGTCAACAATGCACTAAGCAATAGTGGACCAGAAACCAAAGGAGGAGTCTACACTTCATCATGAGCTGAAGAATACAATATTGTTAGCAAAGACATTTGCAATGGATAAAGATCAAATGGGATACTAGCTAGAAATGTCCACACACAAAAAAGTAAGTGTTATAATGTTGATGAAAACAAACAAAAGTGTTACTTACATGAAGGTTGTGTGTAATGACCATCACCATGTTCACCATGTGATGTCACAAATGGCACAAATGTCTATACAAGTACACATAAAATCAAAGATCATGATCCATAAGATAGTATAAAATATTCATATCTATTGAACTTTTATTATTGCTTTAGTCAAATTACTGCTTACCTGCAAAGATTGGATTCTACGGCCCAATTATGTTCTCAGTGCCTCTTTCTCCTCACTTCTGTCACCCTCGATGATCATGTTAACAAGTTCATCAGTGTATATTTGCTTGATTTTCTGGGTGATGAACATAGGGTTAGTACTAAGGGTGATGTTATGTAGATATGAAGCCCATATTTCAGATCGCATTTGATCAGCAGTCATTCTAGCTTTTTTCTATCATTTGTGACATCAGATATCAGTACAATTTCATCAAAATTTCTCCAAAGCCATAAAGAAAAGAACATAATAATACAACATTTTTTTCTATATTAACATTAAAATTTACAATATTTAATGTTTACCTCTACTGAAGGTGTCTGAGATGGTGCATCCATATCACCCTATGAAAAAAATTAGAAAGTCTTAGAAATCAGCAGTGAAATTAAAGTAATAGACTTACCAAAAATATATATTAATAATAAAGTAGATTGTATATGTAAATAATTTGTCTTAAGTTAAAAATTTATTGTAACTAATGTGTATATTTAAAAAAAAAATTGGCATGTTCTACTTAATGTTTATATGTGCACATATGGTTTAGAAAGAAAATTTTGGTCATACAAGACCCCATCATAGTTGACATTGATCCTAGTTGGAAATTTCATTGATCATCATGATCTTCATCCATGTCATCATCATCATCATCATCACCATCATCGTACTTGTCACTTTGATTTTTGTCATCACCACCACCATCTTCATTGCCATCATCATCATCTTCATCACCATCATCATCACGACCATCATTGCCATGATCATGATCATGATCATCATTATCACCATTATCGTCAGCATGACCAAAATAATCACCATCTTCTTCATCTTCATCACTGGGTAACTATTGTTCCTGATAATCATTTACTTCCTCTTCTGCTTCTTCAATTTCTTCTTCTTTGATCATATTATACTTTACTGACCTTCCTCTTGGGTCATGTCTAACAACAAATGACCAACCTGGTTTTTGTGGAACACCAAAATAAAACACTTGCTCGCATTGGCTTCGAAGAACATAGGGCTCATCTTTGACTAGCTCAAATGACCTTGTATTAATCATAGTAAATCCACTATCATGTTCAATAACAGTCCTATCAGGATCATTTTGATTCAGTCTTAACCTAAACCATTTGACAAAAAATAGAACTATTTTGAATGAATTAAAGTCGCACTCAAGTATATCATCCAAAATACCATAGTATCAATTTTTAGATTGTTGAGGATGTATGTCAGTTCTAGATGAAATCTTGGTGACCGTGAAGATAGCACTTATGTTGAAGTCACACGTTCTTCATTTCGTCTAACTTTTTGTGTGGAATTTATAGCCATGGTAGTACATAGCTTTGTGGTATTTGACCTGCAATTATTCAAACATGTCAAGATTATTTGCATTAATCTGTGAGTTGATATTAAACTTATGTGTGATGATTAGTAATCTTATGTGTACCTTTGTATCTCTTAAGCCATATATTAGATCAAGTACAATTTGTGTAACATTGGAATCTCCATTACGATGAGCTTCTTTAACCAATGATACAACACCATCCCATGTTAATGAGTGACCATTTTCTTGAGACTGTTCAATCCATACCGTCATCCAATCAAGATTGTTTGCAATATACAAGTGTAGTGCATCCCACTCACGACCAACTATAAAGAAGACAATTACACTAGTTAGAAACAACTTATATATATTGATGATGAATAATAATTATTAAACTACAAAAAAAAAAACTTATAGTTACCTCTCACCCTCCTCAATCTACCTTTCCCTATAAGGTACTCCCCTTCAAATTTTTCATTAGAGTTGGGATCCCAAATGTGATCTACATGGATATTTGCTGCAAACTTTGGAATATATTTAGTAATGTACATCATGGTCTAGTATATCATATATCCCTCTATCATAGAACCCTCAGGATTTTCTCTTTGTTGAACCAAGCCCTTCATAAATTTCAAGTGTCTCTCAACCATCCACATTGATCTAGCATGTACATGTCCACACAATTCAATCTCCTCAACTTGATGTATGAGGTAGCATTCTTGAGCATTGAAAAAGGTTGGAGGTAAACACTTTTGCATTTCACACATAAGCTGTGGAATTTTTCTCTTCCAATATTTTATATCTTTTTTGTCAATTTCTTTAGATGATAACCACCTAAAAGAGATTCAACACGCAAAACCACATTAAAAAAATTTCAAATAAAATTATACAATAGATTTAAGAGAAAAAGCTACAAATCTAAGAAAAAACACTTCTAACCTCGTGTATTTTCCAAAATCATATATAACTTGTTTAATATTGTTGTCAAACTGTTGTGGAAGGGATAGAGGTAGGACGAACTGCAATCATTAAAAATGATCATTTCAATATATTATTAAATAATGCAATAGGTAGTACATTCAATCTTATAAATATACTATAAATAGAGAACATGACTTACCTTGACGAAGGTATGCCAATCATGTGTTTTCAACCCTGGCCCAAAATCACCTTTCTTTGATAGAAGAGTGCTTATATTTGTAGCAAATCCTGTTGGAAATTTTGTTTTTTTTATGACTTCTTTTAATGCATCACTTTTTTGCTCCGTTAATAACCAAGGAAGGGCACTTGTATTTATGCAGTCTCCATTGCTATTTGATTCAATGGAAACTTTTAGTGCATGATTGGATTCATGACTATTGGTACAAATTTTGGCAATTTTTTCTCTATCACACCTTCCATCCAACATTTTCCATAGTGTCTCTATTACATTCCTTCCAATATGCATAGCATCAAACAAATGCGCAATTGGGAGATCCTTGTAGTACGGTAACCTACTAAATTGAGTAGGATAACTTTTCTTTCCTCTAGGAAGTTGGTCATTGATGCCTTGACGACCTTCACAAGCATCAATTACAACATTATTAAATATAAGACAATATCAAAATACAAATTTTAAACTTCGGATGACAAATTGGATATTACCTTGACAATTTAGTTGATCATATTCCAACTTCCATAAATGAGGTGTCATTCTTTGTGGCCTTGATGATGTCTCTTCTTTCCCATTGAAAAGATGTTTTTTGGAAATTTGATACCTATGATTATTTTGGAGAAAGTGTCTAAACTCATCAAACACCTACTTCCTTAAAGTTCTCGAATGACGAGATTTCATCTTTGGACCACAAACTGGACATGCAAATTTTCCCTTTGTCTGAAGACCTAAAAGATCATGTAGAAGTGGATCATGTACAATTATCATGTGCAACTTAAAAAAATTTTAGTAATGTGTAAGCACTATAATAGACCAAAAATATGTGATATTAACAATATAACATACCGCAAAAATGAGTTAGCCCAGGGGCATCATGTATTGTCCATACAAGCATTGCATGGAATTGAAATTGTCGATGTCCTATCGGTCTAGAGATGTCATACATAGTGATGCCATTTCATAACTTCAACAACTCGTCAATTAGGGGCTCAATATACATGTTCATATCTTTAACTTGGTATTTACCTAGCAATTGAATGAACATAAATATTACATTATTATTATGACCATTTTCATGCACTACTTATAAATTAATTTAGATAACTATAAAATGAAAAAAATACCTAGCACAATCATTGACAACATTATGTGCTCCCTCTTTATGGACATCCAAGGAGGAATGTTATTGTTAATAATAAAAATAGGCCACACTGAGTAAACAGATATCATATCTCCATATGGATTGACATCGTCCGCTACCAATGAAAGCTGCAAATTATGAGGTTCTTCTTTAAAGTGTGACCATGTTTCTTCTATCTCTTTAAATGCAAAACCATCGGTAGGCATTCGCATAATGTCATCCTGACTTCTATTGTGTGCATGGTAATCCATAAATTGTGCTAAGCTAGCGCACCTGAATAACCGTTGAAGATGTGAAATAATGGGAATGTACCGAAGAACCTTGTGAGGCACTTTTTTTGTTATTTAATCTGACCAATATCTACTACTATGACAATCAGGGCATTCTGTTGCAAATTCATGTTGTTTATGATATAGAATGTGATCGTTGGGACATGCATGTATTGTTGGATACTTCATTCCAAACTGATCCATAATGTTAGATAATTCTTGGTACGAACAAGGCAAAATGTTTGATGGTGGTAACAAAAACTCACTAATCAAGCTACAACAAAAAATATGCATTGTTAATTTAAGGAATAGTAATTGTACACTAACATTGAAGATGACAAAAATGACATACCTTAGCATACGTGACATTGCTACATTGGATATACCATTCATAACCTTTAAGTTCACCAACAACACTATAGCCAAGAGTAGAGTTGTTTGGGAGCCTTCGTATAAGGGCTCATGTGCCTTCTCAAGTAAAGGTATATCAAGACCATCTTTATCATCATTATCAGATTCACTAGTACCATCATTGTGAGCCTCTTCATCACCTGCCCCAATACCATCTTCTTCAATCATGTCCTCTGGCACATTATCATCTTCTTCCATGAGAGTGTTATCCTCAACTTAGATATTCACATCTCCATGTTCCCCCAGTAGGAAATCCACATTCAATAATGGACAAAAATTGTGGCCCCCTTCAACATGACCATGTTGCCTACAATGACTCCGTTCTGTTGTGATTAGAATTCTTCGAGTCTTTAAGCCTTTACACTTTTTGCAAGGACAATAAAATTTATTAGGTTTTCTTCGGAACTGAGCCCACAATGCAACCATTGTCTCATTTTGTTCAGCATTCATATTGTTAGGCATGGTCTTTCTTCACAGGAAAATATATTTGCAAATAAATTGGACATGTTGTGATTAATGTATATATCTAAACATATGGTTTTTCTTGATTAATGTTTTCAAATGTAACTAAAATGATCTTATAATTTCTAGAAGGCATAGATGTTTGTAAAATGTGGATTTATAGACAATGTATGTTAATTATTTCCATCTAAAAGAGAGAATCTTCTATTAATCAGAGTTGTCAAATAGGTCTGAGATTCTTTTTATAGAGAGAATAGCCCAATCCAAAAAAAAAATATGATCTAATAGAAAAATCATATGATTGTTTAATGAATAAACTTGTTTTTTCTTTACCAAATGGCAAAGAAATTTCTTTTCTCCTTTGACCCTTATTGGGTTGTTTTAACAATTAATATATTACACATAGAATGCCAAAATATTACCAAGACCTCTCTACAAATTTGTTTCGAATTGAGACCTCACATGTTTCAAAATTCCATAAATTGAGGAATGAAGCACATTGTGAATCTTGAATAGAACAAAATCAAATTGAACAAATTACAATTCTATTGTACTCATCAAATGCAACAAACCTTTCCAGATTTCTCATTCAAAACAAACCACTGCCAACTCCAACCATTTGTTTTTACACTTTTCTTCAGCAAATACCCTGACATCATCAATTAGTCTTATTTAAAACCTCATATAAAATTCAAGAGTAGATTACCACAGTGATGGGAAATTTCTTTTGATTCATACAATTGTACATAAATTTATACTTCTATAAAGAATCAGATAAACAAGCCCCAGCATACCAAAACTACATTACTAAAAGTAATTTTCACAAAACACAAAAAATATCTAAACTTTGATGCTTTATAATGTTTCTAGACTACTTACAATCCAATGCATCTCTTGTTTGCATCAGAAATGCAGAAACAAAATTCAAAAAACTAGAATATTCTAAAAGAAAGCTTTACTCTGATTTGGTTTTCAATCAACTATTTCTTTGTAATTCAAATTTTTTTTGATTGCATGTCTAATCAAAGGTTAACATTGATCCATAGAAAATAAACTGCAAAAATAATAATTGAAAACTTTTGGCATATATCATTATGCAACACAACTTACAAAATTATCTCTAAGATAGTATCCAACATATTGAGGATTGTCATAGATAAACTCATCTCCCATGAACAAAGTGGATTCACTTTGGGAAGGAGAAGTATTTATGGGTCATCACATGGCCCATGAGATGATTCACTCCATCTCCTTAAGAAAAATCTCCATGCTATTGAAATTGGGCATTGGGAAAGCTTATGACAAGGTGGATGGACCTATTCTTTACAAGGTTTTGGAGAACTTTGAGTTTAGAAAAAAGTGGATAATTTATAGAAGAGGTTTCATGAAGCAATTAGAATCATCCATTATCTATTACTTTTTGATAATTTCTTGTGAGTGTTTTGAAGGTTGTGTATTCTTGAGGATTGTTTTCTCTTAAGTTTGGCATTGATTTGCTCCTGTTGTTTACAAAATTAGATCATCTAGAAGTGCAATCAATTTAGTGCTGAGGTATACTGAATTGGGTTATAAATTCAACCAAATTGTCGTAATCTAAAATTTTGTGATCGCTATTTTGTGGAGGTGCTTCTAAGGTGAGGTTTGATGGTAATCATCATTGCTAATTGAGCAGCTAGCAATTCTGCCCTTCAACATTGCAATTCTCTTTTGATATGACACCCAAATATCACTGTGATTGATGTGCAAGGGCCTACTGCTGAATGCATTCTTCCTGCACATTGACTACTGCATTATTGGCATTGTGGTGAGCAATATTATACCTATAATTCAGACACTCTCCTATTGAAATTTGGCATCTAAAGTTCCTCTTATTGAGGCAACACTAGTTCTTTTCTTAGCTTGTTGTTTCATCATTCTTAGTCCCTGTTGGGAAGCATTGGTTTTCATTGGTATATGGTGATGCATATTGGCCACTTTTTTACATATTGGGCATTGGTTTTTTTTCATATCTGTCACTCACATTCTAGCGTGATTCATTCTCTTGGTAGTGATTGCTTACAGCCACATGTGGGGTTTCTCTCCAATGCAAATTGCGAGACACATTTTTTCTTCCTAGTGGTGTTTGGGTATTGGTGTTTTAATTATAGAGCAAGCAATTTCATAATTCTAATGCAAGTTTACCAGGTTCTTGTTGTAATTCTCTATTAATTGAGCAATAGTTTTTGGTAACACCATTTGCAATAAATCATATAATTTAGTGAATTGGTGTTGCATTAAACATTTTAGCTTCATCTCTAGTTCTGATTTTTTGTTTTGCAAAGCAATAATCTGCACATCTTTAATTGCAAGTCCTATTATATTTAGGTAGTTGGCATTATTGGATAGAGATAATTGCTTCCATATTTCAATAATTAAAATTGGTATTTCGGAAGCAAAGAAGCTATAGTTTATAAAGCATCCAAATTACATATTCCCTCAATTTGGTAGGTGTGAGCAAGTTGGGTTCATTATAATGGCATTCCATTATTAAGCTTCCTAATGCATAGAATCATGCAACACAAATTTTCTTTCATGTTTGAAGCCTTTTCAGCAGTGTCCTTCAATAAATCGCATTCCTATCTTGGAACACATGCTTTTTTGTTGAGGATATTCCTTGGTGACAAAGGTGTTTATCCTTAATGTGGATCTCTACCTTCCTTAAGATATCAACAAGACATTATGTTGACATCTTAAAGTGGGGATATAAAGCCTCCTTGTTGCTCATGCTTGGTGCCACTACAGAACCCATTTTCTAATATAACAATTTGATGCACATTGGAACACCCGTTTTGCAGTTACATTTTTGAGTTACCTAGAAAATAGAGGTTTTGTTTGTAATCTGTGTTTGGTGCATGGGGTAGCACCCATTTGCAATCGCATTTTCAAATTATCCAGCAAATAGAGATTTTATGTTGTAATCTTCCTTAGCATGAGTTGACTATCATAATACACCATAATTTGAGGACTTTATAGACTTGGCAAGAGGGTGGACCCTGTGCAAGTCTCATGTTGGGACTCCCAAGCCCTGTCATGTCCCCTTTTCAAATAAATAAAAAATAATAATCTTTGCTAAGGTAGGCAGGCCCAAGAAAGTGAAGTTTCAGAAAAAGGGGGTTAATCTTTGGAAACCGTTGGACTAATAAATGAAAATTATTATTAAAATATGTTTCATTAACCTCTCTTGGACGTGAGTTATAGTTATGCCCTCTTTTAAGGGGTTTGGAGGCATTTTGGGCAGATTCCAGAACTTGATTTTTGCTCATTCTTTGTTATTCTTCAGAGACTGCCAAACCTGTGGAGAAGGAGACCCAAGAACGGGAGTTTGCAGGTTTCCGGGGAGACCCAAGAATGGGATTTTGTAGGTTTCCAAGAAGGCTAAGGATGGGAGTTTGAAGCCATTCCATGTGCATGCTCATACAGAGTTTGCCTTTGTGCTGAACAGTGTAGATTTGTGGGTTTTTGGGTGTGGTTTTTTGCATGAGTTTGGTGTTTTCAGTTGAGCATTTCATATCAGTTTTGGTTGCTACTGTATTTCAGACTTTAAGCTGTTAAAATAGAGCTGAATATATGTATTGGGATGTGATTAAACTTCTGAGATAGTTTATTAGTGTTTTTGTGGTGTTTTCGAGCATTTTTGTGTTAATTTCGGGAGCCCGATGAGCATAGTTTTTGTCCTACATTTGTGAGCTGTTTTGTAAAGGCTATATAGATATGGAAATGACATTTTATAGGCTGTTATGCTGCTCAAATTTCTGTAAAAATTTCTACTTTCAGATTTATTAATAACAGGTGAAGCTGTGAAGCTTTTTGGCACTATTTTCGACATACCCGATTTGGGGTTTCTTAAGAAATTTGGTGGATCTTTGAGATATTATTTGTTTGATCTTAAAGATCTGATTAAAGGTTGGAAATATCATACAAAATCAGAAAAGGTACATTTCAATCCCTTTGTCCAGGCTCTTTGTTTGTAGGGAACACATAATGCCACTTAAAATATTAATTATTTAACTTTTGTCATTTGTTATTGCTCAGAATAGGTCTGTAGGATTTGAAGGTAAGGAAATTGCAGTTTTTTGTTGTTTGTTATTGCTCAAAATAACTCTACAAGGTTTGTTATTGTTTTTTGTAAAAAAATATTTTTTTATTTTATCGAGTCCTCTCTAGAGATTTTATCGAGCTTGAGTCCAATTTTTTGCGCTTCCAAGTCTGTGGTGAGTCCTATTTTTCCAAATATCTAATGCACCTAGCTAGACTTGTTTTACTCTTCTTTCTCTAACATGATTCACCCAACATAACAAACCTTGTTGTCCTGTGGAAATTATCTCTTATCTAATGAATTGGTGTAGGCCCTTGTTCTTTCTATAGGTCCACTTTTGTGGAGTCACCTCTAGACTTGCAGTCCTACCTACTTCCAATTTTCCTTGGGATTTGTTCCTAAATTTTTCCTCATCATATTTAGTATAGTTTGATTTGTGTAACAGATTTTAAATCTGAATCTTTTTACTGTTGTATTTAGTGCCCTGGGAAGTGTACAAAATGGTGTCACTAATAAATACAATGCTTGAAAGTAGCCAAAAGTTCAATGGGAAGAATTACAACACCTAGAAGCAACATATACTAATTATTTTTAAGTATCAATGCCTTGATGCAATTGTTCTAGCCACATCTACATGTCCTACCACTTTTGGAAAGGATCAAGACAAACGGGATGAGCACAACTAGGAAGCTATCATGCTCTTCAAATTCTCAACCCAACCACTAATGACTAGTTGCCACAAGCATAGTTGGCATAATCACGAACTAATTGGCAATTTGTCACTAATTGCTAGGTTTTTTACTGAGGCGAGTTTTTGGCAGATTTAATCGTAGAGTAAAAACTCTACTTTTTTCATTTAATCATTGTTTAATTATGAAGGGTTGTGGTGTAAGACAAGGCTGTCTGCTATTCAATCTTTTTGGATAAAAAGATGGAACACAAACTTTAGTGGATGCTTTTTCTTTGGTCTTACTATGTAAGTTGAATATTTTTTGAAGAGATCATTCTTTTCTGATCAACAATGATTTTTCTTACTGCATGCCCACTATCTTAGCAGGCACCTTGTCAAAAATTATTATTTTTAGAAGAATATAGGTTTTTAAAATTTTCTAACTTGTTAAGATATTAGGTTTACTGGCCTCTGTAGTGCAAGATTTTCATGTAACCCTCTTGTTAATGATATGTTTCTCTCACGCTATTTTTTCTAGAATACCAATTATTTTTTCTAAACAAAGTTATAGGACGAAGAAAGAAATATTCTTGTTTAGATAGAGGGAAATGACAAGTGAGATGACACTATGCAACCATATCAACTGAAATTTTGAAGCTCCTGTGGCAATTGTTTTTATGCACAACCTTAGATGTTTAGATTAGAAATGATAGATAGCAGCAAGGTTAAGCCACTGTACAACTTAATGCAAAAGTGCATCTATGCTCTAAAATATAAGAAGCAACTTGGTGGGAGACAAATATCCAATCTAAGGTGAGTTTGACTCGTAGAGCTTGTGACCTGGATACAATCTCCTTAGTTTTCTATCGTCATCGCTTTCTGTTGTTCTATAGATACTACTACTAGCATACTTTACATATTTAAAAAACTATGTAAAATATGTTGGGAGATTTAAAAAAACTTAAAGATTTTATGTCCATAATCACATGATTGTAGATAACTGGAATCATGAAAAGAATAATGCGTCTATAGGAAATCTCAGTTCTCTTCAAGCTTCATAATCGATATATCTCTCAACATATTATAATATTTTATATTTAACGACATATTAAGATAAAATCTCAAATTTATGATTAATAATTTTTTTTAAATAAAATTTGATGAGTACTATCAAAAAGGGGATAGCGTCTGATACATCTGCACATAGTGCCAAATTGTAGATTCCTAAAAAGCCCTCTAAAATTCTAAATCTATCAGAGATCAAACACAACTAAATCTATTAGAGCCCAAGATATGATCAATGATTTGTGAAAACACTGTATATTCCTGCCAATTTGTTGCTAATCTCCACCATTCTAACACCATTTGCAACAGACAACCAATTATCCACCAAATCTAACAGCCTTTAAAGGGGAAAAATTATTATTGATCACTCGTATCCAGTATACCCCCAAGAATTAACAATGAAGTTCTTCTTTTCAATTGTAGCCCACTCTTTAGTAGAAGCTAGGGACTCAAAATCAGAGCCCATCTCATCTGTCATGTAGAGATCGTTGTGAAAGTAAATACCCAAAATGTAGATGGAACTCCTCTCATACAGATCGATGATCGCATTTGCAAAATCTTGAACCAAAAAATCAATCTTCTCAATGATGCTCTCTTTCAAATCAATGACATCAATTAGTAAACAGAGGAAAAACCATCACACCAATGACTATTTCCTCCTAGGCAAACTTGAACAAGTTCTTGAATCTTCCCCGCACTATTTGAGTGGCATTACATAATATATTACACTGAGCCAAGAGAAATTCTTCCCTACACATGTAGCTCAAAATGGAATTGGTGCACCATATTCATACATCCTCATAGTACTCCACAAACACAACACTCTCTAGATTGGAATGTTACTCTATCATCTCTTTATAGTACATTCAATTTCATTTGTAACACTTGATAAACTTTTCCAGACCTGTTTTGGCACCCAATTTGACACAAAATTTAGCCAAAGATAGATTTCAGCTTGAATCATCACCAAAATTGGAATCAATCAATAGATTGGATGCCTCAAAGCATATTTGGAATCTGCAACAATCTTACCACATACAGCTATGGGAGAAATGACCGAGCACGGTATACGGCTGCCACTACAATCTGCAAAAATTGCCCATTGTTACCATGAAGCTTCTACTCTATTTCAAGCAGCAATATTCGTTGTAGTCTAGGCCATAGTAATATCCAAACTTGAAACTATTGATTCCTCTTGACAAACCCCAACAATAGCATGCAGATCTGCAGCCTTATTAGCCTCTATGTATGTGCTTTAAAGTAACGACTTCAAACTCCAAAAGAATATCCCTAGAAATTTGGACCCAATTACTTAGCTTCCAATTATGAATTGAACTACAGATCATTCCTCAGATACAAATTTTTGAATCTCCCTCTATGTCAACAACTCGACTGCCTTTATCTCGGCACAATCTTAAGCCCAGTATGAAAGCCTCAAATTCAACTCCATTATTGGAAACTACACCTAATATTTTTTAGGATGGTCATTCACACTCATCATTCCAATTCTAAATGATACATCCAGTGCCTCCATATCCCAAATTCCCTTTAGCTACTGCATCAATGTTCAATTTCCATCTGTGGAATGTGGGGTAGCACCATACTACCTGCATATGATGAATCATGTTTTTGGATAGCACAAATGTGTAAGGAAACTTGGCAATAAAGAATATAACCATTTCCACATAACCCATAATAGATCTGAAATAAACATGGAATTAAAAGCCACATGCAAGAGAATAGACAACATACCCATAAAACACAAGATATACCCTGGGAAACCCTCATTGAGGGAAAAACCCAGCCTCCAAAAGCATCCATCACCATATATTATTCAGCAAAAATACCATTTCCATACAACCATGGAAGCCTTCATGGCCATAGCCACAACCGAGAAAACTATGTGAACAAGCATGAATCCACACATCCCATGCCATGCTTTCAACCTTCACAAATGCTCCCTTGGCTAACCTATCAAGCCTTGTCCCGCTCGACTCTTGCCTTTTGTCTTCTCCTTGTCACTCTTTCTCTTTCTACAACAACTACCCTTGTGGCTGCTTATATACTAGCAAGTCCCACAAAACCACTAATTGGTATTACATAAACCATGTGCTAAAACCATGTGCTACCTAACCCATTGACCCCACATTTAATATTGGGCATTTAATTCTTTTCCCCAATATTAAATAATTACATGAAATATTTTCACAATGTTACAATACAACTCATCAAGAATATTCCATGGGAATCTTTACATGTTGCACGTCCATCTAGGTACAACATTACATAATAAAATAAAATAATAAAATAACAATATTATGCAATGTGTGCAACACCCATTATCTCAACAAAATGCAGCCCAGTTTAAATATACCCACTCCTTCTGAATCCATTCTTCTCACTTGGAGAACTTGGTGTCCTTGATTTTAATTCCAGTACTAGTCATCTCTACAATTTCCTAAATAATTTTTGTAATCAGAGCCTCCCAAGACATCTCTTTCTCTTAAAAATTCTATGGTTATGTTCCTTCTAGTTATTCCAAATGAGCAAGAAGGAGCAATGATCCAAATGGAAGCCCACATTACATTTCTACACATTAGACCATCCTTGTAAGAACTGTAATAGGCATCTAGGTCTAGGCTCCATCCATATCAATGTACTTTGAATCTAGTTCCAACACTCGTCAATGAACTCAATTTAAAAATAAGTGATCAGCTTGCTCCACATCCCTTTTACATAAGACAAACTAGGAGGGACCATGAATGCCCACATTATTCAGCCTATCCATGGTTAAGCACCTTTTTATGTATCACAATCCATTAGAATGTATGAGCATTAGGGAGAGTTGATTGATCCCAACATAAAATTAGGGCCATTCCATTGCTCTTTCCTGCTCCTCTTGTATCTTGTGTTGACCAGGTTTGGCCCCACACCAAATAATTCCATCCTCTTGATTACATGGAATGCACTTATGCCCCCAAGTTCTATTGTAAGCTTATTTTCAAGATCATCCAAGAGATCCAAAAGCTTGGTATCTATGTATTGATGTGAGGTTTGTTCCACTACAACATAAAGAATATGTTAGATTTTGATGATTGATCAGGGAAATCTTGTACACTCTCCATAATTGCTCGATGGAGTTCAAGGACGGGCCAAGCCTCGATAAATTTTTTTTGGGGCTATTTTATCGACTTTTTTGGGTTGACATGTTGTAACCAATGCTAACCCTAAAGTGGAAAATATACTTATGGACATCCTAACAAAGGGACACAACCCCGTGAATGATGCTTTGTAACCCCCAAATAAAATATATAAAAACATCAATCCAAGAATGGTATAGGTACTCACCTTAAAAAAAGTAGGAAAAATAAGTTCATGGGCAATGATTAATACTCACCAAGCATTTGAACTAATATTGCCACCAGCAAGGAATACATGTGCTTACATGGCTAGGATCTATTAAAGTCTCTCATATACATAATACTATAGACACTATATTCAAACATAAAGAAGGAATATGTGCAGATATAAAGGAATATGCTAACAGAAATTGAAAAGGAAAGTCAATGCAAACTTAATAGAGAAGCCTAAAGAGATGAAAAAGTTTGAAGGTGAATCAAGAGAGAACTAATGGAGAAAAAAGAATAGGAAAGTGACTCCTTCAAAGGGAAAGGTCGTGTCTCTCCCAAAAGGTGGTAATTGAGAAAAGTTGTGACTCTTCCATAAGGGGGTAGCTATGAAAGGTTGTGACTCTTTCAAAGGGCATAAAGGATGAAGAGTTGTAATAATGAAAGGTTTTGACTCTCCCATCATGAAGATATAAATAGGGGGGAAAGACTTCTTTTGAAGGCATGGAAGACTGGATAATCATAAGATAACCATAGTAAATTCTGGCCTAAGATATAAGACAGTTCTAATATGCATAAAGGGAGCATAGGAATTAAGGAAAGATTGAAGGAAGAAGGGAGGGGAAGATAGTAAGGAAGTACCTTCATTTGGTCAACAATGATGAAGAGTTTGACCTTATTTGAAGGGTGGTAATTGTGAAAGGTTGTGACCAATGCAAGGGGCACATGTGGTGAAGAGAAGTGACTCTTACATTGTAAGATATAAAGAAGAGGTTTCGTTTGAGGAGGGCATCCAAGGGAGATAAAGTTGGGGAATAACATATTAATCTAAAGTGTTGATTCAATTTTTATGATAGGTGTTGAACCTTCCACGAATAATATATAAAAGAAGAAATTTTTTCTATGATCATTTACCAATCATCACTTCCAAATACATTAAATCAACACACAATCATCACTCCTCAATTTATGAATTACAACATTCATTTAATCATCATTCACTAACTATAAAATTGTCAAATCAAAGAAAATCATTCTATCATTCGTCAAACATCAGTTGGGAATCAAACAAACTTGCAATCAATTCTTCAATTAATTCAGTCAGTCTATAGTAATCATTCAATCGTCGTAAGTGAACAAAGAAATGTAAAAGACAAGAAGACCATATGATTTATATTATTGGGTATTCTTGTTTGGTATTTGTGTACATTTTAGGAACATAAATTATAATGGGTAATTTTATATGTAGATTGTAGACACTTCTACAGACTTATCTGCATCTGTATATCAATGATCTTATATGCATTTTATAACTATCTGATTTAGCAATGATAGGTATATTGATGGTATAATGACTTAATATAAAAAAATATGTAAAGATGTTATGTTCCTAATTGCTATATCAATAAAGGCTAGTAAAATGAGGTAGTTTCCTTTGAGAGAATGGTAATGCGGTCACCCTCTAAGTGGACCACCTCATGGTTGTGACTGGGCAGTCCCCATGAGGCCAAAGGGGGACGAGTGGACTGCCTTTCGGCTTAGGAAGGATAAACTTTTGGGTTACCATGCTGTATGAAGGCCACAAGGCATTAACCATGCAAAATTATAGAAATACACAAGGGATGAAACACACATTTGAAAGCCACACACACGCACAGAAGTGCAATATTGGCCTACATGATTCTATTTTTGGAGAGTTTATAGATCCTTTTCTTAGCCCTTTAAATCTCTTTGAATAGAATACATCTTATTGTTATAGCTTTACCTTGTACACTAGCAGGATCAAATCTCTAATGCCAATTGTGATGTCTTCTTTTGGGATTACCCTTAATCACAAATTCAATAAAAACAAGAAACATATTATAGTTTGAGATATAACTTATCGTAAAGAATGTAGAAGCAGGATATATCCTTGTTGAAATCTTGCAATCATGCTAGATGATTATTGAAGATATAATTTATTAAAAAAAAGTATTAGTTCTAGGGTCCAAGAAAATATATTTATAATCGTCTTAATCATATAACATATATAACTTATTATGTGTTTAACCACAATGAGGCTTGGATACAGAGACATGATAGGGTGCTTGAAATTATCATCTACCCTAGACCCAAGAGTAGATATACTATCCCTCTTGAACCTCAAGTGACCTTCTATCTGTATATGAGCAATGTTAGTATGCTAATAGAAACCAAATTTAAATAAAGCTTCTACAAACTAAACAAAATTCATAAACTTCAAGATAGACTAAGATGAACTCTCAATTGAGAATATGAGCCATTAATGGGCTCTCTCAATGAGAAGCTCTCTTGTTGAGTAGCTTTGTCTAAATAGATAGGATGTATGCTCAAGCTTATGCTTCAAAAAGGGCTTCAAATGGAGTTGGAATTTGGGTGTGAGTGTATGGTTTTGATGTAAAATGGCTTCTCAAAATGGCATTATGACTTTACTTCATGGATTGTGTTATTTTTCAAAGGGGAAGGATCCAATTTATAGGCAAGAGGCTTGAGGGATTGAGGGCTAAGATGCAAGGATGGGAAAAAGCTCATGGAGGGCTTAGATTGCATGAGAGGAGAGCACATGGATTGTGCTTCCTTACAGCCAATCAAGGAGTGACACATGTCACATGGTGAGAGGATGGAGGAAAGGGGAAGGATGAGTCAACAAAAGAGGCTCAAGGGATAAAATCTTCATAAAGACCCTCATAATGACTTGTAAGAGCAATAAAAGGGCTTGTAAGAGTCATTTATGACCTAGTGGACTTCATAAAGTTTTATGGTTGAGATATTTTGAGGGTGATGAGAGCAATTTTGACTTAGACTTGATTAGGAAGGTTTTAAGCTTGTTTAGGCTTGTGCAAATGATTAGAGGATGGATTAGGATGGTTTAGGATTAGCTTAGGGATAGGCAAGTGGATGGCATTTAATGAGGGTGGGTGAAGGAGGAGATATTTGTTAACTTTGGCTTGGGTTAGGAAGTTTTAACTCATGTTTAGGGAATGTGACAAGGTTAGGAGGGGATTAGGATTAGTTTTAAAGACATCTTCTAGAATAATCTAGACTTTGGATGAGGATAAAGACTTTCTAGAATAGTCTAGAATTTCCTAGGATGAGGATGAAGACTTTCTAGAAGAGTCTAGAACTTCTTAGGATGAGGATAAATTAGATTTTTAGGAAATAAATAAAGTTTTATTTATTTCAAGGGTTTGGGTTGAGGAGATATTTATTAAAACTTTTTTAATAAACATGAGGATTAATATTTAATCTTAATTAAATATTTTGAGTTGGGATTAGGGGTAGGAAATGATGGGATTAGCCTTTAATTAAAATTAAAGAAGGATTAGAAGATTTTGGAAGAGGTTAGTGGTCTTAAGGAAATTGGCCAAGTTTTGGGCAAAAAATAAATTTTTTATTTATTTTGGGTTTTTTGGTCAATTTATTAATTAAATAATTAATAAATAAGGAAATAATGTTTAAATAAGATTTAAACATTTTTGGGAGGGATTCCTTAATTAAATATTTTAAATTAAGATAAAGGGATTTAATGGCATAAAAATTAATTAATTAATTAATTAAATAATTAATTAATAAATGATGATGTCATCAAGACTTTTTCAAAAAATAAAAATACTTTATTTTCTAAAGGTTTTTAGGTGTCTACACTATCCATCCTTCATGAGATGGGGTAGCTACTGAACCTTGTGTTAGTTTACCCCCTTGTATTTCCTCCCACCTTGCTATGATTG